>JAVXUO010002325.1:0-236782 GCA_033065855.1 Escallonia rubra
TGGGGGGAAGATATATTCGTACTCTTCCAATCCCCTTCACTCCCACCGGACTTGATTGGAGACCTTGCTAGCCCTGAACATATGCTACACTTGATTGACCCTAGAGGATGTCATCGTTGACAAGCTTCTAGCTTAGAAGTGCCGTACCGACTCTGAAGCACGGACACCTCTCCTAGGTGGAGGTATGGTGTCCTAAACGGACGGACACCCGACACTCTCCGGACACCGCCCGACATGTGTCGGACACGGCTCATCAGTGTCGGAATTTATTTTCTTTTATTTTTAATTTCCGACACCGTGTCGGACACTTCATCAACGAGTGTCGGACACGGCATGGAGCAGTGTCTTACCGTTTGGGGCCAATTTCAACGGATCTGGTGTTGCCAGAGCTAGTCGACGGAGATACCGAAGCCGAAGCCAACGGATCTGGGCTACAGTCGCCGAAGGAAGAGAAGCTAGCCGTTGTCGCCGTCACCCGTCGTGGTCGCCGGAGGTCTCGCCATCGTCGCTGGAGCTCCTCCGCCGCCGTCGCTGACCCACAGGTTGCGGCGGTGCTGGAGCTCCTTTCCGTCACTCCCTCCCGTCCTTCTCTTTTTTTCTTTTCTCCCTTTTGTTCTCCTGTTTCTGTCCTCTTTTTTTTTCTCCCTTTTGTCCTCCGTTTCTATCCTCCTCTTTTTTCTTTTCTCCCTTCTTTGTCCTCTCGTTTCTGTCCTTTTCCTTTTTCTTTTCTTCCTTTGTCCTCCCATTTCTTTCTTTTCTTTTTTTTTCTTTTCTCCCTTTGTTGTTGCATTTCCAGTATATTAACTAAATAAATATTGATCACATAAATTATGACTTATAGTTTTTCATTATTGTTTGTTATTTTAGATTGTGAAATATATTTGAAATTTATTACAAATATATATATAATATAAAATATATTTAAAAAATAGCGGTGTCCTGCGGTGTCCAAAATCTGATTTTTTGGAAATAGCGGTGTCCGGTGTCGGTGTCGGTGTCCGACACCGACACCGTGTCCGTGTCCGTGCTACCTAGCCTACCGATGCTGTGATACTGGTTGTTTTAAGGGATTCCCACTTACTATTCCTCCTCAAGTACGCTTGCTTTTGGATGGATAGCCTCTGGTTTGGGCTTTCCCCCCATATATACCTACAAGAATGTTTGCTTCTCACATGTTGTACTTGCAAGCTATATTCAGTGCTACCTACTTATATCATTAAACTGGCAGGTCAGCGTATTGCGAGGCTCAGTTGCCACCCGAGAACTTTAGGGAATTTTTACCACGGTTAATTCCAGTATGGCTTGTGACCTCCTTACTGTTTCCTTCTTTTTGGCCGCTTATATCATATTTGAGACCCATGCTGATGTTTTTCGTGTTCCTTCCACAAATTTGTAGGTTTTATTGTCAAACATGGCTTATGCTGAGGATGACGAGTCACTTGCTGATGCTGAGGTTAGGTTCTCTGGATTTTATGATTCCTGATTGTCCTCTGATCGAAAGATCTGTTCATGCACATAATTTTTATCTCACTTACAATGCTTAATTGCAGGATGATGGGTCTCTTCCAGATCGTGACCAGGTTCAGTTTTCATGTCTCTGTTTTGGAATATTTCAATATTCTGCTCAAGATTATATCATCAAACCTTTGCGGTGCAGGATCTCAAACCTCGTTTTCATTCATCACGTTTTCATGGATCTGAGGATGCTGAAGATGATGTATGTTTCCAGTTGATTTTTCTTGTCTTGGGGTTAATATTTTCTTTTCTGGCTAGTGTATTTGAGTTAAAGAGCTTGACACTTATTGCCTTTTGCTATGTTAAAGGCAATGAGATTCATTGGTTCTTGGGTTGTGGTTTAATTTTAGTGGTTCTTCATTGGGAGATATATAACTCGCAGGATGATGACATAGTCAATATTTGGAATTTGCGGAAGTGCAGTGCAGCTGCTCTAGATATACTTTCAAATGTGTTTGGAGATGAGATTCTTCCAACAATGATGCCAGTTGTTCAGGTAATTGATTGATTTAGGGTTCACCGTGAATTGATTGTGAAGGTTTGATCAAATTAAAGATTCCTTTATATTCTTACTTAATGCTGGAGGGATCCTTGTTCTTTTTACTGTGATAAATAGCAATTTTGAAAAGTTGATGACCACTTTACCTTCCAAAACTAACAGCGACGGACTAATGAAGTATACCCTGGAGTGGGAACCGCGTGGGTGGGTGGGTGATGTATTACCTTTTTTTAAGGTTTGGGGGTTAACACCGAGAGTGGGTCTTGATGGTGGGGGTTTCTTCCTTAAAACATATGGGGTGTCTAGCGGACATTCTAATGTGGTTATGGTGGTGTTATTGTTTAGCTATTTTTGAAGGTTTCGTTAGTACTTTAAGCGTCTAATTGCATGGCCACGAAAGTTTTGTCCTCAAAATATTTTGCCGTCAGTTCTTTGGGGCTAAAAATAACTTTTGACCCTCCAGTGCATCCTTACGATAATTCGTACACTCCAGTGCATGAGTAATACTATTGTCTAAAAAGAGGAACTTGCTCCGTACTCCCGTTCAGCCCATGCATGCAAGTTTAGTCGTATTTTGGTTAAGATTTTTTGGGAAAAGAACTGAATTGTTCTCAGTGTAGTAGTGCAATGGAGGAGTAATGATATGGATCACAACTATTTTTTGTAAGGTATATGCCACATACTAAATGATGTGGTTTGGCCTAGAAATAAAGCAAGGGGGTTGCCTTTGCACTAAAGGAAAATGCTTTTTCCTTTTGAGGATTTGTTTCCTTTTAATTCTGATTTTCCCTTTCTTAAACTTGTTGTACAAAAGGGAGCCGCTGCACATTATTTGGGACATAAAAACTCAGGACACGGGTTTATCTGTACTGTCTTGAGAAAATCCCTTGGGCTCCATTATTATAAAATAAAATAAGAAGAAAGGGAGACGGTGAAACAAATGCAAAATGAGTTGATTTTTGGTAAATCAAAGAACAAAGATACGTGTTTGGAAAAAAAGTTAGTTGGAGCAACCTACTCTTTTGAAGTTGGTAGCCTGGGCACTTGTTGAAGAATGGGAGATACCAGATGCATATTAGAGATGATATACATGGGCTTTAGTTCACATATTTAGTTACTCTGACTTTATTTCATTGCTTACATTGAAATTTCCAACCTTTCTCTTGGCAGGCTAATCTATCCAACACTGATGACACGGCATGGAAAGAAAGGGAAGCTGCAGTTTTAGCTCTTGGTGCCATAGCTGAGGGTTGCATTAGTGGTCTTTATCCTCATCTGCCTCAGGTAGTTTTATGCTGTACTTAGATGCCAATTAGCCGATTCTGTAGAAGGTGATTTACAAGTGATATCTTTTTTGATACGTTACAGTGACAGTTTTGTTTAACATTGCTCAAGGAAGTATTATTTGGCTACAAAATAAATAAATAATAATAATAATAAAAATAAACGAAGTGCAAAAGTGTAGAACTTAGAACCTACTACACTCGATAGAAATTTTATAGGTCTTAATGCATGATTTCCCTTCGCTTGTTGGATTTGTCAACAAGTGATTTGATCTTCTTGTTCACATCAATAGGCTGGCAGTGGCACCGAAATTTAAACAAGTAGAAGGTTTCAGTTCCTTACATTTGTGCACTTTATGCAGTGGAGTTCAATGCTCTGTATCCAGATGAAGAAATTAATGCTTTTTAGTATTGCTTGTTCCCATTCATGCGTCTTTGAAGTCCAAATAACCACGACTTAACTGTTATATGCAGATTGTGGCGTTTCTCATCCCTCTTTTAGATGACAAGTTTCCTTTGATACGAAGTATTTCCTGTTGGACAGTGTCACGTTTCAGCAAATTTATTGTCCAGGTATGATCAAGTTATCTTTCCATCTATTGCGTTTTCTGCGTTTGTTATGCACTTCTGTTCTTTAGTGTGTTTCTTGCAGACCATGAGCTGTCAAAGCAGATTATAGATCCTAAGAGGATATTTTGGTCTCAGCATAACATATTTGATAAGTAAGAGAATGACAATAAAAGAATTGCAATTGGATCAAAACACATGGACATGAAAAGCATACAAATAAGTTATCTATTCGTATCAAAATAAAAACTTAGTCAACTGGCAAACGCCGCAACTGGACTCAACAAGGTTTTTTAGACTCACAGAGTTTGATGGCACCGGGGGTGGTGGCGCGAAGGTGGATGGCATGGATAAGAGGTGGTGGAATTGTAGATTTGTGGCCAAGGGTTGTGGGGTTAAGCTTTGGAGAGATTTAAAATGGTGGTGGTTTGGCAATTGGGTGGGGTGAAGAAAAAGGAGGTTTTGGGGACAAAACAGCACCTACTTTTGGAAGGACAAATTCACAGACGGACCTAAATACAAGCACTATTCTGACGAAAATAGGAGTTCAGGGACGATCTTAAAGACCCGGGGATAGTTCAAGGGACTAAAGTCGCATTATCCCTTTGTGATAGCTAAAGTCTGCCAGCTCTCTTATTTGAACATTCATGATTTCTTTTATAGGCCATAAAACTGAGTGGTGTTATAGTTTTAAGAAATACTCACGCTGCATGCCATCATATCTAATTAACCTGCTAGCTGCCTTCTTTTGAGAAGTCTTGATAGCACATTTTTGTTTGATTTGTTTCTTATACGTCTAGTTGTTTAGCTTAATCAAGGTTTCTTTGAAGCAGTTGATGTACCCTTGGTAATTAATCTCCGCATGGTTTCGAATTGCGTGTTCTTAGTTGTAGGTTCACTACAAGGATAATGCAGTACTCAGCAGTTTGTATGCCTGTCTATTTCAGGGTATTGGTCATCAAGAAGGCCATGAGCAATTTGACAAAGTTCTTATGGGTCTTCTACGAAGAATTTTGGATAATAACAAGCGGGTGCAAGAGGCTGCTTGTTCAGCTTTTGCAACTCTTGAAGAGGTTTTTATTCCTAAACAGCTGCTCAGCAATTGTTTTATTTATTTATTTATTTTTTGGGCATATTTAGCATTTTAATGTTGGTCTATTTATTCACAGGAGGCTGCAGAAGAGTTGGCGCCGCGCTTGGATATTATCTTGCAACACCTAATGTGTGCATTTGGGAAATATCAGGTTGCTTTCTGGTCCATTTTTATTACGCTATCATGTGATTATTAATTGCTGAAGCTTACCAAGTGCTGTTCTCTCTCTCTCTCTCGCTGCCTTGCTGTTTTGCATTTCTTTGACCATATCCAGAGGCGGAACCTTAGAATTGTGTATGATGCTATTGGAACTCTGGCAGATGCTGTTGGAGGGGAACTGAATCAGGTATGTTAACCAAAAGGTTCTTAGCTGTATGCATATTCACATGCTCTCTTCTCAGTTGATGTCTTCAATTCAGGACTAGTATTGAGATCTTCCTGTATCTTTGGTTTTTGTTTGGTAGTCACTGTGCTGAATGCTGATTTATTGTTTTGCTGATTTGCAGCCTGCCCACCTGGATGTCTTAATGCCACCATTGATTGCAAAGTGGCAGCAACTATCGAACTCAGACAAAGACCTTTTCCCACTGCTGGAGTGCTTTACATCTATAGCACAGGTTTGGACATGATTTTTTTGGTGCTGGCTTGTTCCCGTATTTGTCTCTTAGCAGGCCTTTGGTACTATAAATGAGCTGTATAATCAGGGCTCTTTTTTGTTAGTTAAGTTCTCTTCAATCTTTGGTCTTCTGAGTTGCAGCTTGAAGTGTAGTTCATAGTTTGATGATCTGTAGGTGAACGATATCATGGGGGTTTCACATTTTTTGCGCTATCATCTGAAACTATTTTGGTGCTGTAACCTACAATCTTGGTTTTTTTTTTTTTGGGGTAGCAAAAGCTAGAATAATCCACGAAGTGAGAAGCTTATGCCATTTCACTCGTCCTTAAACCTTCTTATAGTTACTAAAGCTCCATCATATTATTGGCGACCCACTTGCATATACTTCTATTGCCCACATAAAGTCAGGAAGAATTATTGAAATGTGATTAATTGGGATTCCAGCTCTACCTTGGTAACACCCTTGAGGTCTAAAAAGTCAGTGTTCTTAGAAAGCAAACATCTATTGCATTATGTACATGATCCAAACTTGTGTAGTCGTATGTACCACGAGGTGCGACCTGTTTTAATTGTGTAATTCTTATCTTTACGTCTGCCAGACTTTCCCGGAACAAGTGTCCTTTCTTCATAGATTACTATGAATATAGAGTGTTGCAAAAAGAAAAGTAACCCGGAGTTGCAGCGCTAAGTATTAATACGTTCCAGGAGTTGCAGTGCTAGATAATAACACATGTTTAAATTCTTTCAGGCATTGGGTAGCGGATTTTCAAAATTTGCTCAACCAGTATTCCAGAGGTGCATAAACATCATCCAGACCCAACAACTAGCGAAGGTCTCAATAGACATGATGTTGAATTTTTTTTGAGTTGTGGTCTTCAATATTATATTTCAGTTTGTTTCTGTATTTTGGTTAATCAAAGCATCTTTCTTTGATATCGTGGTTTTCAGCATTTGATGCATTTATGCCTTCGTGTTCACTTCTTATTTGTGCCTGAAGTGATGGGTTTGTGTGCAATGATGTTTTCATGCAGGAAAATAAAATTTACTCTGTGTTGGTTTCTATTTTATGCAGTTACTGATGGAACGAGTAAACCTCATATCATACTTTAACTTACTTTTTGTACTAAATCTGTTCTTCGTGTTGATAATCAATCTTGAAGTAGGGGTAGGTCTACGGAGTTCGTCACAATTTTCAAGTACTTCCTGAGTCATCTACATATCTCAGACAAAGGGCTGTTATACATGTCCACTTTTTACTAGTGTAATTGTTCTTCACATCGACTAGCCTACATTGTTCTTTAGATCCCTTGTGTCTCTGTAGTAGAATAGGTAATGTGCCATTTCAAACTTATATAGAAATAAAATCGTAAGTTTAACGCTGGAGTTTAGTGGATTGGCATGAGTTGGGCTACAGCGGAAACCACAAAGCTAAACTCGGATCAAACTAGATTTTCTAGAGGAGAACCTTTTCTCACCTCTTGGCGGGAGAAATGGATAACTGTAACAGTAGTAAGGAGAAGAAATTTCCAGCAAGAGGTCGCAAACTCCGTTAGTCTTCACATAAAGCATGATTTCATGCTTCAAGATTGAGTTGCAAAACGCCTGGTTCTTCACGTAGATTTCATTTCGTTTGGCCTATATCGGAGGCCAATTTGATATCCTCTTTGTGATGTCTGCTTAGGAGAGGATGTAAACCTGTAGATGGATTGTATACTTAGGAGAAGATGTAAACCAGTAGATTGACGCTGCGCAGGCTCATTGATATAGGTGCGATGAAGGGAGACTAGAATTAACCTGGTTTTCGGATAAGTAGGACAAGAGCTGATTATAAGGAAGTGTTACTCTAGAATCTGCAATTCTGAGTTGTAGTGAAGATGGTAGGTCTGGAGCTTTCAATGGTTCGAGAATTTTGTTTTTTCAGGGTTGAAACCGTAGGGACAGAGAGATCAGTTCAGTCTGTGTTAAGTGGAGAACTGCATATGGCATAATGTGATTGACGTGTATGCATGAAGCTTGATGTGTATTCTAGAACGTCTGTGAGAGCTGCCATGCATTATGGGGCACAATGTTTGGTAACTTTGTGTTAGAATTGGCATGTGCAGTATAACGGGCAAAGGCAGAATAAAAAGCGATTATATTTGTCAGAAGGCAGAAGTAGCAAGTGTTACGAGGCTTCGAAAATAAAGACCCATAACTATGCCAGTTAGGGAATTATGTATGATCTGGTGACTACGAAGACTGATTATCATGAGGAGACAGTAAAAAAAGATATCACAGCTTGTGGTTTAGATCTCTAGGCAGAGGAGAATCGCAATCTTAACTGAGCAGAAATAGTTGATACATGGCTTTGTCAGTTGAGTACGGCCGAATTGTAACAATGGAGTTATGTAGCTTCAGCAAGAGTGAAAACTCACTTTGTTTCTTTTTGCGAAAGTTTTTCATTTTAAATCTTCATTTATTTACTTTCTTAACTTGATTTTATTTCTAACGAGCCGACATTGATCATATGCAAATGTAGCTTTATTATGACCTTTAGACTATGTTACATGGACTCTTTAAAATGCGTGAAGTAGCTGTGTCAGACACTCGACACTTGGACAAGAGTACGGGATATCTGTCTGACACATCCCGTTGGATATGCCACTAAGAACATATGTTATAGTGTTTCTTTTAGTTCGTTATTTCTTTGAGATGATCTCAGTTTTAAATTAAAACAATATGCGTATCACAAAACACTAAGTAAACTAAGGAATAACTAAGAAACAAGAATAGGTAGGAATATTTTGCTGTGTCTCCGTGTCTTGGATTTTAAAAAACAGACGAATCCGACATTTGGACACGTATCTGACTCGGACACTCGTACCATGTAACATAGCCTTTAGAGAACTGTGATCTTATGCAAATAATTTTTTATATGAGCTTCAGAGAACTGTGATCTTATGAGAACATATTTTTGTATAACTTCTGATCCACTAGGAACTGAGAAATTTCTTTTCTTCTAGAAATGCATTTCTTTGAAGCTCGTAAGATGCTTTAAGATTATTCTATCAATAAATTTTCTTTTTCTGACGTCATTTCATTCCATTGAAGGATTGACCTAACTGACTCTTTGGTTGCAGGTTGATCCCGTTTCTGCTGGTGTTCAGTATGATAAAGAATTCGTGGTGTGTTCTTTGGATCTGCTCTCTGGACTAGCAGAAGGTCTTGGAAGTGGGATAGAGAGTTTGGTATTCCTCTTCTCTTCTTACCTTTATGATGGGGAATTATGAGATATTGCATATGTATATAAGGGCTTTGTCAGCCTCTTCTACCTGTGTGCTAAAACCTTGTAGATCTCTCCCACCACACTAAACAACCCTGCTCTTATGGTTAAAGGAGTTACTTTTTAAGATCTTCCCGAAAACATGCAGCACGATGTTCTATGTGTGGTGGTTTCATTAGTATCTTTGCTTGGGAAAGTGCACATTATGCAGTCTTTTGTAGGCCGAGTGATTTTTTTTTTCCTTTCCTGCTCAGTAACACTTTTTCTATGTGGTCCTTAATGTTTGTGAATCATGTTTCCGTTAAACAATCATGTAACTACGTGGCTACTATCAAAAGTTAGATTAAGTTGCAGGTACCTTTTACTCCTGCTTATTTGTTCTATCATGAATTCTTATGCAGGTTTCACAAAGTAATTTGAGGGACCTGCTTCTGCAATGTTGCATGAATGATGCTCCCGATGTTCGGCAAAGTGCCTTTGCATTGCTTGGCGACCTTGCAAGGGTAAGTTGCAAGTAGTTACCAATATATCTTTGGTGCAGTCTTTGATTTAGGTTTTCTTCTACCCTTATTCAATTCAATGAATTTGATCCTAATGCAACTTGGCAACCAGAAGGTACTGATAGTAGTAATATACGGACATATATTTATATATATGGACAGTTTTTCTTCAGTTCAAATTGAATCGGTGTCAAGACATTTTGATGATTTTGATTAGGTTTGTCCCATTCATTTGCACCCTCGGCTGCTTGAATTTCTTGATGTTTCTGCTAAGCAACTGGTAAGTTGAATTTCATATCTAAATTCTTGGCTTTATTTTGGCACGTTTACTAAAAATACGTTCTTGTATCAGAACACCCCAAAGCTGAAGGAAACTGTTTCAGTGGCAAATAATGCATGTTGGGCGATTGGAGAATTAGCTATTAAGGTGGATTTTCCTCTTTATTTTGCATCACAGCCAGATTTTTAGCTTAGAGTTAGTGTGGCTTATATGGAGACTCGTCTATATGGAGATTTTTAGCTTAGAGTTATTTTGCATCGAAGTTTGGAGTTTTCTGATTTTTCCTTTTTTAAAGATCTGCTCATTGTTGACTGCAATGGTGCAAAAAGCATATGCTTGTCTTGGCATGCCAATAACATCTGCTTATGTGGTGCACATTACTTTTGTCGTAGCAGCATTACCATTTATTACTCTCCGATCAATAAATCCACGGATTTTCCTGTTGAAGCATTATTTAGACGAGTCTCCTTTTATTAGATTAATTATGTATCAATATATCGCTAGGTTCATGCTTTGATTTTGTATAAATTGTCAGTTCCTCATTCCCAAAACCATTTTAGTTGCATGTTCTTATCAGCCTATCTCGTGACTGGTATTGGATGGATGTGTCCACAAGTCTTTCTTGTTGATGAAAAACTTGATGTATAATTATCTTGAATTACCACGTTTCAGGTTAATCAAGAAATTTCTCCAATAGCTATGACTGTAATTTCATGCCTAGTCCCAATTCTTCAGCACGCAGAGGTAATTGCCTATTTTGTTTGTGCATGCTTGTTTTCCTTGTGTGTGCATTTTGCAGTGAGCATGCACGTGTAATATGCACGCATTATTACATGTCTTGCAATGTTATGTTTATTGCTTTTGTTGATTCTGCTCAGGGGCTTAACAAGTCTCTCATAGAAAATAGTGCCATCACCCTTGGGAGACTTGCGTGGGTCTGCCCAGAGCTTGTGTCACCGCATATGGAGCATTTCATGCAATCATGGTGCATCGCACTATCTATGTAAGCTTGTTCTTTTCTTCTTCCAAACTAACCATGAATACTTTTATGCTAGTTTTGGAACTAAGTTATTGAGTCACCTAAAGTCAAATGGCACATGAATCACTATTGCAAGTGTTAGTTATCAAGTTGCCTAATACCTATACTCGAGCAAGTAACATAGGTTTTATTTACACAGCAATTGTCGTGGGATAGAATTTAGCTGAAAAACTTAGAAAATTCATTGCGATGATCCATTTGATGATTGCTTCTTCAGGCCAGTAATGCGTTGAAAAAAGTGTGTAGCAAACCTGTCTATTGCCCCACCACAAGGCAATGCTGCCCTCAAAAGGGCTAGTCAAGTAGGTACTAATGAGATCTTGGCAGGGTCTTTTAAGGCCAATCACATATCATCTCCTATCTGATGTGGGATATCACATTCTCCCTCATGCCTTGGCGTCCCTTCTAAGGCCACTCTAATCTTAGTTACACAGCCTAGGATATTCCTCTATAACTGTTGCTGGATAATACTGGCCACCCAATCAGATCAGCCAATTCGAGGCTGCCTTCATGTCCCAACCTCCGGCAATCTGACTGGAAAGCCCAGCCTGAGTTTTTGAGAGTTGACTCTGATACTATCTGCAACGGCCCGGTCCACGGCTTCACCACAGGGCAATGTCTCCCTCAAAAGGGGTAGTCAAGTAGGTACTCATGAGATACTTGACAGGGACTTTTAAGGCCAATCACAACTTGTCCTGCATCTGATGGGGGATATCAGGATATCACAGTACAATATGGAGAAGGATGAAAGGATAACTTCAGTGTCATTCATGAACTGCGCTCGAGTATCTCATCATCCCATTTGGCTTTGCTTCTACATTTGTCTTACCTTTTTTCTTCAATTTTCACCTAACATTCCTTGCTGATAACAATATGAGTTCTTGGTTGAGAAGCTCAAAACTTGTCACTGACTACTCTCACCATTCTCCTTAAGTCACCTTTGTCAGCATGTAATTGCTTGTGATGTTAAAGTATGCTGGTGAAACAGAAATCTTGAGGTTCCTCTAACGAAGCAAAGGGCTGTCCTTCCCTGGTGAATTCGCCAGGTCCACTTATTTTGAAAATTGTTAAGCTGAGCTGAAATTATCTAAATGAACCAATTCAGAATAGCTTGAGCAACTAATAGTGAAATCGCAGTCATGCCCTTATGCACTTAGAACAATTGCAGCAGCAGTCAAAAGTTGGCATTGGTTCCTTAACGTTGCCAGTGTGAAGTATCCCAACCAACATGAAGGGCACGGCAATAAGTGCTAGCCAAGTGGGTGGCCACCAGCTCAAATTGCTGATCTGCGTATAGCCTAAAACAATGTCATTCTTTTTTTGTTCCTTTGGGAAAATAGAGAACCTAGAGTATTCATTATCATTTTTGTGTCCAAAGCTTATTTCGTGCTATCGTTTTGACTGGAAAGATAGATAGAAGAACAACAAATAAATTTTTTTTTTTTTTTTGTGTGTGTGTGGTGGGAGTGTGTGTGTGTGTGGGGGGGGGGGGGGGTGGTTCATATGCGTAATTAACAGTACTGGGGTTTGGAATTGAATGGATGTGGGATTCGTTTGCGGTGCTAAGGTTTATAGTAGTGGTTGTTGGGAATTGAACGGATCTGGGGGTTGGGCAAACGAAAATAATCAACAGTTGCAAGTTTTTGAGCCTGGGAGCTGAAGATCTCATTATACTTGCCCATATAAGTGCATATATCGCTCATGTTTGTGTCGATGTGCATATTGAAACATGAAAAGAATAACTTACAGGATTACGTTAGTGCTCTGTTTTAATATTAGCGGAGATGTTCTGACAGTGTGGTAGTATGCTTGTATATCCGGCAAGAGCCCCTCTTTAGCAATATTTCACTAGAAATTAATTTTGGTGGCAGGATACGTGATGATATAGAAAAGGAGGATGCCTTCCGAGGTTTATGCGCAATGGTGTGCATCTGCTTGCTCCCTTCAATAAGTTCAGTTGGATTTGTATCAGATATTTAGTCTTTGATTTGATTGTTGTTGGATCCTTGCAGGTTAGAGCAAATCCTTCTGGGGCTTTAAGTTCACTTGTTTTCATGTGCAAAGCTATTGCAAGTTGGCATGTAAGAAACTACTATTCTATTTGTCCCAGTACACTTTGACAAGAAGGGTACGAAATAAAGGATGTAATCTCTGTACTGCCTTCATGTTTGTTTACAGGAAATAAGAAGTGAGGAGCTACATAATGAAGTTTGTCAGGTGTTGCTTGGCTATAAACAGGTATGCAGCGCATATATTTGCATCTTTCTTGTGCTTGTTATCTATTTAAGCTAGTAAGTTCTGTGAATAAAACTGAAGGATAATTTTTGAAGTCTCCACTTTCGAGTGACCCTTCTTCTTTCCTCCCTCACGATCTCCTTACATGCTTGGTGGATGGAAAGGGAAATAGTACTTTATTGAAAGTGGTTTAGTTCTTGTCAGTTCAAAGTTGGGTTTTAATAGCCGGCTTGTAGAGATATACCCTCTGATAAATGTCTCTTTTTTTGAGTTTTATTTGCCAGCTAAAGTCAATTCCTGAGCCGATAGTTTTTTTTGAATTCTACAATCTTTGGTTTATGTATTGATGTACTCCTTGTTTGTGCTGTATTTCATGGACAAGCCGTTAGAAATTTAACGTGCTGATGTTTCTACTAACTTACTGGCAGATGTTAAAAAATGGAGCATGGGAGCAGTGCATGTCTGCTTTGGAGCCTCCAGTAAAGGATAAGCTGTCAAAATATCAAGTATAGTAGCTTCCTGATGGCTGGCGTCTTTACGGCCGGCATTGTCTTCCTTGCGTTCTCTTCAGAGCTATAGACCTTCATTGCTATTGTTGTCCTTTTCTGCAATCATCACATTGTGATAGAGCAATGGTTCGTTTGAACAAAATACCAAGTTCTGGTCACATGTTCCCGGCAAAGGCGTTTCATTTGAAGATTGAGGATATATTTGTTCCCTTACAAGGCCTCCGAGGATAGCGATTGTCAAAAACGAAATTTATATTGGAAAAAGTATAGAGGAAGCAGCACAGGTTTCGACATCGATATGCTTGTACAGGCGTGTGCTTTCTCTGATGAGTTTTCTCCTTTCGATGCCCTATTTGAAGAAGGGACAGGCAGATCACATTAGATATTTAGGTTTATAGTTTCCCGTTGGGTGGGCGTTTTTAAAATTCCTGCACTGCTTGGTGAATAGCTTCCGGTCTAATTGCATGGACTGTAATCAGGGATGTCGATATTAATAGCTTTTTCTCCGTGATTTACACCTGGGTTGCTGCTATTTTTTCTAGCTTCGGCCGAGGTAGTTGTTGCCACAAGTAGGATCTGAATAGGCGGAACAATGAAATGATGTGTAGAATTGGTGGTTGTGCCATGGTAGAAATTGTTAAAATTTTTGGATATAGGCAATGAACCATCTTCTGGTGGTCGATATTACAGCCGGAGGGGGCTTTTGTATCATTTTCCTATTTCAACTTGAGGCCTAATTCTTTGTTGAGTGTATCTTGTAAACTTCACTTTTTGGGATGCAGAGCTTCTAATCACTATCGGTAAAATTGCTTTGGACTATCACTGATCCACGAATCATGGAGTACTGCTGCTTTCATTTTCATAGAATGGATGACTCGCATCTACAGACAATTATTTGTTCAATCAAATTTTCGCATGCTGTCGCTTCATAGCTGATACAAATAAAGCTTCTGCATTTCCTTTTACAATATAAAATGGGATAAATCTGACTGCAACTTTGATGGTAAGAAGATAGTGCAACTCCTCATTTATAGATAATTAATATGAAGTTACAGTTTTTAGAAAACCTTAAAACTTAAGAGCACTTTTTTTACTTCACAAACAAATGCCACTACATGGGCGGTCTGTCGCTCTTTTTTTTTTTTTTATACTGCAGTCAACTTGTTGCCCATACATCGTTAGCTATAGCATCGAGTTGTCTGCACCACATTGTTGCTGAGAGTCATATTCAATGTGTCGCTATATCACAGTTTTCTCCTTGTAAGCAAGGCCAGCAGATAACAGAGGGCAGAATCAACCGAGGATAAAGCAACAATTAGCAGTGCCACAAGAACAAGAGTCAGAGTAGCTGTCTTTAGCTGCGACAAAGAGTGCACAGGTTACCATTTGAAACTGATTTGATCATGTGAACTCAGGGTAGTATGAAATACAAGCACAAAACTGATGGAAATCTGGTACACGAATAATAGTGGCAATAATTGACTCCTATGGAAATGCCGAGCAGCCCAACAAAGGACAAAGTCCTAGGTTTTGAAACAAATCAGTCTGGTAAATCCTTCTACTAAAACATAAATCAAGATCAATTATAGAAACAAAAATAAGAAACAGCGGATTTGTATCTTCTTCTTGCCCAAAGCCGAAAATGCTGAAAGCACTAATCTTTGCGATACTACACTTCCGTAAAGGTGAAAAGTGTTCATGGAATACTATTGTATGTAACGTCTCTGAGGATTTGAGGTCTAGAGGCAAAGCCATATACCACGATATGTGCTTTTGGATGTTTACAATTATATCAGACGAGCCCCAAAAGAGATGCGGACTCATGAACACTAGGTGTATCATAGAAAATAGTAAACAGATCAATAACAACGAAAAGCTGTACAGAAACTCCAAAAAAAAATAAAACTCCAAAGAGGAGCCTCTACTCCTATCTGCATACATTGCGATTCCTCATTCTCAAATGCCCTACTAAGTACCATATTCTCAATGCAGATGCGCTGCATGAGTCATAAGGTCTCGTGTCTGATTAAGCTCTCTTTTTACTAATACCTTAGTAGGCTTCCACACGGCCCCTCGTCCTGAGGCAAAAACAGTGACACTGAATATAGCACTTTATCACTAGATTGGTTTTACTGTTTCAAATAACTATAATGTAATTATCAAGGCAAAGCTCAATATGATGGTTTCTCTGATGGGAATCCAGATTAAAGTGGAAATTAGATTGATGAAGAAGACAACATTGAAAGAAGCCAACGTCGAGAGTAAATGGTTTCCAAGTGGAAGGTAGGAGAGAGTGTGAAGACTGGTGAATTTCTGATTGTTGAGTATAAGATCAGAATTCTGGCTACTCCAGGTAGCTACCAACTTTTCCTCTTCATTACACTCTTGTGTAGAGAACAACTACTCAAATCTGTGGACTTCTGTCATTGAGAAACTCATTTACTTCGACTTTTAAGACTGTAATGTTATTCTACATGATGCTCAGAGGCAAGCCCTCCTGATTAAGTTTGGAAATTTATCACTCTGCTCTCCCTCCTACTCATGCTCTATGCGACTAGCAATAATTTTGTCCCTGAAAATCATCGAAGGAGAATACACAATTATATGTTCATATATGGCATTTTTGTGTCCGTGCTAGATTATTTTTTGACGTCATTAGTAGATGGTATCACTCTGCTCTCCCTCCTACTCATGCTCTATGTGACTAGCAATAATTTTGTCCCTGAAAATCATCGAAGGAGAATACACAATTATAAGTTCATATATGGCATTTTTGCTTCCGTGCTAGATTATTTTATGACGTCATTAGTAGATGCAAATATGAGAAAACAGGAATGGAAGTACCCAGGTACAGCATGATAGAGCTGAATGTCGACAATCTATGCAGTTAATGACTTCTACAGGCGAAGATGCCAACTGCAAGCTAGAAACAGCAAAGGTCCTTTTCCAACTCTATTTGACTTAGTTACGCACGAGGGAATGTGCCAAAATGGGTGAGGTATCGCACACAAGAACTGCATAACAGTGCTTCAAAATTTTTGATACTAACCGTAATCTGGAAACTTGGCCACTCTATGAACTTCAGCTGACTAGGCTGCTCAGCCAAAAATGCAAGTAGAGATTTTAATACCCTAAAAAAGAAAAGAGCATCAGTGACTATGGATTCTACCTCCTTTTCTTCCTACATGGACCACAAATATCCAATTCTATTCTCAAGCAATCCGCCAAAATGGGTAATAATTTTAAGTAACATGCCAAAATCAAAACAAATTAAAAGATAAGATTGCAAGTACAATACCGATAAGCTTCCTTAATCGGAGTCAACCAAAAGTGCTCCTTAGGGAACTCATCATCAAATCTCAATTCACGGTGATTTCTTCCCGCGAATGCAATATACTTGGTGCGAGTTCGAACAAAAGATGGCAACCTTACTGTTGAACTCTGTGATATATTTATGCATGTTGTCAAAAAAAAAAAAAAAAAAAGAAGAACCCAAGAACAAAGGGTACATGCCAGCTGCGCAAAATAAGTGAAGAGAACTTTAATTACCTGTCTAATGCAATAGCTATTCCCAAATCTGCTCCCAGGATGTCCCTCGATTCGAGATAGTAGTCTAGGAAGAATTGCAGCTGAAAATAAGATGCTATAAGCATAAGATATAAGCACATGCACGCACGTACAGAGAGAGAGAGAGAGAGAGAGAGAGAGAGAGAGAGAACCTGAACAATGTGGCATCAAGCCAGAAATAATTGCCATCTTATAGTCGAATTAGTTGCAACTCTGTTAAGAGAACAAAAGACAGTTTGCCTTTAAAAGAGAAATCCTCCATCCATAAATAAAAGAAAAAAAGGCCATGCTAGGTACTGCTAAGTGCTAAGTCAGTCAAAGCACAGGACTGCAACAGATACAGCAATCAGAATTCCCATAATCACAAAGTGCGGTAACTCTTCCACAAGTTGTAGGGTGTATGATGACAGGGTTTTCTATGGATGCATGACGGATTGGCCAGATTGCATCTTCAACTACTCATCAGTATATAATCAGTTCTACCACACAATGCTCAGACCTAACCTTCGGAAAAAGACAAGACTATGACCTGATATGTCATGAATGGAACCAAGGGGGTCCCCAGAATTGGAGATGCCCAGAATCAAACAATGCAATTAGGGATTCCTGTTTCACAATTCTTGTCCCCTTTGACATTCTGCAAATTTCTGGGATAGAATACAAACATCTAAGCATTCAATTACACAAATTACTGGAACCATCCCAATCGTCTCCTTACACATCAAATAACTGATACTTGACAAGTCAAACTTAGGCAATCCTAAAACCACGTGTTTCTGTCAAAGAATTTACATTGAGAACCAATAGTTAATCTAAGTCTCTGGAGATTTTCATCAAACAATTGGTGAGCAACTTTTTTCCCACAACTAGAACCCAACTGAATTTACCCAACGGGTAGGGGTGACAATAAGTGGACACAATCAAGAATCATTGATGGCCACGATAACCCTATTTGCGGTTCGAATTGAATGTTCGTGTGCTGCAGAAAGCTGATCATACGAATGTTGGAGGCACTCCTTATTTCGGTTGCCAAACAGACCAAATCTCCATGAAAATATCCTTTCATTCATTTGGTCTCATATATGAAACACAGGAAAATCATAACAAAATGAGGAAAAAGCAGATGTTACCGAGGTGCCGAATGCAGCAAATTCACTTTCGTTTCACTTTGTCGTCGCAGCCCGAAGAAGAGCAGAAACCGCAGTAGTTTGTTTAGGCGCGCAGTAATGTTGTCGCTAAATATGTTTCTTTTATTTGTTTTTTTTTTTTCTCTCTTTGGTACTCTCTTCTTGTTGAGTTGGCGCCTAACATCCATCAGTGCAATTGTGCTACTGCGAGACCCCTCACAATGTTCATAGACGTCAGATTCAACAAAGTCACATACAAATCGGGTCTGGGGCTCTACTGTATCACTGCTAGCGGTCTCCGTTGTGCGACAGCGGCAATTTCTTTCTCAGCTTCCGACGAATTGCATGCTATTTCCAAAGGCTTACTTACTGCTTCTTTGTGGGCAAAGCGGAATAATTTATTACACATAAATGTTTTGAATAATTCTAATTTTTTGCTGGATCAGATCTCGGACTTGAAGGAAATCCCTGACACTACTATTCCCATTATGTATGACTTTTGCCATGTGCTTCCGCACTTCCATCAGTTTAGAGTTGACAGAGCCACCACGTCTCAGCTTAAGGAATCCAGATCATTAGCTTTTGCCTGCCATGCACGTATCACCGTTTACCAGGACTGGGTGCATGACTTTTGCCGCAACAGGATCTTTAATTCCTTGGTGTCGTGAGGGTGTTTTGGTTGTGTAATTATTTCGCTCTGTTCGTCATCTCTTGTATTTCTGTTGACGGAAGCTCTGTGAGTCATGGCTTTCCTTCTTGTATTTCACCGTTTGGTGATGAACTCTTTACTATTTATGCTATTCTACTTCATCTCAAAAAAAAAAAAGTTCTGATGCGAGTCTGTTAAACAAAAGTTGAGTTGTTGTGTCCATAGCACGAAAAAATCCTGCTAGTACACTGCCCATTTGGCTATAGCATCTGCACAAAAGTCGATTTCTCTTCAATGCGTGGTCTAGTTAAATTTCATCATTAAGTAGTCTAATTGGAAAGTGGAGTAAAAAGAGTACATTAATTTAGTATCCAAACACAAATATTTTTGATAACCGCCATTCCAAGCAAGTTGTAACCTATCTCGGTTAATGCAGAGCTCATCTCAATTAGACCACAACTCAACCATGGAATGATCTAACTAGCTATATAGTCCCTTGTAATCTCGGAAGATTGCCGACGCAACAACGTGACCAGATCGGCAGATAAATAGCACTAACGTCAGTATTACTATTGACAAAGCCTCACGGTGATGGTGCCCAAGCAAGCATCGCTTGATGACTCGTGTCTTCTACGTACAAGCAAGCTCTGACATAATAAAATGTTTAGTGAGGTATTTGATAAAAGGATCATTTGCACATAAAACCCTATAGTTTGAGGGTTTGTGCGCATTTCACCTCACTATTCCAATTTTGACATGATTCACCTTACTGTTCATTAATTTGTGCTCAATTTACCAATTGACGGACTGAAATCCAATTTTTTGGATGTCCGTCAATTTCTCAGGGGCAAATTCGTGACTTCAATCCTTCAATCCACCTTGGCAATTACATGTCCACCTCACCAAATGTTAGCCTAATCAAAATCGTCCACCTGTGCAAACCACATCACCATTGCCCAACACAAAGTCTTTAACCGGCAAAATCCAAAGCTCTATGGAAAAGGGCCAAGGCGATGGTAGAGACAGATGCCAGTCCCACCAGCACAGTCCAAATCCGACCACCGTAGAACCCTCCAAACCTCAACAGCACTATCACCATCCAAACCCCACCACCTCAGCACCGTCGAACCCACCTTCATCACAAAGTCGTTCAACCCCCACCATCACAGAGTCGTCCAACTCCCCCAAGCGCCAATCCTTCAAACCCTCAACGGTGCTAGCGCCGTCCAAGCCCAACTCTCGATGATGACGTCGAACTCCGTCTTCTCCTCGACTACGGCAGATCCTTCCACAATGGCGCCGGGAACAGCGACGGTAGCTGGGGCGAAACCCCACCACCATAGCGCTGTCTAACCCACCTCCATCACAAAGTTGTTCAACCCCCCACCATCATAGAGTCGTCCAACGCCCCCCCACATGCCAGTCCTTCAAACCCCCAACGGCACCGTCCAAACCCAACTCTCGATGATGACGTCGAACTCCGCCTTCTCCTCGACAACGACAGATGCTTCCACGGCGGCGCCGGGAGCAGCGATGGCAGCGCGAGCGAAGGCGGCGGTGGTGATGTTGAGCCTGTCCTTGAGGTACTCGACAAGCTCTACGCGTCGGCAATGGATAGCTTATATCGTTGCTGAGGGCGACCACCTTCTTGGGGGAGTCAACGACGGCAATAGGGCGTCAACGACGGAGTGCGATTAAGAGGTACAATGAGTTGAGGCCTGAGGTGTTCGAAGGAGAAGAAGGCAGATAAGGCGAGAGGGGGGGCAAGGGAGGACTAGAGGAGGATGCAATGCTGACACCGACACTGGCAGAGTTGAAGATGCCTTTGGGGGAGTTGAGGAGGCTGAGGAAGGTTGGGATCAGGTTGGACAAGAGGCTGAAGTGGGAGATTGAAGGCCAATGTGGTTTGGGGGTTCAATTGACCATTCTACCCCTAAAATTTTGACGGGCATCCAAAAAATTGGACATCAGCCCGTCAATTGGTCAATTGAGCACAAATTAATGAATAGTAAGGTGAATTTCGCCAAAATTGAAATAGTAAGGTGAAATGCGCACAAACCCTCAAACTATAGGGTTTTATGTGCAAATGATCCTTGATAAAATGGTAACTTTTAGGTAGCTTTAAGTGACGAATTCAGCACTTGATTTACAAGATTTCTCACTGGCCAAGTTTCTCTGACCATAACTGTATCAGCTCTTTGAGTTTTGAGAGCAATTTGTTTCCAAAACAATCCCATGTTCTGAGAAGAATGATTTGTACCCTGCTTAGTTCATACTTCATTTCCTTCTTGCAAAAAAATTATGAAACCCTAAGTCCATCCTATATATGGTCTTACTCAAAAGGGATAAAAGAGTGCATTTCTATTAAGGAGTTAGCCTGCTTCCCATTGACAAGTCTTGCCTATTTCCTTAGGATAGCATATTGAGGCCCTACATTAAAAAGTATATAAAGATGCAGTTTCTGCAGCAACCATGTGCCATCCTCTAACAAGAAGCCTTGCCATATTTCCTATAAGTTGGTGATAAAATAATAATGAGTAAAAACAAGTTATTTGTGTTGGGTTCTTCAATTAGAAACCGATATATAACGTGGTGGTTGTAGGAACTGTTTGCTGGCTGCTGCTACTTCTATTCTCTCCCACTTCTCTTTCCTCCTCAGCTCTTCTTGGCGAGCCGCGGATTCTTGGATATCAAGTTTTTGAAGACACTTGGTATATAAACCAGGTTCCATCTCTTCCAGCATGGCTTTCACATTCTCTGTCAGCTGTCGAACGCTCTTGCTCCAGTGCCATTTTAGGTTCTTTTCCATTCCTTCAACCAACACCGGGAAAACCTCCACAATTGCTTGAGACGCCATCTTCACAAATTGCTCGTTGTTCCATACGTACAGTGCCCGCTCTGCAACCTGGAAAGAAGAGAGAAGTCATTTGTTGACTGACTAATGTTCTGTACGTGCCCGCGGATAGATGCTCACATGTCATGATAGTTGAAACATACGAGAAATTGCCCACAAGCAAATACAAAAGCCGTAGGCTTCCATGTGGAAGGTTATCAACAAAAAAAAATTAATAATAATAAACTCGCCCGTCGTGCTTTATTTTGTTCAACTACAAACATTTCTTTGGTAAATAGTGAGAGTCGGAGACTGCTGATTGTTAGTCATTTCGATTTTACAAAGGGCGAATAATGAACATCATTTTTTGTTTTCTGTTTGAGAAAGTTAACCTTTTTACGATGAATCTACCGAGCATGCAAGGGTTTCCTTTTGATGATACTTCACCATCTGTGAGCGAAAAAAAGGCAACCTAACGGCTAGGGCAATGGATAATGACAACCACAAAAAGAGGAGTTGTGTTTAAGGGCAGAAACCCCTTAAACACAAGCTTCACGACTCTTTCCAATGAAATTTTCAATCAACTAAACTGGAAGTACTTTAGAAGCCATATGGTACAAGTTGTAGTGTTTTTGCAATTTGGTTATCAGACAGAGAAATAGTATATAAGACGAGGTCGAAGACAATGATCTAACACAGAATATTGTGGATGCATTGTAATGAATGAGTGCTGTTCACTTACCTGCGAGTTCCAACTGTTCAAGCACTTCGTTATTTGGCTGCAAATAGGCAGAGCTAGTTTCCTATACTGCTCAGGGTCTATATTCTCTACCAGTTCCTCCATTTCCCCTATAAGCAGAACTTCTTTCTGACAGTTTGTGACAGGCCAATACTTTAATATCCCTCTGATAGCAATCCCACCAAGCACAGGCTCCTTATGCACAAACTGAGAAACGCAATAAGCCAATTGCCTATGGTAAGCCTGCATTCCCTTCGGCTTGTGCAGAGGAACGAGGACTCTCATCAAGAAAAGTTTGTGCTCTTCCTTGAGAGGAACAGTAAATCCATTGATGATGCTTCCCCAAATCTCGAGAAGATCTCCAATACCACAGTGGCGCTGATCCGTCTCAAAAACATAGTGCAAGAACACATCATTCATTGCCTTTCTCATGAATGACCGGTAGAAAGTGAACTTGGAGTAAACACGGTGGTAGACATTCTTCAAGCTCTCGCGTTCCCTTGGGTCTTCAGACTGAAATAGGGCAAGAAGACTTTGGAGGAACGAATGATCAATATAATCTCGAAATGCCTTGGAATCTGCGTTCATCACTAGTCGGAGAAGGATATCGTATAAAATCTGCAAGTGTGGCCACACGGCTGCAGGAGCAGCAATAAGATCATCATCATCAGGTAAAATGGAGATGGCAGTGGTGTTACAAGGTGGAGGAAGTGGGCGGAAGAGGTTGGCTGATATCATGGAAAAGAGAGGTTGAAGTATTTGATCATGAAGAGGCTTTTTTGACGTCTTTACGATAGAAAGGAGCTGAACAAGCTTGAGCCGCTTGAGATCTTGGTGTGAAGCGGATTCTGTAGGATCAGTGAAGGGGTAGGTGAAGGTGCAGTAAGAGATGATAGAGAGGAGCTCTTCATTTTCAGATTCAATTGGCGATTGCCTGACAATACTATTGTTACCGGCAAGGTTGCTTCCACTAATTCTTGAATCAAGATCAAATAGGTACTGCAGGGTGGTGGATCTTCTCCTCGGAGAGGGCTTTGGGCTGTTTCTGGCAGCTCCCATTTCGGTTTTTGGGCTGTTTCTCATAGCTCCCATTTAGCTCTTCTTTGTTTGCTCTTCTTTTTGTTTCATAAGAATTTCTTTAAGCTCATTTGATTGATTATACTTTTATCTAAGTCCAGAAAGCGAGGGAGACCACCTGATGTTATCCTTTTGTTTTTTTTTTTCCTTTCTTGAACTGTCCAGAAGAATAGGCCAAAACGCAGCGAGTATTCATAGGTTAGAAGTATTGTAATATCCGACAGTGGCGGTAGGATTTTGCCTGTAATATGGAGATCACGACAGAGAAGACGAGTTTTGGGCAAAAGGGGTGGATGTTGCTTTGTTTTTGCCTCTCTTATCTGGTTGAATGCCACTTGGGCATCGCCTGTTTTGATAATACAAGTGTTAACGCGGAAGGACTTTTGATGTATCATAAGGAATATCAGTAAGAGGAAACATCCTTAGTTGGACCAATTTTCTTGTCAAGCTGGACCTATTCGGTGCACGATACATGTGCTCTCACCCATAATGAATGAGGACCTTTTGGATCAGGGACCACAGCTAGGATTGGCGAGAACGACATATATTAGAAGACAGGCTCTTTAAGGAACTACTTTGGATGAAACAGTGCAAGGCGCAGCGCAAAGAGTTGCTTGACATGAAAGTCGGCCAAATTCAGTGCCAGGCTTTAGTCCGTCAAGGTTCAAACTTCGTAAGGAAATATATAGGACCTCAACGTTAGAACTACGATCAAATACGTACCTCGTCCTTGTCAAGTCTCATATCGACGATACATGAGATTTGAGATTGGTTCTTATATCTGGTGGACTTCTCCTTTTCTTGAGCATGCTTTTGGGTTGAACACCAAGTTCAACATGATATCAGTTGAAACATAAAATGTCTGTATATTTATGTTTCAACTTGGTATTAGAGTTAGGCCCTTGTCGCCCCATTCGATCAAACATGACCACCTCTTATTCAAGAGGAGCACTTCTTATTCCCACGCTTCGCGGGAGGGCGGATGTCAAGTCCCATATCGACAATACATGGGGTTTGTGATTGGTTCTTATATCTGGTGGGTTTCTCCTTTTCTTGAGCATGCTTTTGAGTTGAACACCAAGTTCAGCAAACACTCGTATCAAAATGGTCCATGACTGGATCCAAACACAGATATTTTTCCGCACTTGCAAAAATGACACTTCCACTCTTGAAGAGATTCTAGGAGAAATTCTCCCCCCCCCAACCCAAAGAGAAAAAAAGACCGAAAGAAACCCACCAAAAATACCACACCCCGCAAAATAGGTCTGTGGAAATGGAAGGTACTTGAATTTGAAATTATTGGTTTTTGTTCCCAATCAGGAAAATTTTCACGCAACGGCATAAAAAAAGTACTTGAGAGCAAAGCCATAAATGGGCATACCATGACTATTCGGTTAAGGAACTCGATGAAGCTCATTTAACTAAAGAAGGCAATAGTAGGCAACTCTAATTTAAAGAACGGTACTCACTTAAAATAATGACCATTAAAGAGATTTAACTGATAATTATCTCAGGGATACAGCTGTAACCATGGGTTACAGCAGGGGTGTTATCGCCATTGTTGTGAGAGGGGGAAGAGAGAGAGAGAGAGGGTAACCATGGTTTGCATCCCCCTCTCTCTCTTCCCTCTCTCACAACAATGGAGACAGCACCCCTTCTGTAACCCATCTGTAACCCATGGTTACAGCAGGGGATCCTAATCCAGTTGAAGGAGTTACAATCAGAAATAGTGTAACAAGACAACAAACCTGAGCACTAGAGATAATTTACTGTCCAGCTGACATTCATGGCCTCGTGAGCTCACCCATTTGTGGAACACCATCGCAGGAAACATATACTCTTAAGGCCAAGGGGGAAAAATTGCTCGAAGAATAAAATAACCAGACTTGACTGATTAGACTACAGATGTTTATAGACAAGTAAGAACATTGGAAGACAAAATTTCTGCTGGCATATTAGAGCATAACCACATGGTCATGGTTTGAGAGTCCTCATCCGGTTCAAGGTTCAAGATCCCCACGATAAGCAGAATGGAGATCTGGAAGGTCAGGACTTCGAGCGAATGGAAACCACCTTTTGCGCTCAGAGTAACTTAAGCAAGGCTGCAGGATAAGCCCCATAACAATGGCCAAGAGACTAACCACCGCTACTTTCAGGGAAGCTAAGGTTAAAACCACTAATATTAACAGTGTCGGGGGAATAAACATCAGAGTTGCTCCAGTTGTACCTATGGGTACCTTATAAGGCCTACATGCTGCGGGATATTTTATCCTCAACTTCACAAATGCCACAAACTCCAACATCATTCCAAAACAGTACAAGAAATTTTCTGCAGCTACAATCTCTTGAAAGGTCAGGGATGAGAGCAGAACCACGCCTGACGCAGAAAACAAAATCCCAGTCAGAGGTGTTCCATAACGAGACCTCTTGGCAAAAAAAGCAGGAAGCATGCCGCGCTCTGCCATCCCCAGAAGCTGAAAGGAGTCGCTACTCATCTCAGCTACAAACATTCCCATATTTGACAAAGCAGATGCTCCTTGGACCCAAGATCTTAACCATACTCCTCCAAGAAGTTTAGCGACATCTGACAAATACCCATCCGTCCACCGCTTACGGTCAAGTGGAACAGCTCCTGTACTTATCAGAAGAGGGAAGAAGTACCCCAAAACAACAAAAATGAAAGCATAAAAGAGAGCTCTTGGGATAGTTCTACTCGGGTTTTCCACCTCACCAGCTAGCGTGCTGATTGAATCCCAGTAGTTCAAATTCCAGAAGAGAGTATTTAAGTATAGACCCCAATTAACACTGTCCAAGTCTGCTACAAACCATCTTGAAGGCTCCAGTCTTGGAATTGCTACGAGTCCCATAACCACAAAAGGAAGGATGGAAAAGATCCCCAATAATATAGCAACCCAACCAACTATGGTTAAACCTCTGTAGTTCATATAAGTGAGCACCACTGTTAACACCAGCACCGCTATCACCTTAGGAAGCCCACCTCCTAGAGCTGGAATTGCTGATTTAAGATAGTCTAGAAACAGAACAGGGTATAGTGCATTGTCAATAACCCCACTCAGCCACTTCACCCATCCGACCTGAAAGCCCCAGTAGGGACCCAAAGCTGAGGAAACCCACACCACAAACCCTCCATTCTCAGGGTACATGGTACCCATTTCTGCAGTAATTAAAGCTTCTGGTACGCTCCATACAAATGGAAAAAGCAAGAATCCAAGAAGGGCTAGAAAAGGACCAGCGGCCTGAACACTATCTTCGATGCCAAACGGCCCACCAGAGACCTCATAGAAGATCAAGAAAACAAGTGGTACAATTGAAACCTTATTGCTGTTTTCTACTCTAGGGGAGTCTCCATCCGCCAACGTCATGTATTCAGCATCATTGCGTTCCCCCATTTGAAGAAATTCGTATATATAGTTTCAACACTCTTATCCTGCATGCAACATCAGGCGAAGCTTAGTACTTGCTATACTTTCGAACACTAAAAGTAACAAATTACACATAATTGTATGTTATCAAACTGCTGCCTTCTTTAAGGATATTCAAGGATCAAAGCAAACGAGCTCATCAAGCGAAGCTCCTTAGCGAATCAATTGTATGCTTATGCAAGAATTGTTGGGATTTAAACCCCTAAAGCAAGTACAACTAGCAGAGCAAGAATACGGAGAAAATATAAAAAACTGTTATACAAAATATGAACACAGATATTTAGCGTGGTTCGGCCTCTTGCCTACGTCAACAGGAAGACAGTGAGAATGTTGCACTATAAAGTGGGGAAGTTACGAGGGAATTTTCACTCATCTCACTATTTCTCTCAGTGAATAAAAATTCTCTGTGAATTTTCTCACTCACTAGTGCAATTACAAAAATACTTAACACTCTTGCATTTAAGCTACAATCATAAGCTCTCAATGGCTAATGCTTCTCAATGGTGTTTGATGTGTGTTGTGTTGTGTGACAAACTTCTCCTTGTATAGGAGAAGAAGTGGGTGGAATTTTATTCGAGTCAAGCCATCCTCCAATGTGAAATCAAGAAGCCTGCAAGTGAATAGTTACCACAAGTTGGCTAACTATTCATTTGTCTTCACTTATATCTCCTTCGTTCAAGGGATATGTGTCCACGTGTGTGTGAAAACAATCACACTCCATACTTGATAAAAGATTGTGGATGGTTTTTTTTGTCAAATGGAATTAAAGATAATTCCAACAATTCTCCACCTTGACTTTAATTCTTGCAAACATTCTCTAACTGTCTTCGCGTTTGCCCCCTCGGGACTTCTTAGCAGTACTAGCTTCATACCAGCGAGCTCAATGCAGAGCTCAAACTTTTCCTTGGGAATAACCTTCGTCATCATATCTGACGGATTTTCATCTGTATGGATCTTCTTTAGCTTGATCATTTTCAGTGACTTCAAAGCCAATGATATTGCACATCAATGTGCTTCGTTCGAGAGTGATACGTAAAATTTTTGCTCAAGTCAATAACGCTTTGACTGTCACAGAATACTGTGTACTCATCTTGTTTCAAGCCTAACTCATGGAGAAATCGCTTTATCCATAGCATTTCCTTTCTTGCTTCGACAGCTGCAATATACTCGGCCTCCGTTGTTGATAGGGCAACACATTTCTGCAGTCTAAACTTGACTTTGAGTTTCCAAAACTCAAGCATAATTTAGAACTTCCTTTCAAGTATCTAAAGATCCACTTCACTGCTTCTCAATACTCTTTTCCTGGATTAGCAAGGAACTTGCTAACCACACCAACGACATGTGCAATGTCTGGTCAAGTGCAAACCATTGCATACATCAAACTCCTAATTGCTGAGGAGTACATAGTATATATCAACTCTTCCTTTGAACAAGCTTTCTTGCTCAGTTTAAAATGATTGGCGAGAGGTGTGCTGACCTTAGCATTCTTCATATTGAACCTCTCAAGTACCCTTTCAATGTACTTCTGTTGTGATAACCATAACCTTTTGGCCTTCCTGTCATGTTCGATCTGCATTCCCAAAATCTGACGTGCTTGACCCAAGTCATTTATCTCAAAGGACTTTGATAACTCTTTTTTGAGTTCTTCAATCATTTTCATATCTTGTCCAACAATTAACATGTCATCAACATATAACAATAAGATAACAAAGTTACCTCCAGGCAATGTTCTGACATGCATATACACATGGATCGGCAATGGTCCTCTTGTAGCCATGACTCATCCTAAAAGAGTCAAATTTCTTGTACCACTGTCTTGGTGCCTGCTTCAACCCGCAAAGACTTTTCTTTAACTTACAGACTAGGTGCTTATTCCCTTTGACTTCAAACCCTTCATGTTGTTCCATATAAAGTTCTTCTTCCAGATCACCATAGAAAAATGCAATCTTCACATCTAACTGCTCGAGCTCAAGGTCTAAGCTAGCAGCTAGACCTAAAACAACACGAATAGAGCTCATCTTCACAATCGGGGAGAAAATCTCATCGAAGTCAATACCTTTCTTCTGGCCAAAACCTTTGACCACCAATCTGGCTTTGTACTTCACTAGCTTGTCACCATCTTTCTTTAACTTAAACACCTATTTGTTCTTTAAGGCTTTTCTACCTTTCGGAAGTTCTACCAACTCATAAGTACTATTCTTTTGCAAGGAACTCATCTCTTCTTGCGTGGCCTTCAGCCATTTGTCTTTGTCTTTATGAGATTGTGTTTCATGAAAAGTTTTTGGTTCGCCGTCTGCTGTAACCAAAACATACTCTGAACTTGGGTACCTTGTAGATGGTATATGCTCCCTCGTGGACCTCTTGAATTGAGGTTCCGCAACCATTGGTGGAGGGGTTTGCTCACCCTGCTCGACACCTTCATCATCAGGCATATCACCATCGTCAGCTAGTGTTTGCTCATCTTCCGCATCAGGTTCTTCTTCTGGAATACCTTCTTTTTCTTCTTACAATGCTATATCAGACCAAGGCAAGCCCCTTGGTAACTGGAAATCCAGAATGAATGTGACACTTAGGAGGAAAATACATACATATAACTACGTTGGTTAAGAATGATAATATCATATATTACCAACTAGACGAGCATGTCATCTTTTTTCAATTTAACCCGATTTGTTAGCAAAACTTCTTCTTAAACCTTTTAAAACTTCCTTATTGCCAAATGTATCTAAAAAAGGTAAAATCTCGTTCACTAGTTGAATCAAATAAAAAGAAGCCTAATGTTTTCGAAACTTCCTTATTGCCAAATTTATCTTAAAGAGGTAAAATATCATCCACGAGTTGAATCAAATAAAAAAGAAGTCTAAGGAGCTATTTGATAAAACTGACATTTAAGTGCTGAAAAAGTTAAGCGCTGAATTCGTAAAACTGAAAACTTTAAGCGACTGAATTTTTACTAAAAAATAAGTTAACTTGTTTGGTAAACCAAAAGCAGATGTCTGAAAATTATTTATTTACAAATTTATCCATTTTACCAAAATTATGCATTTGTTTATGACTTTTTTGGGGGGGTTAAAATCGTGTTGGTGGTGGTGGCAGTGACAATGGAGTAGTGGTGGCGGCAGCAAAAAAGTGTCAATGGTGGCGATAATGGTGCATGAAGACACGGTGTTGGTAATTGTGATGATACCGATAGGCGGCGACATGATGGTCATGGCAGTGGTTGTAATGTGGTGAATCTTTAGATGATTTTAACAAAAAATGACGTGGTGACAACAGTGACGGTATGGTGGAGGTGGCGGTGTCCTTGTGGTGGTGTCGGTGGTGGTGGTGATAGTGGCTAGGTCGTTGTAATTGTGGTGGTACGTGGTAGCAGAAGGAAATAATAGTTGTGGTTGTGGTTGTATTGTGGTAGAGGCGGTATTACCAGCAAATTAATTGAGGCGGCATCATGATGGTAATTTTTTTATATGTAAAAATATGTTAAATAACTTTTAATCATCTCACTTAAAATTAAGTGATCAGCATTAAATAAGTCCACCTAACTTAAAATTTTTGTCTATTTTTTGTAAGAATTGATTTTTTAAGTGATACAATTTTTAGCGTTATCAAACGTACTTAATTGAAAATCATTGAAAATTTTAAGTTTTAAGTGCTTATTTACGTTGTCAAACACACCCTAATATGTTTGTCACAGTCCCATCTTGCACCTACGTTTGAAATAGATACGTGTTTCTTCCTTGGTGCTTCTCGCGTTTCTTGGCCTCTACTCACGTATCATTCCTGAATTACAGGCGGCGTAGTTCCTTTGTCCTTGAAAGAAATGCTACAAAGCAGATGGAGGGAGACATTCACGACGATAAACTCTTAGAATTAGGGTGGGTTGGATAATGTGGAGATGCTGCTAGTGTGGTCGCAATTTTTCTACAAGTTATAATTATATGGCAGTGACCCCAATTATTCTGTAGTGTGCTGGGTCACAGAAAACAACACATGCATAAGATGAGCGTGACCACACAAGGACCGCGGTAGAACAAGAAACATCGGTGCTTAGTGGGGTGTGGTGGCACCCGTCGACAAGAAAATGGGGGAAGTTGTGATAGCTTGGAAATTCAAAGGTCATTAGGCTTCTAGATATCCACTGTCTTAAGTTACTATTTACTCAAGAAACTTGATTCGTTAGAACATGAACTCAACAATGTTATCATACTTAACAACCTCCACACATGCAAACTTTATATTGCACTTGGAGAGACAAACCAATGAGATCTAACTCGAAATGCACCACCACCGAATATACAAATATATTAAAAGTATATAAACATGACCAAATAACTCTGCTACCATGTTAAGCTAGCAGTTACCCTAGATGCCCAACAATATTATCATAAGCTAATAATGTCAAAGCAAGATATACCATTTTATAATTTGTAATGTAATCTATGATCGAAAGAGAAAATCGTTTTATAACTTCTAGGCGGAGCACCTATTGCCAAAGCAAGGTACATCGACTATTAACAAAAGCACATTATAGTAATACTGCTTGGAAACCCTAAGTTAAAAATTCAATTTTTTTTTAGTATATACAGTACAAGAGTAGTCTTGTCATTTTAAAAATACGTATTGATGACATCACAAAAAGTACACTTTTTGGACGGATCCATAACGGTTGGACACAAGTGTTTTCTTTTTAACGTTTGTGATCACGGTCTGTTACCTTTTGAAACTTTGTGTCCTTAACTGTAATTTCACCATAACTTCAGAGATATAGGTATAATTAACACTTTTTTTCTTTTTACATACAAAACAACTCTGTAGGAATTACTGTGAAAAGATTTAACGAGACTTTTCATCATTTACCTTGCAAGTTACAATTAGATGTGTGACGAAATCTAACCTCTTAGATGGCACTCTAAAACATTCATGTCGGTCATCAAATGGTTACCGTTGAATGTTCAGAGAATGACAATTGCACCTCAATTTGTCACTTAGCATCTTTTTTTTGGCACTTAAAAGAAAATTTCAAACCTCATCCGTCAAAAGTAGGAAACACTTTCGTCCTCGTCAATCATGCCATTACCTTGTATTGACACATTAAGTAAAGAGTAGCTAATCCTTTTCGTTGATACAGTAAGAATAAAGAGTAGCTATCTAATTCACGTGTCCTTGGTTAAAATCCTAACAAACTCAACTGTCGTTCTTTTTTGCCTTTTCCTCTTAGTTGTATCACGCGCTCACGCGACCTTATGGTCGAGTGAAACCACCTCACCCCTCCTCATACATGCAAGTTTAAAACACTACTGGGCGTAGGTCTCTATCTCTCTACTGGAACTTTCTTCTCCCCTGAAATTCCTGTTTCTCCCTCAATTTCTAAAGGAAGCATTAAACAACCCTAATTAGGAGTCTTCTCATCATCATTGGGATATGGAAGACCCCTTGTTCAAACCGTCTACTGATGTTGATTTACTATTAAAGCCATCTGAAACCCAAAGTTTTTATCTAGCCAATGGCATTAACAATCACATCAACGTGCCATTACAATTTTCCAGTATTGAGATGATCACCGTCCAATCCACAGGCTATATCAGTCTTAAAGATATGATTCCGTCATCGCCGTCGTCGAGCATGTCGCCGCAGTACAGCCGGAAGGACAGCTGGCGGGAGATTCCGATCAAGGACCCCCTGCTGAAGCACGCCGCGTGGGCGTACCTCCGGCCTATGTCGACGGAGCCGGAGTCCGACGAGCGGAGCTGTCTTTCCAAGTTGAAGGATGGATTGTTAGGTTGCTTCGGGGGGCTGTTCCACGACGTCGTAATGCCGACGATCAAGAGTTGGTTTGCAAGTGATGAAGAAGTTTGAGTGACGAAGAGTTTGGTTTGACTTTTTGACTGGTTGACAGATTTTCTGTTTCGTATATAAAGTTTTGTCTAATTTGTTTTCATCTCTCTCTAGAATTTTATATTCTTCTTAATCTAGAGACATTTTTGGGTGGGGTGATGTGTAAATAGAGTACATAGTTTGCGTCCATAGAAACGGTTGCTAGAAACAATTCTTTTTAGTCAAGATTGTGGAAGAAATCTTTGATTAGCTTATTTTATACGACTTGTCTTAGCTCTTTCAATCGTCATCTACTAATATTGGTTAACCATGGTTGATGAACCGTTGTGCATATAGTACAGGTGTATTACGATGATACAAAGAAATGTCACATCCTTGCATTAGTATTTCTTTATAAGACAGTGCAAACATAACATCTGTGGTCCTTTGTAAGCCATTGAAGTCAGATTCTGCATATTAATAATGCAATGTGATATGTGTTCTTCTAAGTAGAGCGCCACTTGTTGGTTTTGAATGGCAGAAGTGTCGCGCAACTCGTTGCTTTCACTTTTATGGAGACCATCTGCACAATAGTTACAGTTTTTGCCCTTAATAATTCATTTTTAATATTTTATTACTTATTTATCCCATTTTGAACTTTATTTACCTATCTAACCCACTTTTGAAAATCATGATTTCAATGGAAGAAAACGTGGTTCCAAACAGAGATTTCAATGTGCCAACGTATGAAATCTCTGTAGGAAAAAATTTCTTTTGAAAACGTTCTTTCACGATTTCTAAAAGTGGGGTAGATAGGTAAATAAGGTTCAAAATGAGATAAAAAAGTAATTAAGTATTAAAATTTGATTATTAAGGGCAAAAACTCACAATAGTTAACTCTTATTATTTATCTTAGATAAATTACGAACGGTATCTTTGAATCTTATTAGACCCAGTTATGATACATGAAAAAAGTTTGTTGGGTCTTCCAAGATTATTGTAGGTTGATTGTTTGGCTCTTTTATCTTCCAAAAGAAATAAAGATCTCTGGTAGCAAGATTAGGCTCCATTCACTAAATCTGTCATAATTTGATTTAGAGTCAGTAACTTCTATTTTTCCATTTACTAAGATCAATGTAGTCAAATGTAAACCCACAACCCAACTCAATCACAATGCACGCGTAAACGACTGCCCACGGTAGCAGCAAAACATAACATGTATTCAACCGGCCCTGCCATAATTTTCAAGCATGTTAGAAGGAAGTTGTATAGTATGAAGTCATGTCAATTCTTCTTTAGGGAATATATACAAGGGGAAGTACTAACTTCTTGGTAAGAAGTGATTTTCTCCCCTTTTTGTTGAGGTTTACATCTGCTACAAAACGTCTACTCATGCTCTTTCATGATTTTTTAATACATGTATCTGAAACTGTCGTCGTCACCAGTAATCCCCGCAGGAGCATTGGCCGTCTCTGAAGTGGTGATATATCTTCGGATCGCCCACTACTATCTCTCTGTTAGTTATATCTGAAATTTTCTTCGCAGCACCATGACAATCTTCACATATTCTAGTGTTTTTCCTGACAAAAACGGGGTTCCGAATAGACGTAGAAATCAAGCCAAAGCAAATTGCGAATCTCACACTGTGGCATCTTGGCAAGTTTGCTCCTTTTCTCATCAAGTCTAGGGGCTTGAACTTGGAAACGCCAACACCTATGTCTCCACCTATCATTTTTGAAATGATATCTAATACATTATACAACAAGTTAGAGTCGGTATGAGATCTATCTTGGTTGATGAATCTGTAAGTCCTGCTGCTGATCTCCACGATGCTGTATCCAGTGGTTTTTTCTAATCCCTGGTCCTTCATAAGAAATTTTATCCGCTCTACATCATCCCATCTCCCAGCTTCAGCATACAAATTAGAAAGCAAGACATAGCATCCAGTATTGTCATGTTGCAAAGGTAAAATGTGCTTGGCTGCAAGTTCAGCTAGTTCTATGTTTCTATGGTGTCTACTTGCAGCCAGCAGAGATCCCCATATCCTAGCAGTTGGGACCAATGGCATTTGATGGACAAAATGCTTAGCTAGGTCAAGATCTCCAGTGCGACCCAGAAGATCAAGCATACAACCATAGTGCTCTATTCCAGGGTCAATCCCATATTCCCTTTTCATTGCCTTGAAGTATTCCCATCCTTCTTCCACCATGCCAGCTATACTGAACGAGGATAAAAGAGAGACAAAAGTACTTGCATTAGGTTTGATAGTTTCCGTCATCTCAGTGAACAATTTAAGGGAAGCTTGCCCAAATCCATGGATGGAGTAAGCCATAATGATCGTGTTCCATGAAATGACATCCTTAAAGAACATCCCATCAAAAATTCTGTGTGCTGCCTGGAGATCTCCGCATTTTGCATACATATGCATGATTGCATTTGCGATGAAGGTATTTAGACCAAGGTCTGATTTTACAATGTAGCCATGGATTTGCTTCCCCTCTCTCAGAAGGGCTATCTCAGCAATGGCAGGCAGGATGCTTGTGATCGTCATTGCATCTGGGATGAGAGGCTCATTCAAAAGGTCTTCGAATACCTCTAGTGCTTCTCTAGTCTTCCCATTCTGTACATAAACAGCAATCATGGCATTACGTGATATCATATTTCTTTCACTCATTTGACCAAAAATTCTTTCTGCTGGTTTCAGCTCCCCACACTTTCCATACATGTCAATGAGAGCAGTCTCCAACACTATATGAGGGAGAAACCCTTTTCGAACGGCGAGCCCATGGATTGTTTTACCTGGCAAGATGGATCCAGTTTGTGCACAACAGGGAAGCAAATTGATCATAGTGATCTTATCAGGTTCTAAACCATCATTAGCTTGCATATTTTGCAATGAGGCAAATGATTTATATGGGTGCTCATTTAGAGCATACCCTCCAATCATAGCATTCCAAGCGGCAACACTTCTTTGAGGAATCCCGTCAAAAACCCTCTCTGCATACTTCACACTACCACAATTCGCATACATGTCAACTAGTGATGTCTGAACCATATGATCCAGTTCAAATTTACTTCTGATCACTTGGCCATGAAGTTCCTTACCAGGTACTAAAGACCTCACAAGGGAGGAAGCATTAAGTGCGCTTATCATTGTGAACCGGTCAGGTCTTATCCTAACTACTTGCATTTTCTGTAAACACATAAGTGAGCTCCAACCATCACCAACCAAAACATGGGCACTAATGATAGAATTCCAAGAAACCACATCTCTTACAAGCATTTCATCAAACACCTTCTCTGCACACTCGATACACCCCACCTTGGCATACATGATGATAAGTGCATTGGAGATATAGATATCCAAATCCAATCCAACCTTAAAAATCCTGGAATGAACTTTCTGGCCCTCCGTCGGATTCGATAGCCCGCCGCACGCCTTTATTACAAACGGGTAGGTGAAATTATCGGCACGAACCCCTTGAAAGTGCATCTGTTGATAAAATTCAATTGCTTTATGCAAAGACCCATTGTTGGTTAATCCTCTAATTATGACATTCCACACAAAGGTGTCAGATTTATTCATGATATCAAACAGGTGGAGTGCCTTATCCATGGAGCCAGATTCCACATACGAACAAAGAGCTTGTGATAGCGAGCGATATTCTTGTCCAGCTGAAGGTTTTACTGGCTTGTTCTGATGCCTGTTAATGCGAGCTGAATTGGTAATTTTTTGCATGATTGCGGGGTGATGGTTCTGGATAGTTTTTGAGGCTTTTCCTCTTCTCGCTGAAGCATTTTCATGAACGTTGAGTTTGCAAGAGCAACTTACAGCTAGTGCTGTGGCCATTTTGAAATGCGTATATGCTCAAATTTTGAAGAAATATGCTTTTGAACTCATTGGGGTTTCCTTTATAACTGTTTACAGATGATTTCGTTGTTCGAATAAAAGTAGCAGAAAGGGTAATCTTCTGAGGTGGCTGGTCTAATACTACGAAAAAGGTCGCTTTTTAGCTGCCTTTAACAAAAATAGGTATCGTTGCTGATTTGGGCAGTGGATCTTCGGTGCTTTAGGCTATCAGCGAGTCATAGATGAATCGTAAGGAGAACACATCATAATCAAATATGTCAAAAATCCAGTACTTTGAGCATCCATACAGACAGTCTGGTACAAATTTCACTCAGCAATTGTTATTTCTAGTCAACAAAAATTGATTGTCAAAAAACTTGGAATGCCTTTCGGTAACGTGTTTAACAGTTTCGAATAAAAATGGAAAAATTCTTTTATTCATGTCGCTTACCTGTTGTGTTTTTAGATTTTTCTACTTTGTTGTTTACTTATAGTTTGATTTTTGATTAATATAATATTGTGATACCTACCGAATGAGATTATCATTAATTCTAGTAAGTGCGTGTCTATTTTGTTGCCTTTTCAGAAAGCGTGTAACTTTGACTGCTTGACAATTATTTTACAGTTGTGTATTTTTTTAAAAAGAATGAAACTTTTTTTGTTGTTGGTAACTAAGTCCTTTTTATTACCCATGAAAACATCTCAATCAACATACATTCATATTTTTTTGGTTTACATATGTTCATATTTACAACTAACAAAACTAAGAAGAAAAACAAACCATACACATGAATTTCAGGTCTGCAGCACTGTTAAAGGTAGTTCCCAGTTTTGGCATAGCTGCAAGTTTGTGGTGAATTTTGCTGTCTTCTTCCAGCTTAAGACCTTGTGTAGGATCCATTTCTGAATGTTGGCTATAATCACAGCCCTCCCCTTATGACTCACGGTGAATATCCTTTGATTTCTTTCCTTTCATATAGTGTAGACTGTGACAGCCAAGGTTAGTTTACTTAACCTGACTCTAAAACTCTTTCCGATGAAGTAGTTAAAAGCATATTGTAGGAGTTGAGGCCATGTGGTGAACTGCCTAGTAACTAGCAGGTTATTTAGAACCTGCTTCCAAAACTCCTTTCTCATATTGCACTCCATAAAGAGGTGCTCAATTGTTTCCTGTTGTTGCTCACACAGGCTGCAGTGATCCTCATTTATTATGTTCCATGTTTTAAGTTTGTCTTTAATCTCCTTTTGCACAACAGCCGCAATATAAATGCACACTTTGGGATGTGTCCAGAAAACCATACTATCCTCCTCCAACAAACAACTGGATAATGATCTCTTATAGCATGACGGGCTGAGTTAGTGTTGAACTTTCCACTAGGTGTGGTTTGAACTTTCCACTAGGGTATGGTAGCCACTTTATTTGATCATCATTCCTTGTATTACTAGGCCAGTCTGGTAGTTGGCTAGTGAGTAGCCTCAATTCTAGTGACCTTCTAGGTAGATTCCACGTGCCTTGCACCAGCACTTCACTCACCTTTAGCCGCCGAGAACTACCACCGCACCATCCACCGCCGGCGATCCGGCAGCCATAGGCCGCCGGCGACCACCGCCGGCCATTAGGTAGCCAATTATCAAACCGCCGGCCGCCGTATTGTTAACTTGTAATATCGGCCGCCGGCAGACCTCCGGCCTCGGCGACCACCGCCGAAGACTGCCGGCAGCCGCCTCCGGCCGCCGGCGACCACCGCCGGCGACTGCCGGCAGCCGCCTCCGGCCGCCGGCCACCACCGACCACCGTGCACCCCACCACCGCCACGTAATTTCCAAAAAATGTCAAAATAAAAAGGGTTACCAAACACCAAAAAAAAAAAGCCTATTATCAAACACCCACTTGTTTTTATAAAAAAAATAAGCACCTACTTTTTAAAAAAACTGAAAGCCGCAAATAAGATAAAGTCTACTTTGATTAATGGTGTGTTTGGATACTGGGTATGGTAGCCACTTTATTTGATCATCATTCCTTGTATTACTAGGCCAGTCTGGTTGTTGGCTAGTGAGTAGCCTCAATTCTAGCGACCTTCTAGGTAGATTCCACATGGCTTGCACCTTCTAGGTATTCTAGGTAGATTCCACGTGCCTTGCACCAGATCTTCACTCACCTTTAGTTTTAGAGAACTAGCAGCATCATACACCGTCCTCATTCCATAGTGATTGACAACAGGGCCATTAGGTAGCCAATTATCAAACCAAAATCAAGTATTGTTAACTTGTAATATCGCAAAAAAAGAGTTATATCGTGAAAGCTTGATATGTATGAAAACTTTTTTCAAACTAGTTGCCCTCTAGTAAGGTATTTTTCCTTTTCTTGTGAAATGTAATTCTCCATTAATTACACGTAATTTCTTATTTATGCCTACGAAAAGGCTTAGAGACGAAGTAGAAATAGCATTTTTATTTTTCAAGAATCATAAGCACCTACTTTATTAGGAAAGAGAAAGCCGCAAATAAGATAAAGTCTACTTTGATTAAGTGATTTATAGGATAACAAAGCAAACATAAAATAAGATATTCCGTAAAACGGAAGAAGTCCAAACGGTGGCTCACATGCAAAAGCCGTTTGTTGTACGATAACGCATAAAGGGGGATGCATGAAGTCGAGAACTGCATGTACAATTTCCGTAGATCAAGGCATTACTTGTGGACCTCATACTAGCTTTGCTCCAACGCAAAATGTCAAAGTCTCATGGTTCCTTTACTCCAAGGACTCATTTTTATACTGTAAATCGCACACAATTTGGATGGCCTAATTCTCATCTGGTAAGAGTCATAAGACCTTCCACAACGCCTTTGTTATGAAGCTAAATTCATGCCAGTCATTTGCAGTGACTCCTCATATCTCGTGTTTGAGGAACCATCGTGAGAAAATTTGTGAGGCAAACTCTCCCCAAAACTTGAAAGCTATTCATCTAGCAATTCGATAAATTACTATTATCACATATAATGATGAGGCTAGGAATCCTGAATTTTAATTATGTAAGGTGGGCAAGATTCGGTCTTAGTGGTGAAATTCTAAGATCTAAGGTGTGGGCAAAGCTTCGTTTTTTCTTCTAAACATAGACGTTAGTGCTTGTATAAATAGGAAATTAGAACATGAGGGCAAGTGCCCACCATATCCAAAGTGTGGCCTTCACTGAGTACGTAGGGTCTCAACAATTAGAAGTTTCAGCTCCTTAACCCTTGATCGTGCATTTAGATGTTCTAATTAACACAGGACTATAGGAAACCCAGGATATCATTACCCAAGATTCTAGTTTGGAAATAACCTTCTGTGGCCTTCCGTTCAGATGTATATTCAACATGGAAGAGTTAGCAATACACAAGGGTCATAGCCATTTCAACAAGGAAACATACATACAAAAATTGCTACTCGGGGATGTAGGAACTAAGTTGGGTCTAGATCTCTATGTCAATTTTATTCCCCCCGTTCCCTGCGGAGTAGCATGCGATGAAAGTCTAGGACTACTCGGGGATGCTCTGGAGAGCAGGCCTCCAAGCACTCTGGCGGCTTACCTTCGCTTGGTTCACTCTCCAGAGATGCCTTCTTCGCATGATGTTCAAGCGCTGTTCTAAGGACAAAGGCGACATAGGCAGAAATGGCGATTGACGAGCCATGTTCTTCCCACCACCCTTCATCACGTCTAGCACTTGTTTCAAATCTTGTTTTCTCACTACTATCTTCATCTTCGTCACCCCGCCTTCATCAGTATGCGAAACAACACCTCCACCCTTTACTTGTGAAATGGCATCCAAAATGTTGCTTCTCATAGCCCTTTGACTAACCCGAGGTCTGGTAAGCCTAAATTCTTTTTTTAAGGAGGCGGCCTTCTGATCTTCTGCAACTTTCAACTCCATCTTTCCTATCTTAAACTTCTTTTTTTCTCTCTTCTCCTTGTATGATTCGAATCTCTCGAGTACCATCGGGTCTTTTATAGTAAGAGAGCCCCTACAAACACCAACGGAGCTATAAAAGAAAAGACAAAGAATCTCTGCATTATAATAGTACAAGACTAGATAAACATTAGTTCACACCGACGGCTCACATGCAAAGCCGTTTGTTACGCAGGAATGAAATGAATAATCGCCTTTACCTGAATGAAGGAACTGCTTATATTATACTCTCAAAACAGAGCAGATTGCGGTTATGGCATGATTAAGGAAATAGCTGGCATTCGAAACTTTAGAATGCCACCTTAACAGCCTTTCGAATCAAAAGGCTATTAGATTGGTGCGAAAGTAAGACCTTCCCATAATTAATCAAGTCCGACTACAAAATGTCAATGCTTAACAGCCTGTTTCTCTTATCATAGCTACACACATTCTCGTTATAACCGAGTTAACTTCCAGATTCCAGTGTTTGTTTTGTTGTAGCAGAGAACCTTATTCTATAGAAGTGCATACGCAAGAACACCTACCTGACGCCTCTTTTCCTCCTCCTCACCCAAAGGCAAACCAAAAAGCCAAAGATAAAAGAGGAAAGAAAGTAGAACGAGGGAAGTATGGAGTGTTCTTTTGATACATGGTAAGAACTTCACAGGTGTAACTGAATGGGCGACGACAAGTCTGACGGATCCTACCGAATTAGGATCAGGCAAAGGGCGCCTACGCAAAGATAAGTTAACAAAGGCTAGAACCAGTCTGTAGAATATATTTGGCATGCGCAGTCTCATTTTTGGAAGTTGGAGCAGTAGTAGTTTACTTGTACTGGCCACAGCTTCTGGTGATACGCTAAAGACTTCTGGTGTCAATAATTGCTCCAAGAACATGAAAAACGAACACAGGGAAAGGATTATTAGCTACCTCCTATGAAAACTTCGTTATAACCCAATGATCGACCTGACTTTAAGGCTATTGGACTTGTATACACCAACGAAAGGAAGGGCAAAAGTGAAGAATTTCAAGCAAGACAATGATGAAAAGGCAAAGAGAGGAGGATATTGGAACTTGAATTCCAACAGCTCCTCAAGCTAGGGAGGCAAGAACAAATGTACCAACAAAGTGAAGAAGTAAACGTAAATGGGTAAAAAAAAATGATCGAGTATAGCATCCTATATTCCTATGGGTGACATATTCCATGTGATTTTAGTTAATGACCACACTGGTCTTTCAAGTATGAAGTTTCAGTATTCGCAAGGCAAAAATCAGATCCAGAACAAACGTCTTCCTCTAAGCTTAAAACCCTTCCCTAACAGGCTTAGACCGACTCTTTTTCCCCTTCAACGGCTACCTCTTCAAGACAGCAAATCCTGTTAGATGTGCCCTATGATTAGCAGTCATTTGAACATCTCATTGTAGACCAACCTCATAATCAGCAAGGCATTCATTCACATCAACCCAATAACTAAATGCTTCACATAGAATATTTCCTCCTCCTCGGAACCTAAAATGTTTAAAAAATATGTACCACGCGACACGGTACGAGTAGTTGATGAATTAAGTCATTCCAACCCTTCGGAAACCTCATCAGAGACTGCATGTTTCGTCTCAGAGCAACTGATACCCATCACCCGATCTATCGCTTAAACTCTGGAAACTCCCAATTCATGAGAAAATAAAAAATGTGCTTCTCGCAGTTTCTTCATCACAGATTAGCACCTTCGCCCTGTTAGGGACTACTGTTTCTTATGTTTACAATATTCTGAGACACACGAACATCTATTCCTGGAATGTCCCCGTGTTAGAAAGATTTGGGATCTTTCTCTAGGTAGGCCACAAAATCCTAGCCTTCAAACCCCTACCGCCGGGAATTGGTTTTTGCAGTGGTTAGTTAAGCCAATATTCAATCACATCAGTGAGACGTTGCAACCCAAAGTCAATTATTGCTCCGTAGCATCAAAATTACTCGTTATTTTCAATCATGCTTTCGCAAAGTTCAGCTCAAGAATCATTATAGTTCCGAGTACCCGATGGGCGGTTTAGTACATTTTTATCCTCCGCTTCATCCCGTTAATTTTTCTAGCAGTTGTGCTCGTTCAATCCCACCATCTCCGGTCTTCTGTGCAATATCTGTGGTGGATTCTCTTGATGATAGGAAGTTTGGCTTCGGCTTCTTAGTTTTGTCTAATTTAGACTGAGTCGCGATTGGTGCTTGTATTGACGTTCTTGACTCAGATCATGAACTTAACATGACAGAGTTAGCAATGTTCGTTGCTATAGATTTATTGTTTACATATCATTGTGCTACTTCCTCACTCTTGATTTTATGGTCCAGATGAAATCTAGAGAAGGGCAGGTGCCGTCTTTTACAGACTTTTTGTGTAGCTCGACTTTTAGCTGTCAGGTATTGCATTTAATGCATAAAAAAAATAAAAAAAAGGCAGGTGTGTTCTCCTTAGCATCGGCTTTGACGTCTTTTATTTCCCATTGTGACAAAGGAGTCCAACAAGAATGATTTGATAGCGTTCAGCCTGTGACACCCTTTCCTTAAATTGGTCCATTGCCTAGATGGTCTTCCTTGAGGGGTTTTTGTTTTTATAGTCATCGGATAAGTTGTCATCCAAAAAATCTCTGTATTGAGGGTACTTGTATATATATTTTTGCTTTTATTCAGAAAAAAAAAAGAAGCAACTGATACCCATGTCATCCGACCAAGGAGCGGCCTTCAACAACAGCCACCAGAGGAATTGAAGGACCTGCTTCAGGCGGATGCAGATGGAGTCAGTTATCGCAGGGATTAGTTGGTTTTTTTTTTGAAAAGCGGAGAAAATTTATTTAAAACATACTACTGAGTCACACGGCGTGGGATGACTCTTCCACTTGAGTCAAAATACAGGTGGTTTGTCAAAAAGGACGGCGCTTGTTCCCATAACTGAAAACCGGAGCGTTGATCCACCGCCTGCTTTGCCAAGAAGTCCGCACAAAAGTTCGTTTCCCGATACTTGTGGGAAACAGTTACCTGCCAAGGACGTTTAAGGAGTGCCCTGCAGTCCAACACCAAAGTTTCCATGAGGGGGGTGGGGGGTTTATCATTTGTTAGTAATTCAACAACATATTTATCATCAATGTCTAGCTCAAAGTTACGGCATTGATGGTCCCATGCAAGTATGAGGCCGTCTCTCACCGCCCACCACTCGGCGGTGTGGCTATCGGTGTAGAGCAGGCGCCGCGAACAGCCGACCACCCAATTTCCTTTATAGTCTCTAATGATAGCCGCCGCTCCCCCTAGTTGCTGGCTTTGATGAGCACTACCGTCGGTATTGATTTTCAGCCAATGCGGAGGAGGAGGAGTCCAGCCTATTAAAGATTGAACACTGGTGTTGGCTTTCTGACTTTGGTTGGTGAAAAAAATATAGTCTTGAGCTTGGGCCTTTGCTTTAGTGATTAACACATGGGCTTCAGGGAAAGGTTCCTGAAGAATAGCCATCTTGTTGCGATGCGTCCAGATAAGGGATATGATAAAGGCAAAGGCCACATTCCAGGGAATTTCTGAGATTTGCACAGTAATTTTAGTCCCTATGTTAGCTTTGAGCCAGGCGTGAAAAGGTTTGTTCAGGTGGCGACCATTAAAGGCCTCCCGGTTTGCCTGGCTCCGTATGTTCTTGACTACGGGACAAGTTCTAAGGCAGTGATCAACAGTTTCCTCGCTACCGCAATTATGAGGACAGAGATTGCCAAAAGAGATTGGAGCGAACAGGAAGAACGTAGTGACAACATTTCCAAATTAAACTTTGGATGCGAGGAGGACAATTGAGTTTCCAAATCCAACGCCAATCACCATGGACAGGTATGGAATGCCTTTGCATGCAATAGTAAGCCGACTTAACAGTGCAAACGCCTTTATCGTAAGGCCAAATAATAGTGTCACGTCTGTTATGGTAAAGGGGACAAGTTCTAAGGCAGTGATCAACAGTTTCCTCGCTACCGCAATTATGAGGACATAGATTGCCAAAAGAGATTGGAGCGAACAGGAAGAACGTAGTGACAACATTTCCAAATTAAACTTTGGATGCGAGGAGGACAATTGAGTTTCCAAATCCAACGCCAATCACCATGGACAGGTATGGAATGCTTTTGCATGCAATAGTTAGCCTACTTAACAGTGCAAACACCTTTATCGTAAGGCCAAATAATAGTGTCCCGCCTGTTATGGTAAAGGGGGAGGGGATTAGTTGGTAATTATCTCTTCGGTCTCTCTACCAGAAGGAGAGAAAAAAAAAAGCCAAATTTGTTTCTTTCGTTTGGTATTAGGAATGTAACTAGAATGAGGTAACTTTGACATTTACAGCACAACACCTCACGTATATTATCACCTCTGAGGAACAAAACACAATCGTGTCCCCCAACCATCCTCTCTTCGTGGATGTTCAAGCTCTTGTGGGAACTAATTGTGGGACTTGTGCATATTCTCTCCAGTTCGCCCCCCATTTTTAAGAGAAACTGGGTCTCACATGAGTGAATTCCACAACGAGGGCAGATTTTGCAGGTATAGCAGCTGTTAGGCACAAGCTCAATTTTTGCTGATGGAAGATCTTCATCAAAGTCTTGATGCTTGTTGACTCATTTTCACTACTTTGGACTTTCCACCCACTTGAACCGGTTGTTCCTTGTTCAGATTTGTGAAAGAACCAGTTGGGAACAAAAAAAGAAACAGTTTTGCAATAAAGGGAGTAATTTTCTCATTGCAGCCATGAAAAATGAGGAACAAAGGAGGGGGAGAACAGGGAGAGCCGCTCATACTATGAAAAACAGGAGAAAGAAGTAATCTGTGCACAATGCTAACAGTTGATGGTTCATCTTATCCAAACAGGAAACCTTCTTTGGCATTATGGTTCACAGCTTCATAAGCAAAGCGCAAGGCCATTCCGGCATACACGTATCTCATCCTTGCTCGGTCCCTCTTAAGAATCAAAGATTTGTAAGAAAATGTGAATCCAAACACGTCACCCCAATCTCTTCAAAGGCACCAAAGTTCATATGTATTAGCCACCCCTATAAGGGCAACGTTAGCCAGAAACATTTCTTTGTCCCGTAGCAATGCGTCCGGGACTGAAAAACCAGGAACGACAAAATATGGTACAGTTCTTCCACTAGCAAAGAAAGCAACATAGATAATTATGATGAACCATATCCTAAGGTAGAGGGGAAACAAAGTTATTCCTTCACTAAAAAAAAAAGTGATTCCTTCACTCCTAGAAAGCTCAGCATTGGTATCAAACAATACTTCGTGGTCCCTAATTTGGAGAATGTTAGATTTTTCCGGCCGACTAGGCCATATGGAGAGCTCATGGACACAGACAAATGGTCCACACCTGTGTGTATCCGATTCAAAAGCATTCATCCCCACCTCGGTTGAAACACTGCAAATATATCATTTTCAGAAGTTGGATGATTCAAAAGAAGTACTTGCCTCTAAGGGTTCGTTTGACAAAATTTTTTTTTTGGTTTTCAGTTTTTAAAGAGCAGTTTTTTAAAGCAGCAGCTAAATTTTTTTTTTTATAAAAACAAGGGGGTGTTTGATAACCCCTTTTTTTTTAGTTTTTTTTTTTTTAGTGTTTGGTAACCCTTTTTATTTTGACTTTTTTTTTTGGTGGTTTGCGGTGGCGGTGGTGGGGTGTAGCGGTGGTGGTCGGTGGTGGCGGTGGTGGCCGGCGGCCGGCAGTCGCCGGCGGTGTCGCCGGCGGCCGGAGGCGGCTGCCGGCAGCCACCTCCGGCCGCCGGCCACCACCGCCACCACCGGCCACCACGCCGGCGGCCGGAGGCGGCTGCCGGCAGTCTCCGGCGGTGGTCGCCGGCGGCCGGAGGCGGCTGCCGGCAGTCTCCGGCGGTGGTCGCCGGCGGCCGGAGGTGGCTGCCGGCGGCCGGAGGTGGCTGCCGGCAGTCTCCGGCGGTGGTTGCCGGCGGCCGGCGGTGGTCGCCTGAGGTGGCTGCCGGCGGTGGTCGCAGGCGGCCGGAGGTGGCTGCCGGCAGTCGCCGGCGGTGGTCGCCGGCGGCCGGAGGTGGTGGTGGTGGTGGTGGCCGGCGGCCGGAGGTGGCTGCCGGCAGTCTCCGGCGGTGGTCGCCGGCGGCCGGCGGTGGTCGCCTGAGGTGGCTGCTGGCGGTGGGAGGGTGGTGGTGGTGGTCTAAGAAAAAAAAACCAAAAGTGAAAAAAAAAACCAGTTTCTGGAGTTTTTTTTTCACTTTTTTACTATTCAGTTTTAAAATTCGTTTTTAAACTGTCAAAAAAAAAGGTTACCAAACGCACCTTTTTTTTTCAGTTTTTAAACACTGAAAAAAACAAGAGGAATTTTTTTTGTCAAACTAGGCCTAAGACTGTGGAGGCCACTTGCATGGCCATCAAACAAACCCAAAAGATACGTGAAAGAAGCAAAGAGGAACATGGTAGACAATAAAACCGTGCTCTGAACAGGACATGTGCTTCTTCCGAGGCTTTTGTCCCCTACTTCCCCCTTCATAGCAGCTTACACCCCACAAGTGTGAAAGCAGTAAAAACCAGATCCAAACCCTTTATCATTATTCTCGGATCACATTTTGTTGTATTATAGTTGGGTATGTCCAGAAAGGAGGAAAAAGAATCTTGGCCAAAGTGACAAGCTGGGAGGATCAACTTGCACTGGTTTCCCAGCTCACTCGAGGGTTTTACACAGTGAAAAGCGTCTGCAAAAAAGTTAGTGAGGAGAGACTTTTGTGTATAAAATATATATATCTGCATATACAAATGGCATTCAGGTGCATATCGGTAAAAAGGGCCATTACAGGTACAAAGAATATCAGTCTCACTACAGCTAATTCACTTCCCACAGCTAAATCCGGTAGCCATTTATCAGCTTTTGGTAGTTGTTGCTAGCGGACCTAAATCAAGTTGTAAAGATGCAAAATCGCTGTGTTGAATAATCATCAGTCATGTGATTAACTCCACAACACATCAACTTGTACTTCTGCCATTACAACCATTTGCATTGCCAGAAGTATTAAACAACTATCACAACATTATTGGGGTAATTGGTACAATGTTGACATATGACAGATCTCTTGCATATTCTATGAAGAGAAGGAAGAAAAATAAGCTATAAAGATACGGTTTTTATTTAGAATACAAGCTCAGATTGGGGGATGCACTGCAGCTTCTAAACTAATAAATACATGGAGATCCACAAATGGAAATAAAACTGTTTACCGCACCACCCAAAAGAATAGGCACATGCCACTCATCTCTTGAAAGTATAACTATATATAATAAGGGGTGTGAACTAGCATGAGACTATTACGGAATATCAGCATATGAAAAACCAAGAAGTGCGCTGTGGTAGCCAACACAAGTCCACTGGTTGACGACAAGAAGGGGAGAAGTTGGTCTGAGAAACAAAGAATGGGTTGTCATGTGAGCAAAATTTCAAACTTTTCGAACGGAAACAGTCTAAAAAACATGAGATCAAGAAGTGTCTCATCTAGCCAACACAAAACTGAGTAAAAATAAGCTTTCAAAAGCTAAAAAGACCGGTTAAAACATAATCAAAGAAAACAAGGATTACGGATTAATCACTTACCTAGAATCCCGTATGGCCAAGTAAAAAACCAAAATATTTCTTATAAACTACAAAGACTTTTAGCACCTTTTACTCAAATACCAACTTCTTGGTCATTTTGGCACATTCAAACTGTTTTTAGTAGTTTTATCCAAAAACTATCCATGGCTAAAGCTAATTTTGATAGCCTAAAGCTGATTTTGAAAAGTGATTATGATTTAATCTAGGATTTTCATTTGAGAATCAATCACATACAGGCTCCAAAATCATGTTTAGGGCTTTTGAAAAGGGGTGGGGTCGGGGGGAAAGCTGGGGTTTGAAAAGGCTATATGCTGCTATGAACAGTCTGGAAAAACACCTTTAAAGATAAGAAGTTGGTAGACTAAAATTTTAAGTCCAAGAAAGTGGCTTCGATACAATTGTAGAGACTTAAAAAAGAGAAAGACTCGTATCCCTCCCTTTCAAATTTTATTACGCTTATGTTTCTAAACTCTGAGGTTTTCATAGAATTTCCAAATTTAGTCCCTTGTTTATTATAATATCTCCCCAAGTACTTCCAAGTGCCACCAGGCCTCCCAAAATGTGAAGTTTTCATGTCAAACCTTGCATAGTGCAACAACTAAACCACAAGTAATTACACACCCAAATCAGATTTATCTCAAATGTTTAATGCTGGCTACCTCAGCCATTGCACATGAGAACCATGAATCATCCTCACATGACTATCAACATATGACACATATTGTCATCCAGCTCAACTAAAGCTACGAAACTGCAACACATCACGTGCCATGTCCACTAGAAAATTTGTATCTATTATATGATGATTACAGCGGTTATACAGCTACATGTCCGGCCACAGATCCATTCCAGTATCAAGGAGATAACCAACCGATAAATAACTACAAAGAAATTTACAACCGAGCTAATCAACAATCTAACACAGCTCTGTCTTGAACTCAAGTTCCAAAGACCTTGCCTTTTCTCACAAAAAAAAAAAGAACTATTCAGTCACTTCAAAGAGAAAACAAAAGTTCCCCAAAATGAATAACATTGTCAAGATCAAAATTACATAAACAAAAGCTAATTTAGACAGAAATAAAGAGGAGATTGCCAAATATTCTGGTTCATTTCCTCATTACTAGAATTGAAGATGGTCCCAAACCCCCTAGCAGAATTGAGTACTGGGTAAAGAGAATTAATAAGGAGAGTTCGATTCAACAGAGAAAGAAAATTGTACTAAACAGGAAGGATAAATTAAACCCGATAAACAAGAAATAGGGGGCGAAACAAAGAGATTGCGCAACGAGAAAAAACCTCCATAAGAGATGTCTAGACCATCTAGTTCTCTGGTTTTCTGCAGAGAATCATGTGCATTGGGGAAAATATGCCGGTCTCGCCGCCTCTGGTCAGATAATCGGCGGTCTTGAACAGCATCTCGTGGACATCCACGGTTCCCTTGGGCGCAATCCCCAGGGCCGAGAGCACTACAACGACTAGGTGGTTCCTCCAGTAGGCGATTCTCCCCATCTTCAGCCTCGTCCACCACGGCTTCGAAGGCGGCTTCGCCAAATCTTTCTCCTTGACAATCTCAAACCCCACCTTCTTCGCAATCTCGGCAATATCGCTGTAATGCCTCAGCCCAGGCAGCGCGTCGCCCCTCTCAATCCCCTGAATAATCTCCACGTGTTCTGAATTATCAGCGCGAAACAATTCGGTCGTCACCCACTCGTAAGACACGTACAGAGATCCAGGCTTCAAAACTCGATAGATCTCGGCGTAAACCTCTTCCAATTTAGGAGCGTGGCAAGTAGCTTCAATTGAGTACACACCGTCGAAAGTGTTATCAGCAAAGGGCATCTCGAGGAAATTCCCACAGACGACTTCGCACAACGAGTCCAGACCGGCCTTTTTGTTGTGGATACGAGCGCGCTCCACCTGGTACTCGTTAATCGTGATGCCGACGACGTTTGCCCCGGAATGGGCCGCAATTGCGCGCATCGGGCCGCCGACGCCGCAGCCGGCGTCGAGGATCTTGTCTCCGGGCTTGACGCCGATCAGATCTACGGCCATCTGCTCGTGGGCCTTGGTGGCGTCGAGGTGGGACTTGCCGGGGATGGAAGGGGAGAAGTGGAAGGACTGGCCCCAGCCCCACTCGTAGATGTCGGTGACGAGGTTGTAGAAGGTGTCCACGAAGGCGGGGACCTTGTCGGCGGTCTCGATCTCCTTGGGGCGGCGGAAGAAGGACCAGTACTGCTTGTAGTTGTCCTGGACCTTCTCGTGGGAGATGGAGCCGCCGGAGAGGTGGTGGGCGCGCCTGCCCTTCTGTTCGGCGGAGCCGAGGATGCAGACGAACCAGTAGAGGCCGCCAGCGACGATGAAGGAGGCGGTGCAGAAGAGAGTGAGGGAGTCCATCGGAATTTGCAGAGACAGGGAAGAGAGGGTGGAGGGAGAAGTGATGAGCGGTAAGTGTGAGTGCTTGCGGAGTGGGTTGGGGTTGCCCTTTTATCTTTGGAAAGCTTTTGGTCGTGTTTGGCGAAGACTTTTCAGTCCACTTCTGGACTTCGTGGTGTTTTGACACGTCAACATCGGAGAGGAGTAGTTTTAAGTTTACGTTATTATAGGAATCAAATTACACTTTTGAATTCTTTTGAATTTCGAGGTTTAACCAACCATTGCTCTTATCTTTTTCTTTTTCCGTTGCCAAATGATGGGAACTCTTTCCAATTCTGTTTCGGGTACGAGTTTGATTCCGAGACTTGATTTTGTACAAGTTTATTGGACACAAAATCATGCCTTTCAAAGCATAGAAATGATAGCAACAAGTTAATCAAAACAGACCCGTGTATATTATTATTTCTAAAGAAGTACGATCTATAAATTTAGATTACTCGTTATTTCGATGATTCATTTATTCAAATAATGGACTTGAAATTTGCGATGCCTTTTTAAGATCGGTTTAGATCTAAGTTTTACGATGAGCAACATGTCTTTAACTGCTTAACGTTGCATATTGTGTGTTCTCACCGATAATGAAATATTCCGATTAGTGTTTTAAGTTCTACAGCAAGCAAACTTCAATATTACTGCAACCTCCTTTGTACTATTGCCCAAATTTGAACTCTTATGTTAAGTCAGGAAAATAACATAATGTGACACGTCGGTCGCTCGACTGATTGTTAGTTTGAATGTATCATGTCAAAAAGAAAAAAAAAGAATTTTGAAGACATCTTTTGGTTTGAAATTTTTGTTTGAAAAGAAGACACAACATTCCCACACACACACACACACAAAAACCATAGAAAACAGCTCATTTACTTATAGAAGTTTACAAGAAGTTAGGCGAGAAAGATTTTGTGAGCCACAAAAATCAATGTCATTTATTTACGTGTAGACCTTAAAGAGAGTGGACTATATAAAGTCGTTGGCCTGGTGGTCCTCATGGCAAGCACAATTGTGTTACGATGAAAGGCTTTTATTATTATAAGCTAGTAAGCCTAATTCAGAATTCATAATGAAAGGTGAAGGCCATGGATAGATTCGGCCTTTGCATCACTGTGTGGATCGTAAATCTGGGGGGTCCAGTCCAAAATACACGTGGTTCCGGATAATTAGGTCGGTCAGTATATTTTTGGAAAAGCTCCTTTGGCCTGTTTGTTGCCGGCAATGCCATTAACTTATTTATCCATCAAAGCGTAAAGGGGCGCACCTCTTTTTCATCGTGCTATGTGTTTCTTTCTTGCTGGTCTTTCCGCTTGATTCCTCCTTCGGATGATTAGATTAACTTTAAGCTTATTTGTTTGTGACTGATTTTATGATGATTACATTTAACTAATTTGAATTGAACCAACTTGTTAAAAGTTTGGTAAATACGTACAATTGATTAATAACATTGCGATCCAACTTCGAAGCATTCCGTCCAATACATTTTTCATATGATTATCCTGGTCAGTCGCATGAGTATAAGATCTGAACCTAAAGTTTCATGAACTCAAACGCGTATTAAGCAATGTAATCATCAATATTAGTTATTACAAAAAAAAAATGGATGCAAGCCTGCCTGCATAGGTTAAATAACTGTAGGGCTAACAAAATCATATTCCAAGAAAACGACATTATGTATTAATCACTTTTTTTATCACCAGGTTTAACAAAGTAAACTAGCAAAATATCCCTGTTACTTACAAAAGGCCTCTAGCACTTTTTATTTAAAATACTAAAAGTTTTGGACATTTTGCGACATTGAAGCTGCTGTTAGCACTTACTACATATATAGCTTAATGCTAATTTTGCTAAAAAATAATTTAGACCAGAGACATATTTTGTATCTTTGGACATTAGCAAACTTGAATTATTTAGAGAGACTTTAATTAAACATCATATTGTATTTTCCTTTACATCCTAGCAAAACTACCAACGAAGATAATCAACAAACACTTCGGCTGCAATTCAAATTTGGCTAAGTGCAGCTTCTCATATTCACATGGTAATTGTTATATTTCTGGTCAGCTTTTTTTGTATGCTTTACTAAGGTATATGATAGCCTTCTCGGCTTAGTTTATGTAACCCAAAATGGGGTTTGGAAAGTGAGGGCTCATTAGTCATGAAATGGCCAACCCAAGAAGAGCTTCACATTAAAGTATGGGCCTTAAGGCCAGCCCAAGAACGGCGTCAAATTAGAGTATGGGCCTTAAACTTGGTCTCGGCTTTTAAAATCTCGTCTTGGGCCAAATCCGAGTTGGTGAACTTTCGGTTAATTATGACTCTGTCTGGGCTCTTAATAATCTGATACTGGGCCGAATTGGTCGACTTTCCATCAACTAAAAGTACCCACAAGGCTTGGGCGTGGAGCCTCCAAAGTCCAGTAAGTCTGTTTTGCATTTTTTCCATTTTTTGTTCAGCAACGTGGTACCACAGACACAGATAGTCTAGCCATCTATGTGTAGTGATTTTATTTCTTTTAGGGAAAATTGGGTAAAATACCCTTGTGGTTTGGGATAGTTGCAAAAACACCCATGCTGTTACAAAAATTGCAAAAAGAGCCATGTGGTCGCAAAAGGGTTACAAGAGACGATTTCCGTAACGAAACAAAAAAATTGTCGAAAATACCCTTGTGATCGGCGTTCCCTCCATTTCCCTTTTCCCGTTTTCCTCTTTCCCCTTCCATCCCGTCCTCTTCCGGTTGCTCACATGTTTGCTTGCGCCGGCCCTAATTAGGGCTTGGGCTTGTGGCGATGAAGGGCCTCAATTGCGGTGGGGGAAATGGATCGATGTGGCGATGCAGATCGAGTTCGCGGTGTGATTCATGGTGGGGGAAATGGATCGAACTCGATGGGGTTCGCGATGGGGGAACTCGATGGGGGAAATGGAAGCTCGAGGCTTGTGGTTTGTGAATCAGGCAGGTGGGCGGTGCAATTGGCTTGGGTTAATGGCGGCTAGGGTTTTGGTTGGTGGCTAGGGTTAGGGTTTGCTTGGATTGGGGAAGAAAATGGGACTTGTGTGGGAGAGAATAAAAAAAGGAGGGTAATTTAGTCTTTTTAATATATTAAAATATATCATACGCATTATTTAAGAAAGTGAATATCACGCTCCGTCAACTTGGACGATTTTTCTAACGGTTGCAACAAAATTAACACCACAGGTATTTTTTGCAATTTTTGTAACAACATGAGTTTTTTTGCAACTACCCCAAACCACAGGGGTATTTTACGCAATTTTTCCTTCCTTTTTATAAGAAAAAAAAACTTCACTGTAACGGTAATACATTGCACCCAAAAAAAAGTAACGGTAATACATATACGGGCTTAATTGATGGATGAAGTGAGAACATGATAAAATTTCGATGTCTCTGAATTTTTTTCTATCTTGTTAGATCTCACCCGTCTGTTTACACCCCGTGTTTTGAAGACCTTATCTTCCATTTTTCTCAGTTGAGCTACTGTTTAGAATTATTTGGTTGTAAAATTTGGATAAGTGAACAAAGACCATTGAGTTGTTATATGGGTACTAGTTTGGGTGTACTAATGTTTTAAAATGCTAGCTAGTTGAGTTGAACTTAGACTATAATAGGTATGAGCGAAGTAAGTTATATGGAGCAAATCTCCGAACGCTACCCAACCAAAATTCTTCTTTGGAAAAGAAAGTTGAAAATTTTGATTTAAAGCTTCCTTTTTTTTTCCTCTTCCGTAAATTTGTTTCCCTAACAAAACCGCTAGAAGAACCAAGAGGATTAGCTAAAGGGATTATATGTCATCCGGCACCAAACCAAACATTTGCTATAAGTTAATCAAAAGGAAAACAGAATTACCTAAATTTTTAGTTTTATCCGTCACGCAAAGAGCTCATATTACCTGAAAATAAAGAAAACAAACTTGTAAGCGGTGTTTAGAAGAACTTTACAAAAAAAAATTACAAACTTGTAAGCAGTATTTAGAAGAACTTTACCAAAAAAATGGACATCAACGCAAATAACAATAATATTGCGAGTGCAGACACTTCCATGGGTTTTTTTTTTTTGGCAAATGCTGCACTCAAAAAAGAAGAGTGATCAAATCAGTCAATTCTTGCAAAGAACCTGGTTAGAGCCACGTATCGATTCCATTTATTTACACGTCAGTTACTGTACACACTCTTGTCTATTTCTCTCCATTTTACATCATTCATCTCTTAAAATATCACAACAAAGGCACGTCTCTCTCACTCCCTCTTTCTCTTTGGAATTGCCATGCGCTCTCTCTCTCTCTCTCTCACACACACACACACACACTGACTGTTTTATAAAGCAAAAGCAGCGTATGACCCAATATGTTGGTACCTTTATTTAACTAATTACCTGCTCAGATAACTCTCCATCCAAGCAAGGAAGGAAGGGATGAATGCTTTAGAGTAGCTACGTCCTACAACGTCGTCTGATCAGAGGGTACCGTACTGTACGCAAGAGAGAAGAACGGAGGAGATGGATAAGTTGGCAGGGCTGAGCCACCTCTTTGTGACGGTGTTCCTGTCAACCTGTGCCGGGTTCATGGTGATTCCGGCGATCACTGATGTCACCATGGCTGCGCTTTGCCCCGGCCGAGATGAGTGCTCTCTTGCCATTTACCTCTCCGGTTTCCAACAGGCGGTATGCATCTGTACATACATATGTTTATGCCACTACTCTTGGAATCTATGCTCTCTATCTCTTGATCAAGTAGCTAATTATGCTTTTATATGTTAGTGCTTGGTTAGTCATACATAATATACCAACCTTGTAATTTGATGGGAGAGAGCAGTATTTTAATAAAAGGATTCAGGTAGGTATACCCTTTCTGCCCCCCACCCATGATTTACTAACCTGAGTGGCCAGCTTTTTTTTATTTTGTCCTTTTAAATATATAAAGCTTTCACATTTGAGTCCTTTTGGCATTTTCAATATCATATTAAAGTTAATCTCAATCTACATAAGCTTATTCGTATTTTTATTTATTTTTTTGCTTAATTACTTGTCATAAAAAGGCTTATTCTATTTTCTATTACTGATTTATCTGAATAATGTATCTTAAAAAAAAAATTGTTCACGAAATTTTTAGTTCAAAGAACGGAGGGAGTATTCTCTTTTCCTTTTATTACTTAATTTTAATTTTTCTTTTTGACTCGGCTAAATATTCTGTAGCCCTAATTTACAACTATGAGGAGAGGAGAATCGAACATCTCTAATAACTGTAAAGAGTTGGCAACAATGAACCTTTTAATTTAATGACCAATATTTGATTTCTAAAAGTTTCATAAGTTGTCCAGAGATTTGAAGATAATAATCCCTCAACCATTCTTAAAGAGGGAGTCCCAATCAAATGGGCGCAGGTTTGTTTTTTTGCTTGAGGAAAACTTCAAGGAAGACCCCATTCGCCTCCAAAATGCACCATCTGATTCATCGTCTAGTGCCAAAATCCGACATGACATGTCGACTTGCTAGCAACCACGTAAAAGTCACACTGTGTTTTGTACCTCAGTTTTGATTGTTGATTTTATCTGTTGGTAGTATTCTAAAAGGCCACAATTCTATTTTATGCAAGATAAATCTGAGCAACACGTACACTAATCTAGGCTCCGTATGGGCATGCCTTAGTTTACTTTTCAAGCCCATGCCTTGTATGGAACTATCTTCCTGTTTGTGTGTGACATCTTTCTGAAAAGCTCACCAAAACCAAAAGAGGCCGATATGGCATTAATAATTAGCTCATAACTGCTGCATCATGCTAATTAACTCTGTGTTTAATACTGGCTTCTCCATGTGGTGGGTGTGTGATTAATTAAGAAAGCGAAGGGCCTGCTTCATTAATGCAGATTAGAGGAGTTGGAGCAGTGCTGATGATGCCGCTGATAGGGAATCTGTCTGATGTGTATGGAAGGAAAGCTCTGCTCACACTCCCCATGGCCGTGTCCACCATCCCACTTGGTCAGGCTTCCCTTGCATTCTACTCCATTTTACTGTGTTTCTTCAGTGCGCCACTGCAGGTCCTACCATTTCAGTCCATTTCTCATACCCTTTTTGAGGGGAGCCATTCATATCAGCAGGCTTGATATATAATTCGTTGCCACGTTACCCATGTTAACTTTTTTTATTCTCTCGACCTAACCTCGTCTCCCATGAACTTACTTGCATTCCTACATGATCCATACGCCACTTCTACCAGCAACAAATGAATGTTTATGTGAGAACATTTTTAGTTTGTGGGTAAAATTCCCACAAAGTTAACTACCATGGAAAGTAATTCTGTGATACAATGGGAGTGGTGAGGGACCAAAAAGAGAGGTCGAGAATGGTCGTTATACTCTTTCGGATATTCTCTTTCTTTTTCATCTTTTGTCTTTAGCAGAATGGTCGGCTATACAAGGACGTTGCTTGCTGCAAGCTAGCTCTGCCTTCCCTTTTAAGGCCCCGAGTGACTATCGGAAGGAAGGAGAATGGAGAGTCAAAAGGAAAAAAGAAGTAAAGTTGGAAAGGAAAACAAAACGAACAAACTTTGGCTTCTATCCGAGTTATAGGAATCTTCCTTCAACCCCATGTATAGTGACAATTAATAGTGACTAAATGTTTCAAACGACAACAATTAGCATCACTTTTTTAGCGTCACTCAATTAAAGCCACTAGAAATATTTAAAGACAATTGATTGTCGCTATATAAGGGGTAGGAGGAAGATTCCTCCAATGAGGGTAGCAGCCAAATTTTTTTCAAAACAAAATACAGAAAATTTCCTAAAATTTCGGGGTTTTTTTTATTTTTTATTTATTATTATTATAATCAGGAGTTGCGTAGAAGTTAATACTTCTACCTTTCCAATTAAGAGAATGTTGCATTTCTTCAAATTAAATTAACCTAAGAAGTCTTCTTGCCCACTTTGCATAAATGAGCGATCTTGGTGGCCCAAAAGTATTTTGCATAGATTAGGCCTTAGGGATCTTAGTGGGCAAGAAGACTTCTTGGTTATGATATAACATGCAAAGTAGCTAGAGGAAATTTATGATGTATGCAAAGAATGTTATGAGCTAATTAAGGCCCCTCAAGAATTCACCTCGTACCTAATTTGGCACCCACTCCGGCTTCCACTCCAAAACCCACTATAGTAGTCCTGTCTAGCTCGTGAACCTTGCACACGCTTAACGAAGTTTCAAAATATTACTTGTGTAAGAGCTGTTTTATGCCCATTTTACTTCTGTTCTTCAAGAGGAAAGGTGAAGTGGCCATATATCATAGCCAAAATTGTCGCTAGAAACGTTAACAATAATGTCATTTACCATTTTTAGCGACCCGTAGTTGTCGCTATACATGGTGAAAATCTATCACGTCCCAAGCAGGACTCTGTTTCACACCTTTTTGTTTGACAACTTTGGAGACAATTCTTATGTTAGCATACATCTTGCAGCTGTATTGGCGTACAGCCGGAAGACAAACTTCTTCTATGCATACTTCTTGTTGAAGACTCTCACTGCCACGGTTGAGGGCAGCGTTCAGTGCCTTGCTCTTGCTTATGTGGTACTATTTTGCAGCCTATATGATGTCCTACCCTTCATGTACACGAGAGTTTTACTTACAGAGTAAAAACGATAAACGCTTGCTAGAGCGTGACTTGAAACGTCGCTAAAAAAAACCCAACAGTATCGTAATAGTGTTTTGATGCTTGAAGGGCCATTGCAAAAGGTATCACTAAATATTTTCAGCGACTAAAGGACAAAGTTCATTCAAAATAGCAGTTACTGGCTTACTGCTTTTGTGACAATTTTTTCCCGACCAACCTGGGAAACACGTGAAATGAAAATTTCCCTTTTTTATTTCATACAGGCAGACAATATTTCGGAGGGAAAGCGTGTATCCGCCTTTGGAGTACTATCTGGTGTTGGCTCCGGTGCATTTATATGTGGCACCTTGGCTGCTCGCTTCCTTTCTCCTGCTCAAACATTTCAGGTTGTTAATTGAGTGAGATTATTACTCGGGCTATAAACTGATGTCAAAGGGGTTAAAACATTGGTTTTTGCAACTATTTCCAGGTAGCTGCATTGGTATCTATGGTTGCAACTGTCTATATGAGAATTTTCGTCAAGGAATCAATGCACGGTGGCGATGCTTTGACGAGGCCAATCTTGAGGACTTCACATGAGGATACTCAATGTGAGAGTGAGGATGAATCGTCTCCAAAGATAAAGGTCTCTAAGAAAATTATATCCCCAGCTGATCTAGTTTTCTTGCTTAAGAGCAGGTAAGATAATTTCCTAAGGGTGAGATTCTTTATTTTTTCATGCTGTTTTTCTTGTATAATATTCAAAGCTCAACTACCAGTAACGAATGTCAGTCCTATGTATTTCTTGAGAGCAAATTCCCAGCATTTGAGTTTTAGATCTCCGTACTTACCGTACTTGCATGCCTCATATATTAAGTTTTAGATCTCCGTACTTGCATGCCTCATATTGCAGCACGAAATTTTCACTAGCAGCAGTTGTTGCTTTCTTCAATAGTCTTGCCGATGGTGGACTTCAAGCTTCATTACTGGTACTTCCTTTCTTCTGTTCAATTTTTCTGTTACTGAAACAGAAGATGATGTTAAACAAATCATGAAGCTCTCGGTCAATCTCTACTCATATTACCATATTCGGACAAGAAATTGGCTGTACTTATGATTTATGAGAGCGTAAGAAAAACAAATTAATAGAGTTTCCATTCAAGGGCATGCTAGGAATAAGTCAATCACTTATCGCATGCAAATATGGTATTTCTTTAAGCATGTACATACTATTTCAGAAATGTTACGCGTCAATTTGTGAATCTAATTGCACTCAATCTGTCCAAAGCTGTGTTGATAATACTTGCATTTTCTGTTCATGTAGTATTTCTTAAAGGCCCGCTTTCACTTCAACAAAAACCAGTTTGCTGATGTGATGCTGATTAGTAACGTTTCGGGGGCCATCTCACAGGTATATGTATCTCCTAACTTCATACGCTAGTCTAATATGTTGTCCTTTCTCTTATTGTTTCTGTTATGGTGTGTTTGGGAATTCGATCTTGCAGTTACTGTTTATGCCCATTTTGGCTCCAGTCATAGGAGAGGAGAAAATGCTTTCGATAGGACTCTTTGCTGGGTTTGTAAACGTATGTGCCTTGTATCACTAGTTAAGATTCTGTTTTCCTGGGCTTCATTTGTGTGCTTCCTGTGTGCGTGTGTGCAAGGGAGAGAGAGACTGATATGCTGCCGTTTCCGTTATTTTTCAGATGCTACTTAACAGCATAGCCTGGTCAGCTTGGGTAAGCAATTTCAACAATATTGGCAGCTTTCTACTAATTCATTTAACGTATTCAACCATGTTCCCCCACATATAAAGCAGTTTGTTCTGCAAATTCAAAGCTGTATTAATTACGTCAATTTGGACGACAATCTTCTGTAATGTGCAGGTTCCTTACGTTGCTGCTATGTTTTGTGCTTTTGCTATGTTCACAATTCCATGTGTGAGTGGTTTGCGTTCATTCTCGCCTAAAGCAATTTCCTGCTTACTTGTGGTACTCTAATGCCTAAGTTGCTCTAAATCATGCAGTTAAGTTGCATTGTGTCGAAACAAGCTGGGCCGAATGAGCAGGTAGTCTTTTACATAGAGGCTCTAATTTTGTGATTAACAGACTGAATTTGAGCTTTATAGATCTTAAAGGCTTGGAGCTAAACCTCTCTCTAAATTCAAAAAGGTGAATACATCAGCTAAACCAATTAGGTTTTGGTTTTCTCAAGACTTTATATCATATCATATGACAAAAGGAGATTTTTGAGCTAGTAGCAGCGGCTTCCAACATTTTGTCTCACTAACATATATTAGTTGCGGTTTCCTTCATGGGCAGATAGCCCGCTACTCTCTTGCTTAAATCAGTTTTTAAATTCTTCAACAAGCTATACTTTTTCGTTTGTGCTTCACTTGCAGCGGCTGGCAAGCCAAATTCATACCATTCTGTGTTTTTCACCGTAAACACATCACAGGGACTAATCGTTTTCTAACTTATCAGGGGAAGGCTCAAGGAAGCATTTCAGGCATAAGTTCTTTTGCCAATATCATCTCTCCCTTAATATATAGTCCTCTAACAGGTAATTAGGAATTCGTTAAATTCTATGTTTCACTTATTAGATAAACAGAAATATATTGCCCCTTCTAAACTAGCAAACTGGTTCTTTGCTTTCAGCTCTCTTCCTCTCTTCAGGAGCTCCATTCCCTTTCCCTGGCTTCAGTATCATGTGCATTGGAATCGCATTTGTAAGAACGATTACTTTTCATGCTAGTGAAAATTTACTTTGCAGTTTTAAACGAATAGATATCCTGATAATTTCACTCCGCCCCCATCCCCTCCCTCCCTCCCTCGGACCACCAAAAAAGGAAAATGACCCCGCAACGATCACCCAGTCTTCCTCCTTTTGACCCTATCTTCTTGAAGGGAGGGCTAAAACTTCCAATGTTGTTGTCTCGAATCTCAGTCCTAACCCTTTGCAAAGGAAAAGTCGATAAGCTTTGGCAAATATGTATGAGCATACGAGGGCATTGTTTGAATGCATTATGGTACACTAGACATCATAGGTGGTTTTACCCGGAAAAGCTCAGGTGGTAAGGTCTTAAAATGCTCCAAATGCATCGTTTTTGGGGTGTCTAGATGCCAATTTCTCATGTGTCATTCTGTTTCCGAAGTTTTTTCTGAAACTGCCTTACAAATCAACACATAATGCTATGCAGATGATAGCCTTCATTCCAAGTACAAGGATATGGGCTGTCCAGCCTACTTCAAGTAAGAAGGTCAGCAATAAAGACTGCTTGGAAGCCTAGCTAGGGGTGACACCGTACTTCCAGATCCACAGATACAGCTAGAAGAAATGGAGGAGAAGAGCATTTATGTGTAACTATAGCATACTTACGACTGCCACGAACTCATGAAGCTCCTTTGTTTTCCATCGCTAGCAGAATTGGTCATTAAAATTAAGGCACTCTTCAACTATGAAGTTAAAAATCACCTGTAAGTCCTTAGTATAGCCGTGCAGTAAGAAAAGCTTAGCGATTTCTGGACTCCCTTCTTGATTGTGTGCTAATTGCTTTCGACTGTTGCTCGATAAAATAGAAAATCCAAATACTATTAAGCATAAGAGAAACTGCATACCTCATCAAGAACCCCCAACTTAGCCAAAGAAAAAACATGCAAGATCTCGACAACATCCGGAATTGAGCAATATATGTGCGCATGTTGTTGGATATTCCCCTTGACTCAACTAAAAATTAATATATAGTAGTATTAAATAAGCATCACTTGGCAAGTCGAGCTACGTAAAAAAAAGAAAAATCTAACAAGTCGAGGTTTACATGTATTAAATCTAGGATAAGATAATAGATACTTCTACATGGATTCGTATGAAGGTGCCCGTACGAATCCATGTAGAAGTTCAAAGATTGTTTCACGTTGAGACGAAGCAGGGCATTGTCATAGATTTATTACATGTAAACCTTCTACATGGATTCGTACGGGCGCGTTGAGACGAAGCAGGGCATTGTCATAGAAGTATGAAGGTGCCCGTACGAATCCATGTAGAAGTTCAAAGATTGTTTCACGTTGAGACGAAGCAGGGCATTGTCATTTGGGATTGGGGTTTCTATCGCTGGTGGTGGTAAGAAAAGGAAACCGATAAAAGAGTGACTGGTCGACACTCAGCCGTCGGCATGTTGCATTAGGTTTTGGAAGCTGGCGAGGGGCTCCAGGGCGGTGAGTGGTGAATGACCAGCCAGCGGAGGCTTCGCCGTAAGGCGTTACTTGTTTGAACAAAGCATCGTCTGCGACGCAGACGAGTTGTGAGAGTCGGTAAGCATGGAAGCCCAGCATCGAGGGTCGCGAGGAGCGTGGTTCCATGATTCGACTTACCTGCGGGAAACTGCAAGAACGGTCCTCGATGGAGGCTCTGCAGAATAGGTTGACTAAGGATTAGGATTGCTGTAGCTTGCAAGTCTCGCTAACCGTGATTAGCGATTGAAAAAGTGTAGGTATAAATTCAATTACAGCGGTAGAATGAGTGATTGAGAAGCATCGCTAAAATTGTTGTAGCATCATTGTTCTACAGTACAGGATCCTAATCCATTGACGAGGGCTAAACTTGATCATCTCATGATCTTTCATCTTCCATCATTCACCACGCTATGTTCATGTTTAGTAAAGAGGATTAATCCTATTCCATTATCCTTGGCCGCAAACTACGGCTTGTTTTGAACATAAAATATCCCTCGTGAATGCTCAACCACTAAAAAGTCTAATGATTTTAACGAAGGCGACAAAAAACATCTTTAGCGAGAAATAAGCAACCCGTGGCCCCACTAAAATTGAGTCTAAGTTTGGGTTTTACTTTGATGGCAGGCTCTCTTTGGCGAGCCCCAAGCGACCGCATCTAAGATCCAAAGTATTTCATCCGTCCCACATAAATCGATTGCTTTTTTTTAACACGCAGATTAAGGGTTTGTGTCATTTATTGTGTGTTTCTTATTTTAACTCTTTAGAGAGAGGAGGGAAAAAAGTGGAAAAGAAGAGAGAAAATGAGTTAGCGGAGTTTTAAATGTGGAGATAGAAATATAATAACAAAGTGTAAGAAAGTGGAGAGAGAAAATGAGTTGGTGGAGAGTTAAATATATAGAGAGAAAGTAAAATATAAAAATACTTTTTTTTAATTTGAAAAGTAAGCAATTTTGATGGGACGTCTAAAAGAAAATATGATCAATTTTTTACAGAGAGAGTACCGCAGAGCTAAGCTACAAGCACATTCAAATAGGTATGGTATAGACTAGTTATAATTGATGCCAATCTTGATATCTGTGTTTAAAAAAGGATGCAAGTCCTCTTGCTACGCGCATGAAAACAAAATCTGAATTTGTACATGTTAGAAACGAGTAAAAGCCCCCAAAACATATGCACATTATTGACCACAAATCTAAATTTGTACCAAATTTCCCTTTAGCAACTTTACAAGCTTGGGCAAAGAATGACAGATACATACTCTGGAACATTTGTGCTACTGCCCTGTTCTAAGTCGATTTCTTTTGCACCTCATCGCTTCTTTCTCCAAAGTAGTCTATCCAGCGATTTGAAACCCAGAATATGCTGACCAGGATTGCGCTTACAATCACAATTATCCAAGAAACCCAAGCCCACCTAGGAATCACACCATCAGCAGCACCACTTGCATAAAACACCACCATTTTGTACACTAGTATCGGTCCAAAAATCCCTCGAACCACAGAGTAAAATGCATAAAAGATAGGAGACAAGAACCCATAAAATTTGGCAGCGGCAGGCACGTCGGCCTTCCGATATCTGGCAAGGCTCCAAGTGTTCTGACACGGAGAGGTAACTTCAGCAAGAAAAACAAGGCCGAGAATGGCAACAGCACCATGGTGAACTAGGTACCGGCACGTCAGGAACACGTACAGGGTAGCCAAGTGGTGGGCAATGAAGAGGGCTTCGCCTGGGATGAAAGTTACGTAGTGTAAGAGGTCTACAACGAAATAGGCGGTGCTGTATTCTAAGACCATGCTTTGGAGTTTGGTGTTCGGAGAAGCAAACCCAAGTTGGGTTTGTGAGTTCAGAATTGAATAACTGGATAAGAGAACGGCAGGTGTGCCATGAGCTAGGGAGATTAGACAACTTGAAGCTTCAAGCCTCAGCTTCCCTTTCCAATTTCGGAAGATTATAAAGTAACCAGAGATATATATGGTGATGAAGATGAAAGTGAAGACAGGAAGAGTTGGACACTTATCAAGGGCCACAATCGCCATGGCAGAGTGAGTACGATGATGCAGAGCGCAGAGTTGGATATGATCTCACTTTCCCATCTCAAACGTGCACGTTATCGGTTATACCATGTGCCTATGGAATATTCCAATGTAACACTACTATTGCTTTTCTGTTCGATGAGGTCTCCTGTTTACAGAGAGCAATCGGTTGGTTCAGACTGTCGGTGCAAAAAATTTGTGGGAGTAAACGCCTAAACGGTAAGCAAGCGGGGAAATACATGTAAAAACTATAATTAGAGTCTTATTTACGATCCTTGTAACGTACTTTTAGGTGGTGACGACGTGATGATTAAGAGCTCCTCACCTTTATTCTTAAGGGATACACTTTCCTCTCGTTCTACGAGCAAATATTCATAACAAGACAGATATTTTATTGGTTACTAAATCAAAATGTGGTCTCCTTTTAGAACTATGACTTTTCACACAACTTAAAAAAAAAACTAATTTTCTTTTCTACTCTATAACATACAAACAAGGATAAAAAAGGAATGATCCCATCGCGCCCTTTTCTTTTTCTCTTCTCTCCCCTTCCCTTCGTCTACAAAACTCGCAAACCAGGGCTGAACGTTGAACTACAATTGACTTCCTTGAGACACGTGTCGGCCTATGGTTTAGCTAAAAAGTACAAGAATTATTTACTCAACGAAGTACTAAAATTCTTTAATGAAAGAGAAGAAGTTACAAGTCGAGAAGATGGCCTAGATTCATAAGGGTCAAGTTTGGTTTCCGAAGCATGAATGTTAACTTGGATACCACATAAAATGATCCGGGGTACAGTGGATGGTTTGGATCATTCCACTGTCTATATACCAGATCAATAGTGACATACCGCATCATCACCAGGACAGAGAAAATGAACCCAACAAACTCCACTCATGTGTAGCCAAGAATCAGGAGCAAGAAGTGAACAATATAACACATATTTACAGATTACATCATAAACCTATCGCTAGCCAAAAGAAAATACCCTCGAGTGAACCCAAGATTCAGTACGAAATTGAAGAGAGATGGCAAAGGAAAAGAAGAAAAACATGAAGTTTGTAATAACAGAACTTTATCTTGTTCAACATACTATGCACAATTAAACAGGATTTTTAAAAGGAGAAAAGCTGCTGAAACATTCACTCAGTTAAAATGGTCTTCAGCACTAGGTCTATCTCCACCATCCTCGGACGAGCCATCGCTGTTAGCACCATATGTTAGAAGAAACTCTAGCAGTTCCCGTCCTGCAGACAAACTCTCTCCACCGTGCTCCGGAATTGTCCTCGGCCTTTGGAGTGAAACCAACTGCCACATCAGGTCCTCGGGTGAAGCCATGTGGTACATCCAGGCCCTTGCCTTGGGTTTCAGCTGGAAACAGAAAGTGCAAAACATCAGCATAAGCATCAAGATTAGCATTCATTTGAACCGCCGACAGTTACCATTCCAATTATTGCTGCCACTGCCACAATATAGATCATAGGTCAGAGTAGCGGATGCCGCTGCTGAAATCATCTTACTTGTCCTCACCATCTTTGTTAGAGGTACCATCATAACGATTACTACAGGGATTGTAATCATCACAACCTTGCTCATTATCAATCCCATCAGAGGAATAAATTTTCTCCTCGTCACCACCATCACCACCACTGGCATCATCATCCTCATCCATACAGTCATCGTCATCGTCATCGTCCTCCTCATCCTCATCCTCATCCTCATCCTCATCACCATCATCAATAATATCATCGTCAGTGTAATCACCATCAGCAATAACAACATAGTCTTCGTCATCGTCATCGTCATCGTCGAGAAAGAAACAATTTTGATCAGGATTCGGAACCTTATAAAAACACAACCGCAGAGACATTAGATCTTCTCTACCGTCCATATAGTTCATAGCCAGATATAAGCAACACCTTCATCATGGGTGCTTAGTACTGTCGATGCTGAGGAGGAGGTGACCAAGCTTGATAACCACAAAGTTCAAAGAACTACAGCCTAAAGTTATAGGTAGATCCTATTATGTGCTCACGTAGCAATGCAATTGAGTAAAAAGTAAGTCATGCTAGATAAGACAGTCAGGTTAACAAATAACATAAAAAGAAAGCAAATTATTCGAGCTTGTTGCGACGTAATTTTATAATCCGAACATGACATAACAGCTAAAATCAAAGCCCAAGTTTTTGAACATATGAATATATACATACACATAAATGGAGCTGATGCCTTGCCACAGCTGGGGACTTAGCTTAAGTTGTCATCGCAATTTAGCCATCCATCTATCGCTGATGGACAAACCATATCATTTTTTTTAAAAGACTTTACCGTCGTCGGCCCCATGATGTGGTGTACGTGCGCTCCCTTATGGGGCGGACAACCGCCGGCAACTTAAGCTAAGTTGCCAGCGCGACCTGGCCGTCCACGTTGTCGAGGTGGGCGGCCCAAATCCACTGTTTTTTATAAGTGACTTCGTTGTCCGCCACATAAGGGAGCAGACGTACGCCACATAAGGGGGCAGACGACGGTAAAGATTTTATTAAAAAAGTGATCTGGTTTGTCCATCTCCAAAAGATAAGACGGCTAAATCGCGATGGCAACTTAAGCTAAGTTGCCATCGCGATCTAACCATCCACATTGTCAAGGTGGGCAGCCCAGATCAATTCTTTTCTTAAGTTTTCCGTTGTCTGCTACATAATGTAGCGGACGTCCGCAAGGACCGTCCCCTACATAATGTAGCAGACGACGACTTCACTTAAAAAGAAACAGCGGATCTTGGCCGTCCACGTTGCTGGCAACTTAGCATAAGTTGTCAGTGCTGTAATTTTATTAGCTCCTCCACACCCCTCCCTCCCCCCCCCCCCCCCCCAACCCCCCAAAAAAAACAACCACAACAACAACACACACACACAAGCATCTATACGGAAATGAGGGAATGTCTACCATACCCAGGTTTAATATTAAAAATAAGAAAACAACCATAAACGAGCACTGTACATTCTTCTTCCCGCAAAAAAAGGATGGATCCTTTAGGATACAGGTGAAAAGCTAAATTCAAAGCTTGTGCAGGAAAAAGAACATCTTACAAGTTTTTGGTATATTTTCAGAACACACAGAGACCAATTGGAATGGATCAGGGCATCCTTCAAGCTATCGACAAGGAATCATCGTGAAGAATAGAACAAGAATTGAAATCAGTGCAAATTATGATCCTTATAGTTCTGTCCAACAGCAGTCAACCTATACTGCCTATTTCTTTTCATTTTTTGTTTTTTTTTTTTGCTGTTGTTTGGAGAGGTAGGAGGGAGGGGTGTGTGAATATTACCCATTTCACTGTATTTAGACCATATTTCACGTTTTTAGGTCCCATCAATATGATAGTTCTTTCCAATATCATATTCACTTTCTTGAATGTGCTTGCAACTGTAATGGGATAGTTGAGCTCACCTTTTCAATGTCTACAGGCATAACAGCTCTCTCTATGGCTTTTGGAGTCCAAATCTTAATGTCATGCTCGAGCCCACTGCTAGCAAGTAAAGTCGTATGAGGATGACATTCTATACAGTTGACCACCTGCTCATCTGCTTCCATGACACGAACAAGTTCCCCACCCTTCTTCTTCCAAATGAAAATTCGGCCACAATCTGACCCACTCACAACATACTCACATTTAGGGCCAAAGAAGTTCACACCCTTCACTGTCTTACAGTTCTTGTGCCCCTTATAGACTTGAGGACCAACTTTAGCATCCGCATCTGCTGCGGAGTCGTCCGAATTTTGATCAGCCTTCATTTCACTATCAATAGACGTTAGAGAAGCTGAAGTTGGATTGGAACCCAATCCCATATCCCTTGTGAAAAGATAGATGGACTCATCGTTGTAAGATACGAGAAGCTCACTGTAATTCGAGAATGCCAATCCTGTTATTCCAACGTATTCGTCACCAATTAAATGTGGAGGGCAAAAATAGTCTGTTGGCTGATCAAGATCAGCGGAACCATCCCACTGATGTTTGCGGATATCATAGAGCCTGGCATATGCATCTGACCCAGCAACGACAAACATATTAGGGTTCCTTGGATCTATTGCAATTGTATAAAGATTAATTGGTATCCGACTCGTATCATCGACAGAGTAGCAAGTGAAAAGTTCTCGAGCAGCTCCAGTTCTCAGATCAAACTGCGAAAATATAAAATTGTCAGACAGTGATCCAACCTCTTTCTATATGTTTTATTTATTTACTACTATTTTTTTGGGTTGGGTTTTGTGTGGTGGTGGTTTTTTTTGTTTGGGGGGGGGGGGGGGGCGTGTACAAAAAAAATTGTGTTTTAACAAGATGATCGCGACTCACATGCTGAACCACGCCATCTTCACCACAAGTATAGAATATATAAGGGCTTCCAGGTTCAATGGCCAACTTATGAACTCGTCCTTGGTGCTTCCCTAGCAATTTTGTCTCCACCTGCCCACGTTCTGGAATTTGAGCACGTCTCACCTAAAAGTCAAGATCAACGACTTTAAAATACTTAACTTCACATATTTAGAGCTATAAACCAAAATTCTCGAAGGTCAAGACAACAATTGTCAGAAAAGGAAAACACTTGTTGGAGATATGTGACAAACATGCATAAATTCTGAAACAATCGCTTTTACAAATACTATTTTCTCTTTCCCAGCAAGACTTTACATATAAAATCAAAATATCAAGTGACGAGGCTGATATTTCTCTTCTTACTATAAATTTTCAGCAGTGAGATCCATAAATTGTAAAAGAGTCAGAATTCCCTTGTGATGCAACACGCACTAGGAGATTTTTTGGGAAATTGGAATAATGCGTGGGTTCTATATATCCAGGTTTACAAGTTAGTAACTTTTAAACAAAAATTAAGTTATTGGGATTTAGGTAAGTTTAGCTGGTCATTTTATTAGGATTACTTTAGTCTTTTCATATTTCTTGGTCGGCAAGTAGCTATAAAGTTTACTTATTGTGTCGATGTAATCCCCATATTTTGTAAGACTTGAATACTATTGTCGAGCTGTGAGTCAATTGGCCGAATACACTGCAGCAGGGGAAGCAAGTCCCTTTCTCAACCCCCTTTCTTTCCCAATCTCCCATTCTCTCATCTGCACACCTTGTTCCACAGCAGTTTGACCATGCTTTTGTTTGAGAACATTTCTCCCCTTCATCACACTCTGCTTGTTGGAATCTGTCCTTACTAGATGTCGGAATTTATCACTGTTTCTTGTCACAGATTCCTAGCAATCCACCTTTTTTTGCTGTCTGTCACCGTTACTGCTTTTTATCAGATTTGTACCAAAAAAAATTCGCAGCAGAGTTGAAAGACCTATCCACTTCTGAAATTCTCAAGCCGTCAATTTCTTTGCCGCCATCCATAGTAGCTGCCACCATAGCAGCCGCAGTCACACCCACGACTGTTGTCATCTTGCTCGTCCATCCTCTTAGGCAGAGCCTCGCCGTTGCCTGTTCCAGTCACCAGTTGTCATCCTCTTGCACCGCGGGTACAGTTGAAGGGTTGCCAGAACCCTAAAAGGTCGAACCAGATTGTGTCTCAAGAAATAGTATTGTTCAGGATCTATTTTATCTCAATCAGACCCAAAAGTGCAACTGGACTGCCTCCAACTTCTATTCTTTTGGCCCAGGTACCCTGTAATTTTATAGGCCCAACTTGCTTCTCGAATTTGATCAGCCCCACTCCTCACCTCCTTTTTTTTTTTTTAATTGTGTTGAGCCCACTTCTTTCTTTTTGGCTTCAAAACCAGACCATTTTTTTATTGTGGAGTTTAGGTCGGGGGGGCGGAGTGCAAGGGAGAGAGATTCAGTGAGTATTCTGCAGCATCCTAGGACTACCAACTAATTAAAAATCATATCAAGCCACAATCAGTTCGAAAAAAATACTTCCTAGTCCGATCAGATATATCAGGGTCAACTACAAATGATGTGGAGTAGCTTCAGCTCAACGCTAATCTAAAGCAGCACTGCAAAGCAAATAAATTACCTGCCCATCAGCAGCACAGGTGACAATGGTTCGATCCTCCGTGTAAGGCATGATCTTTGCTTGGAAAACATTGTTGGAATGGCCTGAATGAAATGAGAGTTTAACACGCCCCATCTGCCAATCCCACAGTGTAACCCTCCTGTCATCAGAGCCTGACACAAGGATTTCACCATCTGCATTAAAACTTACAGCATTGACACAGCCTCTATGCTTTTCCAGCTTCCTAAGGAGTTCAAGACGGAGCACTAGATCCTGAAGCAAAAAACTATCAATTAAAGCTAGGAAATAAAATTAAAAAGGTCGCTAGATGGCACTCAATCAATATTACCAGGGATTCTAGGGCTCACCTTCAACTTATTTCTTAAAGAAAGGACCACACATCCTTTAATCAACTAAAAGAAAAGTTAGCAAATGATAATTCGACCATGTACAAACAGTCTACAAATACCGTTAGAAACAAAACAATTCTTACTACAGTCAACATTCCCCAAGATCAGAAAGCAACTAGCAACTGCTAAGTCCACCATATACCAGTGCAAATGCAGCCAATTTCAAGATTAGACCATCTCTAACAAAGAACCAATATATTCTTAGCAGGAGTGAGCGTGATTACACTTCTTGGGGCAAAGACCCCGAAAGTGAAGAAGGATGAAAGTGTCAGAGCGCAATTCCAAGTCAAATCCAGATTAACAAGCAAGGCACGTATGAACGAGTTGATGGAGTTAAACGTCAACGATCGTCATGAGTTTTACTATCTTGCATTTTTACCTAATTGTTGATAGCAGAACGAACTCACAGGTTTCTTTTCATATTTCAGTGTAACTTGGTGAGAGAACAAATAATGGGTAGTATCAATCCGTGGAACCAAAAAGAAGCAAAACAATGATCTTGCCAAATTGAACTACATAACGGCCTAAACCAAGCATATGATACATCATTCAAGCAGGTAGGCGTATGAAAACAAACCTAATGCAATTGACAAGATAAACCTACAAATACGTACAAAAGGTGCATACAGTCGACTAACAACGGAAAAACAAGGACACCGGGATTATGTTATCCACGAAACTAATAAAGGATCGCGGGATTTTCTGACCTCGGATGCGCCGAGCCGGTGAGAGAAGTTCCTGGTAGAGAGCTCTCCTACTTCCCTCTTCCAAACATCGACAATCGCAGTGTCGAGGCTGGTCCTTGACCTCTTTCTCATCCTGGTATTACACTCCGAAGAAAAAAGGGGGTTTAGGTTTTGATTTAGCTAGACGGCCACAAGACACACGAGTGTGTGTATGCGGGCATATATACAGTGTTGTTGGCGGAAGGGAGACGGGGCTTTGAGGCTGCCGCCTGAGCTGCGTGCCACAGAGATCGGACGGTAGAAGGCTAGAGAACGAGGGGGCCGGGCCTTGGAGTGTTTTACTTAACCTTTGCAATTAACGTTAAAGTTGCATCCGGAAAGTGCTACATCGGTGCGATCGTTCAAGAATGGTTCCAATTGGACACCTACATTACCCGATGGCCAGATACATTTGATTACCACATGACGCTGTTAAACAATATTATTATTATAGAAGTAATCGCAGTGTTTTTATCTCCTTGTTATTGTTGCTATGGTTACCTTCAAATATCATCATAAACTTTTCTTTATTTGTGTGAAGAACTTGTCTTCACACACTCTACTTTTGATAGTATTATACTCACGCTCTTTTGTCAAAACAATATTAAAATTTAAATGTACACTTGAACATTGTGATTTAATTCTGCATCAACTCAGCCTAACTGGTCATCATCAACACTCGATACTCTCGAAAAGTTGCACCAACAAATTGACATGTCATGTTTCTGGAACCGGGTGAAGTTTTCTTAACACTGATTTGATGACGATGGTGATGGTGATGAATTTGATGATGGTATCAGTGAGGGCATTCAAATGGTGTTTGGACTAGGGCATGAGTGTGATACGAGTAACATGGAATTGTATTTGGGTTTGGTTATGGTTTTGTAGAGGCACGTGCAAATTCTAGCCCCGCACCCCCCAGTGTTGGGTTTGGTTATGGTGGTTGGTGGTGAAAGATGGCGATGATATCTGTGGTGAGGGTAGGTCGTGATTTTGGTGGGTTCACTAGTTGTGGCTGGTGGTTGCCAGATAGTCGACAACAACGTAATTGACACTAACTAGAATTTTGGTGCAAATAATATGGAGAAGGCGATTGTGAGATTGAGGGGAGGAAAAATGGTGATCAGCAAAGACAACAACAAAATTTGCCTGAAAGATCAACCGATTAGGCCTAACATGGGTAGGGGTGACAATTTTGATTCACACTCAATGGGTATCCGACATGCCAAGATATTGTAAGAGGTCTTTTTCTTCTTCTTCCTTTTTTTTTTACTTTGACCAGGTTATGGAATCAATATGGTAGTTAAATTATAAACCTGCATCGGATGGGGGTCATTTTTGGTATTTACTACCTGCTCCGTTACCCACCCTACAAATCACATGTATGTAGCTACAATTCTAACCCTAAATCTGATCCAAACATACAGTCTGAGCTGACCATCTTTGGGCATAAAATAGCGGACTAAAAATCTTAGCTCCTTAAATATGGCTTTGAATAAAATGAGCAGGGTGGAGGTTGGAACTTTCATCTCCAAATTCTCAATAAAACATTTCTTCCAGCCCAGCAGTTAGTAAACGGAGCAGGTCATCGTTATAATGAACTTCAGTAAAAGATTTATTTTTCGTCACGAAAAATAAGAATTCTTTTTTTTTTTGGTTATAAAAAAAATAAGAAATTAATACTCTCTGTTGGAGGCAATTTGAATGTCGCTATCTTGGCGACTGCAGTTTTCTTTTCTACCGCGATAAGTTACTTACCAAACGGCTAAAGGAAGTTTCCCTTCGCACCTCAAATGCGTGGCCTACAACTGTCATTACCCTTCTCATGGAACAACCAGCGGAGCCACCAACGACAGCCGCCGCCTCGGCTTCCGCTGGCACCACAGTGTGCGCTGAGCAAACAAGGTCACCGCTTTCTCACCTCCCTCGCCGCCACCTCCGCCGCCGACGATCCCTACGCCACCACTCGTTTACTCCGCAAGTTCGTGGCATCCTCCTCCAAATCCGTAGCCCTCAGCGCTCTCTCCCACCTCCTCTCGCCCACCACCTCCCATCCCCACCTCTCCTCTCTCGCCCTCCCCGTAAGTCAAACCCCACACCCGACCCCCCCCCCCCCCCCTCAATACTCCTTGTTCTATTGGATTTTTTCGCATTTGACTTTGTACAAATTGACTTTTGTCGTTGTTTTTCTCTAGTTTGAGTAGTTAAACGATATTAATTTAATTTAACTATGCTTTTATTTGAGTTTGATTCAATCTCCAAATGAAATGTATTCATGTTAAGAATTCGCAGAAAGTCAATGAGCGAGGAAGCATGTATTTATATACTCAAATGACATTGTTATCTCTCTCTCTAAGTACGAATTGTATGCTTGCAGTTGTACTCCATGATTAGTGAAGCGGCTTGGTTCAGTTGGAATCCTAAGCTGGTAGCAGACGTCATTGCTTTGCTATGGAAACAAGATAAGTTAAACGAAGCAGAGGCCCTAATTGACGAAACAGTATTGAAACTAGAGTTTCGGGATCGAGAAGTGTGTGCCTTCTATTGTAATTTGATAGATATTCACTCGAAGCACAAATCCAAGCAAGGGGTACTCGATTCATACTCACGTTTAAACGGTGCTCTCTCCCATTCATCATCGATTTACTTAAAGCGAAGAGCCTATGAGTCGATGATTGGCGGTCTCTGTGTTATTGATCTGCCTCAGGAAGCTGAAATAATGATGGAAGAGATGAAGGGGTTAGGGGTGAAACCATCTGCGTTTGAGTTTAGGTCTTTAGTCTATGCATATGGTAGATTAGGATTGTTCGCGGATATGAGGAGAAGTGTAATGTTAATGGAGGTTGGAGGGTTTGAGTTAGATACTGTCTGTTCAAATATGGTGCTTTCGTCGTTGGGAGTTCACAATGAGCTCTTGGAAATGGTTTCGTGGCTTGGAAGGATGAAGGATTTGGGGGTGCCATTTTCGATTAGAACCTATAATTCTGTCTTGAACTCGTGCTCGACAATAATGTCAGTGGTACAAGACCCGAAGAGCCTTCCCTTGTCGATTGAAGAGTTGATGAAAATTTTGGACAGAGACGAAGCTTTGGTGGTTCAAAAGTTGATTGGATCGTCAGTTTTGATAGAGGTGATGGAGTGGACAACTTCAGAAATGAAGTTGGATTTGCATGGAATGCATTTGGGTTCTGCATATTTGACAATGTTGCAGTGGTTCGATGAGCTGCGTTTGAGGTTCCTTGCCGGGGATGAAGAGGTTCCTGCAGAGATTAGGGTCGTGTGTGGCGTAGGAAAGCACAGCATTGTCAGAGGGGACTGTCCAGTGAAAGGTCTGGTCAAGGAGATGATGGTCCGGATGAAGAGTCCAATGAGGATTGACAGGAAGAATGTTGGATGTTTTATTGTCAAAGGAAGAGTTATGAAGGACTGGTTAGGTTGATCCCCCATTGTAACATTGTGGTATAATATAGATCCTGCCACTCAGTAAATTGACCACTATCTTGATTGGAGGTTGATATCATCCCTTGTTATCTAGACAAATGCAGATCTACCTCACCCCCACTGCTATTGGTGTCACACCCCCACCACCACCGTTGATATCAGAAGACCACCACCACAGTCTATGTTGCCATCACCATGTCACCAACATTACCACTAGTTACACCTTGGTCAGCACCACTAGATCGCCCCAACACCTCCACCACCACCGGTGTCGTTGTCAGCTGCAGCCAATGCCATAAGAAAGCACCACAGCTTACGCTGCACAACCATCACCATCGTCGTTGATGCCACCAATGTCAGTGCTATCACCATCCTTACAACTAGTTACACCTCAATACTACGACCATAGTTACCATCAATTAACCTAACCCCACCACTTTCACCGTGCCGTTAGACCGCCACTTACACTGCGGCTATTCACACACCACCACCACCATGTGGTGCCACCAACACATGTGCAACCACTTACCGTAGTGTGTTTTCCATCTTGAGTCAATGATTTAATTATCTAAAAATTTATTACCTTTCCATTTTCTCTGCGTTCCAAACACAAAATAGAAATTCTGTGATTTGAATTCCCTTTTTTTCCAAAATATACAAAGTGAATTGAGTTCCAAATCTTTCAATATCAAATCCAAAACCTGAATGAATTGGTTCCAAACAGAGTGTAAGTCTTGCAAAGGCCATCCATCAAGTAATACGAATGCACATTGGAGATTCAAGACCTCCAAGTTATCTTTGGCATATGGTCGAGGGTATTGCTTGATTCAAGATCTCCAAGTTATCTTTGGCGTATGGTCGAGGGTATTGCTTCCACTCATGGAGGTACAAAATCACAAAGAAGATGAATTCATAAAAAAAGATGTAAAAGATGAAGATGTAGAAGTGAATAAGAAATAGAAGTGGAGTGGAAGTTGTTTTCGTGTCCAGTCTCCATTTCTCCTCCAAATAGTTTTTGGTCGTGAGTGGTGGCCAACAAAATGATGTTAGAGAAATTTTATAGCAGATGTTACCTTAGAAACTTTAAGAGACTCTTAAGCCCCAACAATCCGCCGAACTGCCACAACCTGGTAACTTAAAAGTCAAACTGTTCTAACTTTGAGCTCCATCCACGGCAGGATGACCGACTTTCAGATTGGATATAATCTTGCAGGCTTTTTCACATATATAGACCAGGCGGAGCACTTAAAACCTTCCACCAATGACCAAAAAATTGTGACAGAACAAGCTTAGATCTTTCCACTTATGTCGAGCGCACAGACGCCTGTATCCCCAAACCAAAAAGAAAAATGAGGGCTCACAGTTGCCTTACGGTATTAACCTGTGAGAAAAGGAAGGAGAAGTAAGAAACTGCATCAGTAAGATTATAGCGTACACAAGCGCATGCACCATACAACACTTGGGACTTCTTGCATGATATAAAAGGGTATCAGCATGTAATTAATGCACAAAAGAATAGCTTTTAACCACAAACCGAAGACCTTAATCCCAAAAGCATAACCCTACTCTAATCCTCCAATCAAGCCCAAGGTTTTTGCTTTTGTGCTAGAGTGGAAAGTTGGGGTTCAGACTCAAGAAGTAGGACTCCAGAAAGCCAACCGTTGAATGTAAAGATCAACCCCGTCATGGACTTGTCTTTATATAAAACTGAACTGCTTCCTGACCCCCTGCAGCTATACACACTGCACAGCGTACAGACAGCGTTAAGAGTTGATTCAGCAGAAACTAGATGCAACCATGACATGTTGCAATGTCTACTGCGCATTTAGATATCTCCTGCATGATCATTGGAGTAGAAGATTGCAGCTCGATGCAGATTCTCTGTATGAGCTCATTTTAAACTGTGACGAAATATACCACCTCCAAAAAGTTTCGCAGACACGTACCTGCTACAATTACATCCGAATCTCTAGCTACTATTCTATAATCTAGAACGCCAAATGAAAATCATACGGCATTTTGATGTCATGACGTAGCATACCAAGATCCGCCCATCGCAGAATGAGCTACTCATCTTGCAACACCTAAAACCAAGGCATCCACCAAATATACATCTTCCCCAGGTTTTTGTGTGAAACTGCTTCAGCAATTAAGCGACGAGCCTGCCCTTCTACAGCAAGAGGCAAAGAAGGAGCTGCTCCAACCCCAACAACAACTCCTTGCAGGCGCGCTTCAATATTACTGATGGCTCGCTGCATTTCAAATAGCAGACTTTAGCAACTATATCTCTGTAAGATTTAGCCAACAGTGTGGACTGTTTAGACTGAACACATATTTTTAGAACCAATGGACAAAGGGAACATGCAATGTCGCAATTACAAGGACAAGAAGAGAGGCCAAGCCACTGAATATTTTGTTCCACAAAGCAAAGGGATAGCAATCAAGATCAAACCTGTGCATGGGGGTTCTGAACTTCTACGCCACTGGATTTGTGAGACTTGGTCCATTCAACTAGAGGATCATGGATAAATGTTTCTAGAACACTCATTAGAGTCTCCCTGTGTGCTCTAAGTACTGAAAGTGTGATCTCGCAGACCCTCAAGAAGACGCCCTCATACCCGGTAATGCCCAAACCATCAATCATGTTCTGCATGCCATATTAAAACAAGGTTTTCAGGAATCAATAGTACGGCAATAGTTGATAAAGAGAGAAGCTAAAAGAAATATATTGCAATTAAACTGCAAAAGGAAGAATGAGAATGTCATTGAGGGAAGAACATCGATTTTCAGAGACAGCTGTCAAGTTACCAGTAGCTCCGAAAGCTTCAGCTATTAGAAAATGGGCCCAACAGTGATATCACGCTTAAAGCTCCCCCATGCAAACCCAAGGCATTTCATGGGGAAGATAATAAGAAATTTTATGCGACACCACCAGTGCACAAAAAAATGGAGTGGCAAATCGACATAATAGAGTGCAAACTGGAATAGTATTTCTTGGGGGCAAATGACCATGGAAAATTGGACGCTAAAAGCATAAGCTAGAAAATAGGGCATTTTGATACTAAGCTGAACAAGAGTATAAAGATCACATGAAGAATTGATGGCCAGATCCAGGAATGTCAGAATTTTTATCAACAGTTCAAATATAGGAAATATTGAGAAATACTTGAAACAAAATGAATAACATATGCTTGATTGAAAGATTGCAGACTTTGCAACTCCATTGGGTGCAAGGCATGTCGTTGCAAGTTGCAACCTCACGCATAGTCATGTGGTTTTCTTACCTGTGTCAGCCTGAAAGGTACCAGCTCTGGTTTCTCCAACTGCAGGCCTTTGTCAAATAAGCAACTGAAATCGACATGAACACAGTCACCTGTTGTAGAGTCAAAAAGTATATTTTCACCATGCCTATCCCCAAGGCCCACTATATGCCCAACCATTGACCAAACTGCAGTAGTATGTGCGTAAGCAACTCTAGCCCTGAACCAAGCGGCTGGTTCCGAGAATGTATTCAAAAACCACTTATGGAAAGCTGGAGGAAACATTGGAAGGATTTTGTTCTTCAGCATTTCATCTTCTGGCATCTTACTTTGGCATTGATCATAAATGCGTTTAATTTGAGGATTTGTCTTCTGTCTATCGAATTTTCCGCTGCTTATATAAATATCTTGGAGTATATGTCGGAGCCCACGAGTGTGGGGCACCCATTCTACCATACCACAGTCTTCTGACAGCGGAATCACTGCAAATGTGCGAACATAAAGCTTCCTCCTGCGGCTTTCAGGGCATTTGGATAATAAGCGGTTTATCATTGCATTAAATTCCATCATGCGTGCATCTTTCCTAAGGTCATCCTTAGGTTTACAAAGGAATGGATGTTCAGTACCATCACTGCCCAAAAGAATAATCTGTAAACAACAAGAAATAAAACCCTTGTCATATTATAGTTTCTTTGATATTACCAAAGAGGACAGTTTTTGAAGTTGACAGATACAGGATGACTGATGAGACCCATAATTCACCGGATACCTCCAAAGGGATCCACAAGGAGACAGTTGTAATCTATTGCCTTCCAATTCAAAATTTTATCAGGATTGTTACCGTTAACTTATCAGACGAACCGGATAATACACTGTATTCTCTCTGATTCATGATTTGAACATTCGTCCAACAGGAATGTACACAAAACAAAGAGGCATTCTGGAGAGAAAATCACCCCCCCCCCCCCCCCTCCCCCTCTTTCCCTCTTCTCTCAGCAAACAATTAAAACAAAACAAGAAACAAAGGAAAGCAGTGTATATATCAGTTGTTTAAATCAAATGACCATGCCTGTCCAGAAGCTTTATGAGGAAATTTATCTGTAAGCATTTTGAAGCAATGTGATTGGAAACGACTGCCAATACAACAAGCTTACTTTCTTTGGTCGCTGAAGTGATGAAAGGATCTCAGCCTCATCTGCTATTCCAGAAATTGTTGGAAGATCGGTCGTAAGTGATTCAGTCACATTCATATCATAGGTGGAAAGTTGAACAGTAAGGGATTGTTGAATAGGCATCATAATATCCAGTGGCATCATCCTCTTCAAGGAACTGAATTCAGTCGATATATTTATTGTCTTTGACTTTGATTGGCCCGCATGGAAGCAAAGCCTGGTCAGATGCTCAATCAGGGTAGCAAACTGAACAAATAAGGAATTGGCACCAGTTTGACTGGACCCCATTCGTGCAGATTTTATAATATCAGCAGCAGCCTCTTTTCTTGAAGAAACTGTAGATCTTGAAACTGCTGCCATGATCCAAAGAGATTGCTGAGGGTACTGCCGTAGAACAGAGGTGATGATATGCTTGACCAAGCGGGCAATTTCTTCATTCTGGTGGCAAATTCTAGACACCAGTTGAGGCAAAACTGTTAACCAGTGTTTAGTCGGCAAATCCTTTAAACACCCCCGCATGATGCTCAACACCTGCAAGGAGTGTATACTAGAGCAATAAAGATACGTGCAAAGAACAAAAAAGAAAAGTGCACCAGATTCGCAGAATGTAGAAACAAAGCAAAGTATTCGACTATTCGATTAATACCTTTGTGTGAACATTTTTCATATCTTTATTGGATGACGAGGCACTCCTTTTATAAATGCTCCCAAAGTCGAACCACAGGGTCAGCAGCCTTGGAAGGGCTTGGAAGAGATTCTTGTGACCTCTATGAAGTCCCTTTGCATAGAATAGTAGTACATCAGGAAGGTAAGACCACCAACGCTTCTCAGAATCTGCACTTGTAGAAGTAGCAATAACAGAAGTTGACGAAATCATCTGGGGGCCAAAGTCAGGATTTTCTTCCTGCCTTTTCCTTGCATCAACAAGCAACTCATCACAGTATTTGGCCATATAAAAGTACCCCTTCTCCCACTTGGGCTGCAGTTCCCTGACCCTTGAATAGAGACTTATTACATCTTCTTTCTGTTTCTGCCCGGTGTAATGGATCCACCTTGAATACAGGAGGAGGGTCTTCGCAATATCTCGATTTTCATTCAGAGTTTGTGTATTGCAAAGCAAAGGTGGAGGGTTCAAAGGAACCAAAGAAAGGCTGGTGATAGACGATATTGCAGCAGAGCCTATAACCTCCACAGGCATGTTTAGGAGAGATTGTTGCAACTCTGCTATGGCACCATCAGCTCGCCTAGTGCTCCAAAGAAGCTTCGCCTTTTCAATATGAACATTAGCTGCACCTGAAGCCTTAGCTTCTAGAATTGCTCGATTTGCCGTTTCATAGTGCCCAGCTGAACGGCAAAGTTTTGCATATTGAACCCAGCAGTTACCAACTTGAGCACCAAGATGACTGGAACTGAAAACCAGTCTCCGGAAAGCCAAAAGTGGCTCCCTTGTCCAGAGCGATGGCTGAGTAAATCTCAGCCGGCTCTCCCAGTTTTGCATCACATTTGAGAATCCCAGTTCCCCAAGAGAGAAGGATTTCTCCAAAAAAGATTTACCGCCAAGGAGAGAGTGGAAGTCCTCTAGTTCACGCAACATGTGTAGCTTCACAATATATGGGTAAGCACGTGCGTAGGAATCCATGCCAGCAGCAGCTAGAGGAGCAATTAGTGCTTGTTTTGATAATGCAATTCTTTCAGCAACAGAGAAATGATCTTTCATCATCATTGCTTGGAGAATCTTTGCAACATCCATGTCGAAGGAAGCATTACTTTCAGAGCTGCTACAAAGTAAACCTTCTTCATCAGCCCCATTAACATACTCATCCATCAAGTCCCACCTGCCAAGCCTCCATGCTGCCTGAACGCCTTGCATGCACCAAGTTTTCTTGTACTGAGGAACTCTAGATATCAATCCATCTACATGAGTAACTACAGCCTGCAAATGGCACATGTTTAATAAACAGTTAAGGACATCTGAATGCCTCTGAACAGAAGTGGGTTCCATCTGCAAGGCCTGCTCACAAGAAGTCAAAACTTCAGCCCAATTTCCTGCTTTCTTATTTATTAAAAGCTGGTCTTGTAAGCTTTTTGATTTTCGTAAACATGCCAAACCAGATAAGCCATCAGGCTCATCCAAACCACCATATATTTCCATTAAGAATGACACATCTTCATCCTCAAAAATGCCACTCCTCTCAGCTGCTGGGTTGAAAGAACCCGACTTCTCCCTTACATGAGACTCAAAGTACAACAACGACCTAGCATAAGCTTGACACCTAAAAGAGGCCCTAGCTAGGGTCACCTTAGGAATTGCAGCCAAAAGCTCTGAAACATATTTACACTGCATAGATAATTGGTCTGAATCCAACGAGGAACTTCTACTCTGATCCTTCAACTTGGAGATTTGTTGCTTAGTATTGGACGACAGAAGAGACTGGGAAAGAGCTAGTCCTTGTTCAACGTCATCTACCCATTGACCAAGATTATCAAGAAGAGTGAACATAGCTTGAATGCAAACTTCACTTTGCCCAGAACTAATTCCAGGAACAGCGGCCGTGGTATTTTCTGATGCAGCTGCATCAAGAACGGATAGAATTTCCACTGTTATGCCATGGCGTGCCTCCTCCGTACCATGGCAGACAGCATTAAGGACTAAATAGGGAAGCAGATACATTGCGGTTTGCATATCATGACGTATTATACCTCGACAAGCATTGAAGATGCTTGCCCGAGAACCAGTTGCATGCACTGTAAGTTTTTTAATCCAGAAGAAGATCCATCTTCTAAATGACATGGAAGGTCGATAAATAGGACCAGCAGATGCAAAATCTGCCACATTTGGAAGCTGAAACCTTGACGTTAGGCAAGGGGCTATTATCTCTTTAACATAATCAGAGAAACGATCCCACAGCCTCTGACCCCTCCCATTCATTGCACTCAAAACCTCATTGCCCTTGACCCCAGATGCAGGGACCTTCACGGGTTTTTTATCCTTCAATGTCTGTGATATAGAAGATGCAACATTCTCATCAAGCGATGGCTCACAACCTGCAATCTTTAGCAGCTCTTGTATCGCTAATGCAGCTGAATCTTGGATGATGGTGTCTGGTGCAGCTCTAAAAGACCTGGCCAGATGCTTGTGGATCAACTCAAAGATCAGATCATCATCTGAACATGCAATTTTAAAGCGCTGGCTGGAAAACCCTTTTACTTTGGCAGGATCAACTGCACCAAGTGATCCAAGGCAATCAGCACAAACCAACTTAAGCCGCTGTCCAACAGCAGTCCTTGATTCTTCTGCACACCCTCTAAGCAAGGATGTAATCAAAGAGCTCAAGACGTCCAAATTTGAATCCCCTTCTCCAGTGACCACAGCTGTGACATCCTCCCTTCTATGCTTCAGTAGCTTACTGAGTTCACAACTTACCATATACCTGACATTCAAATTCTCATGATCTAACCCATCAACAACATCTCGCAATTGATCCTTCAGAGTCGTTACCCCACGTGCTTCCTCTATTACTTTGTTAACTTCTGCTAGGGCAGGAATACCAGGCAGAGGAGGGAACTCACGGATATGTTGCTTCAAGATAACCCTATTCTCAAACACGAGTTCTTCTAAGATTTCCACAATCTTATTTAAATGCAAAGAACTCTCTTTAGCTTTTTCCAAGAAGGGAATGAGAGCAGCAAAAATTTGACAAATCACGTGTTTGGTGCTAGATGGTGACACCTTTGCCAATTGCTTGATGAAAAACTGCAAGACAGCTAGACCCTCACTTTGGAGTGATTCCTTATCAACAGCATGCATGAGAAGGACCATTAGTTTTGGCAAGTAAGTGCTAAGGTGGGAACCCATCATATTGATCAGCATCTCTATCCGTTTCATCGCTTGTTTCTGCAGCAAAATGTCCTCGGTATGGAGCATCTTTCTGTCGATGCTGTTTAGCAGACCAACAAAATGATTCCTTAAAAAGCCTGGAAGATCTTCACTGCCAGTCAGAATTTTTGCAACTTCTTTTATCATCTGAGGCACCTTTGTTAATCTGTAGATAAAGATATATAATTACACTGACTAATAGACTTCCTCTTTGCACATTCTATAGGATGTTTTCCGTTTTCACAGTGCCTGCAAGCAGTTTAATAACAGGAAATGACCCTACTTCCGTAATAGGTAGCCAGTCAATCATATACATCTAAGATGAATAACATGTTAATTTCGACATACTGAACCTTATTGTCAACTGAAATCTTAATGGTAAAAGAAAAGAAAAAGAACATGGCAAACATACACCTCCTTAAAATCATATATGTGCATAATCGGAGAAACAAAGAAGCAATTTCTTGGGTGCATGCTTATCAAAGATGTTTACCAACTCCATTTCTTGCCAACATCTAATAACATTCAAATTGGTAGAATATTTCGTACCTTTTGCTCGTCTCAGTCAAATCAGCTTCATCCATAAAGCATACAAGTTCATCCAATAGTGCAGGTAGTGCAGCAGCAAAAATTTCTTGATTGTCAGATCCGGTATGCTCGTGATAAAACTCCAAAGCCGAGTGTAAGTCTCTCCCATCAGCTCTATGAAGCGCAAAAGCAAGCACTTTTGGTAGCCAATTAACTATCAATTGCACCATATCTGTTTTCAGACATTTGGCCAACTCGTATAACGTGATGATTGCTTGATCATTATCCCGTTGACTGACCACCAGTTTAGGAAGGACATCAGGAATCATTCTTCTGACAACTTCATCTATTTCAACACCAAGAACAGCTTCTGCAAACTCTTTGACCATTTCTGGTCTGCTTAAAAGCCTCATAGATAGATAATCATAGACTTCATTGCGAACGTTAACAGCTTTCACTAGGATAAGTTCCAATCCACCTTTGAGATGAAAGAAGCAAGATCTCTGTATCAACCTTGACGCACTCATTCTCACGGTCACATGCGGATTATCAAGTTGATCAACCAACATGATTAGAGAGAATAGGAAGAGTTGACTCAATATATCAACTGCAGTCATAATCTCTGCCGTGGCTTCGAGAAGAGTCTCAAATATCTGGGGATCTTCAACTTCTGCCAAAGCACATTTAATTTTGTCCAAGAACATTTGTTCTTTGGTCATATGTGTTGCCTCTTCATCCAAGAACAAACAACTCAAGACAGGCTCCTCAAGGAACACGCTAATCTGCTTGCTGAATGCCTCTCGCACAGCCTTCTTTCGGTGAAGGAGTAGAAAATCTATACATTTTATCCATTCAGATCTCATTGTAAGCAGAGTACTTTTAGTCCCGTGAACAAGGATTCGCCACATGATTCCCACACAGGCAACTTGAACCTCCTCTGATGAATCATTGTACAAGAGTTTGAAGAAGAGGAACAGAAGGTTGGCAAAATCACACTCCAACTCAAACCCTATGTTTACAAGGTCAGGTGCAGGAGGGACTACAGAAAGCCCATCATATTGTGCAACATTTTTGTCACATTTCGAGCACCAGAATCCTCGCAACAGACAACCCTCTGTCCAGTTGTGTTTCTTACTTTCCTTTCCCAAGAATAGTTTGCACTCACATGGACCAGAAACACCATTAAAAGACCCATAGAGACATGCCAAATAACCAAGAGAGAGGGGGATGGTTTTTTTTATTTGCTCGTGCTTCTCATTCCCTAAGAACCTGCAGAGAAACATAAAAAGACAACAGTGACTAACCAATCCTTTCCCTTGGTAACTCTGCTGATTATGAAAGCTCATGCACAGTGAGCCTGGCAAAAAAACCTAGGAAATCTGTTGTTCACTTACTCCAACCTCTTGAAGATATGTGTCAGCATCCCACGACCAGACCACAAGATGATCACTGGCATAGCATTTACAACTTCAATTCTAACTTCTTCTGCTTCATCATGATGGCCCAGATCAAGAATTTCTAAATCACTTTCACATTGTAATATAGGTCCCATCTTGGACAGAATATGTAGAGAGAGACATTTTGCCTTCCATGGTGGATGGGACTCATTGACCATAAATGGATGCGTCCATGGAAGCTTTAGCACCAACAGCATAGAATCTACATCAACCTTACTTCTGAAAAACTTATCCTCCACCGAAAGAAAGTCTTCGTGATAAGAAAAGTTGACACAAGTCAGATGCATTGAATTCCAAAAGAGATGGTAGATCTAAAAAACGAGCAAGGAACTGGACTAAACTAGCAGTTTGTAATGATCAACAGAAGAAAAATAGAAACAGTTGGCGGCTATTTATTGGTCATCTGAGCTAATCTTCTACTTGCGAATTGTATTTTTTCACCTATAGAAGCCAGAAATATCAAACTAATTTTCATTACTTCTCAAATCAAAATAAAAATATGACCCTTACATAACTACTGCTTGTACAAACAGCCTGATTATAGAAATTCAGAATCCTGTGAATCAAGAAGCAGCTAGTAGACAATGTATATGTCATCAACAATGTACTCCTTCGTATTGATTGGTAGCAACTACTTCTTAGTTTTGTACTACCTGGATAAAAGATGAGCAACATAATAAGTCATTTGTGCAGGTTAAATAAATGCCTTACTCTCCATAAGCAACACACTGTGAACTGCTTCGAGAAAATAGGATAAATCTGGCGTGATTGAAAACCCTTGCCTGACCTGCAAGATGCATGTTTCTATTATTTAGGGGAAGAATGGATCAACTCATTTAGTCATAGTCGATAAATATCAACCTGTTCACATATCCAAGGAATCCATTTGCGCATCTGCTGAAATATGCAAATTGAAAGATGTGTACGTGGGTATTCACAGAAAACAATGCAGAGTGTGCAAAGAGCTGCTAAGGCGACTTCTACTGTTAACGAATTAGCTTCATCACAAGGGGGATTTAGAAGTTCAACGAACAAAAGAAGTGATGTGCGCATATAATCAGCATATTCTTTTTGCCCTTCACAACCACCATAGTTTATCTCGTTCATCTCACCAGAATCGGCATTAGAATTCATAAATTCTTCATCTAACTTTGGCCTCTTTATCATGGAAGTGTCTGGATCCTGTACTGGTCTTTTCTCTCCAACCCTTAACAGCTCAGAGTAATCATTTTTTGATGTTGGCAAACCAGAACTACGATCAGTTTTTGGTCCCTCTAAAATGATTTCAGGACCCAGTGTAGATAGAGCTACTTGAAAGCAATCTATCAATAAGGAACAGGGTGTTGATATACAAAGCATACTGATTAGAGAGTCTGGCTTCCAGATGTGAGGTGCACAACAATTTGCAATCCGAACATAGGCACTGCACAGTGCACCCTGGAAAAAGGGAAAAGTAAGATGGCAAAAGATATTTATAAAAGTTGACCAGAGATAGAGGCTACGCAGATCAGAACAAGTAAAGGAGCGCCTCAAAAGAATGACCATTTACGGATATAAAGAACAAATAGTGAACCAAAACCTTAAGTTCTTTACTTCTTGTTTTCTCCACTGAATTAGGAAAGACATTGACTAAATTTGCAGCTGTCAGCTTGACGACGTCATCAGCACAACTAGAGTGTAGTGCATGAAGGCATCCACCCATGGAGGTATCATAAGCTAAATCTCTGCAATTTATGGTCATGTTAGTCTCTTTGTGGAAATAGTTAAACCAAGGACCGTAGAATACCTAGATTTTCCTATATCGAACAAGTGGATATATTAGCAACCATCACTCAATACATGGAACAGTTTGTGACATAGTTCCCGAGCAAAAATCACCAGCGAATTGGAGAACTGGAGACCCACCTTTACTCCACCAGACCCCAAGAAAAAAAAAAACCCCCGAAAAACACAGAAAAAGAAAAGGAGAGATTTACGCGGCAATACACTATCCCTGATCTTCGTATTATGCTTTTGCAATTCCACTTTGATGAAATATCTATTTTCACTTTGTATGATCATACTTATGAGGTGCTAATGTGATGTTTGATTGACTAAGGTGACATTCGCTATCAATATGGTTCCATTAGTCTTCTATCCTACTTTCAAATGAGACTGTTCAGCACGTTGCTTGCGTTTCTGAGTGCTAAAGAATAACTATGGATAATTCATGATATAGTTTAAGACAATGAATCTGGCAAGTGCCAGTTTGCAGGTATCTCTAATTCTATGCAACTCAAGAGAACTAAATCGCTGCTAAACACCAGCTCTCAATACCCCACCCACCACTCATCCTCTCCTTCCTGGTTGTTGATGCTAATAAAGACCTTCCACTCCACATATCGAAAATTTCTGCAATATTAGAAAGAAAGATATAATCCTCCTACTCTGTGAAATCGATTTAGCCTATGAGTGAGTGGACCTTTCGCAATCACGCCTTTTTCCAGCCCTAAACAAGCACATTAACATTAAAATTTATATTAAAAAATTTCTTCAACTTCTCAGAAACATGTAAGAAATAGCCAGAATCCTTGTCAACTTTTGAGCATAATGGAGAATATAGAATAACGTTTCACAAGGAACCAGCAAGTTTAAAAAGTATATAGACACTTTCGTTTGTAGGTTTATAACCGTCTCCAGCATTAACTTCAATAAAAACAAGTATATAGTGTATGCCATTGCAATAATAGTCTACCTACCAAGAGAGATATAATCTCTTCACATAAAAAAAGTGAAAACAAAAAATTAAGAAGAGAGAGGAGCATTGAAGTAAGACGTTCTAAAGGCAATAAGGGCAATCTAAACTTGAAAAAGAGAGAACTACTAAGCACCAAACAAAAAGACGTACCGGAAGACTGGAAGTCCCTCCTTATCTTCACTTAAAATAATGGATATCGACTGAATTAGTTTCTCACTAGGAACAATATCATAATTCACGACTGCTCCAATCACGCGGGCAAAGTCAAAACAAGCCTTTCACCAAAATAATGAACCAAAATCAACTAGATAAAGTAGGAGAGAAAAAAGGCAGAACTATTACATAAACCCAACAAATGGGTTAGATGGGCTAGGATTACATATATAGTCCAGATATATAGACAATTTATTCCGACATGCAGTTAAAATACCACGCACCATATGCAACTCAGCGTCTCCATAGCACAGTAAAGTGCATGCAGCCACAACAAATGGCACATTAATGAGCCCTTCAACATATAGTGTTCCTTCACTTAAGCACTTACAGAGAAGCTTAATGACCCAGGTAGCTAAAGGCTGCCATCTTATTTTGCCTGTGACATCAATCAAATTACCATGAACACCAGCAGGTTTGCTGCATGCTGGGAAGTCACTGAGAAGAGCTGGGTCACTGGAAACCCTGCTAAGGGACTCTGAGAAACACCTCAAAGTAACTTTTTTCGATTTCATAAGGCTTTCCCCACCAGAGAGAGAAGCCACACAGAGAAGATCTACATGAACACAAAAACAAGCTAGTTTACTTGGATGGTCTAAACAAGAGCCACGACACATACAAATTTAAGAAAAAAACTGAAGTTTCGATGGAGAGAGTGAAACACGAAAAATAGAAAAAGAAGACTGATAAATCAACAAAGCAGGAGCAGTATAAAAAGTAACTGGACCTTGAATTTACAATCCTAATGAGATTATTCAGCACAAAATGGAAAAAACCATCCTATTCTAGGAACGTTGTGGATGATGGCAGCTAACTTAATAGATCAAATTCTTATTGCAACATGTACCTTCAACAACCAACATGGTATCCATGAAAAACTGACGGTATGCATCCCGATCTCCTGTACGGAGCAAGGATAAAAGGGAACCAACTGCTTCAAAAATCACTCCATGACGGGAGCTGAAAAATGTTCAACCGGAAGGTAACCAAATAAATATGTTTGGAAATGCACTATAATCATAGAACGGAGAATTAAGTAAAACAGGAATAATATGAAGGATAATAAAGAGTGATGAGTCTCCTAGCCAGTACACAGGGCACTTCATGCACTGGCGAAAGGATTTTCTAATTTGTACGATTCAATTAAAAAATAAGCTTCAAATAATACCACCTTATTAGACAACTAAAGTAGAAGCAAACATATAGCTTTCTAATAATGGCATTTTCGATATCTAGTTCGCAAAGCTCCATGTTGATATAATGTATATTCTAGCCATTCGGAGTAAATTAACAAGCATGCAGGTATTCATTATTTTCAGTCGCAGGAGGTTGACGATGCATAACTATTTTCCCAGAAGTATCATCAAAACTCGTCTAAAACAAACCGTTACTGGTGATTCTCGTGAATGTCCTTCATTATAAGCTGTTCAGATTAACAGAACCTAATAAGTACCAAACCGTTGTAACAAATCCAGGATCTGCCCCAAAAATGGCTTTTTGGAGAATCAACTGAAAATCCCCTCAGACATCCAAAAATTTAGCCACCAAAAATAATCCCCTTATAGGCATTTATCAAGCAGTTGCAGTTGTGTATGTGTGTATACTTGGCCGTGCTGACTTTTAGTTATTTCCTCTAGATATTATCCAGATGGATTTTTTCCCCAATGTTTTTAATATTTACTGCTGTTGAAGACAAGATTTATAATCAGGCACAAGATCCAAATTAAGTCACCCTGTAGTAGATACAAAATTCATGCATGCCTTAATTTAATTAGAAGGTCATTATTTCTAGCTAGCTTACCAATGCCATAAATACTTGGCAACGGTCTCCCAGTAGTATTCCAACACACTTAGGTCCCACACTTCATACCATTGTAACTATAGGCGCAGGCGCACACAAGGCGCAAAGGTATCCTGGAGCCTAGCCACAAGCGCAGGCGCGCGCCAAATCGAAGCAAAGCTCACAGGATATGAAGTACACTAACCAATTCCAATAGCATCAAAACTAACAATATAAAGAATGAATTTGTAAAACATGGCATCTTATAGTTTAGCAACTCACTTGTCTAGATTCACTAACTCAGTATTTCGTTGTCCAAAATGGAATCTCAATTCTTCTACATGCTACTCGAATTAAAGAAATCAGATCTGCTAATAGTGGGTTCATGCACTTAAGTCTTCTTCCGCAAACACTTCGGCCTTTACTTCTTTTGTATGTATTACCTCATGTTTAATCAAGATCTTATGTGATTACTCAGTTAGTTTTATATATCTCTGCAGTCCACCCAAAATACTCATTGAAACCACGTGTTTTAAATCAAATAGATAAAGTGCGCCTAAAGTGGGCCTACTGCCCTGTGCCTTTTTGAAGGGGCTGCGCCACTAGGGCTAGGCGAGGCTTAGCTTTGCGCCTTTTGCCTAGGTGTGCGCCTAGGCGCACCTTTAATACATATGCTTAGTCTGAACAGATTGCAACCGGAGACCGAAAATTCCATAAACATGCAAATTTCTCATCTTCAGCAGAGTCAAACCACATCGTACTTTTGTAAAACAACCAACATAAGAGGCATAGTCTCGAATCACGCACCATAATGCAGCTCCAAGGAAGTTTTTTAAGTTCAACGTAGGTCAAATTAAATCTTATTTCGTACCGAAAAGCAGGTTCGGCGAAGAACGGTACGATGCGACAAACGACAGGTACGACCGCGCTTGCTTTGCCATGGAAGAAGACACCAGGGAAGTTCTTAACGGTGTGAGTCAAGAGCTTCAACACGGCAATAACCTCTCTCTCATTTGCTGCAATCGGCGGCACAAGTGTGTGAGTCTTTGCATACACTAGTTAGAAATTGATTGGAGAGAGAGAGTGAAAGGAGGACCTGAGGAAGAAGGGACGACGTAAGCGTGTAGGAGATTGGGGAGGACGGAGCGGAACCGGATCTCGAGTGCCTCGTCGTCCTTCTTGTTCGTCGGGGTCGATGATGACGCTGCAATGCGCTCTCGGAGCTCGTGAACCAGGCTCGAGAGGTTCGCCATGGCCGGTGGCCCTCTCGCTCTCTCTCTCTCAGACACGCACACGCACACTTCCCTCCTTTTTCGAAATGAACTGAAAGTAAGTGGACTTCGATGAAATGAGGCGGCTGGCACCGCTTTTCTACTGGGCCGTCTCGGATCGAATTGGGTTTGGGCCATCTAAGTTTTGTTTAGCGTAAATCCAAACACGAACCCACACAAAGCAAGAAAAATAAAAACCGCAGAGAGAAGAGTAGAGTAGAATCCTTAATTTTTGAGAGAGAATGTCAATCCATTAAATCATTTAAGTTAAAATTAAAAAGAAAGAGTCTTGAGTGGTCAACAAGTTTATTGCAACCATTGCTAACCCAATGGTGTGGCCAATGAGTAAGATGGAGATTCTACTAACTGATCTTAACTCAACACATTACAATTTGATTCTTTCAAAAAACACTAAAACAAAGAAAGGGTAATCAAGTCCCAGATCTTCTCTTAACGCCTCAAGTGATTAATAATCGTGACATTGGAATAGTTGGCCTAAAAAAGAGTATTATTTTTCAACAATTGAGTGAGTCGTAGTTAGTTAAAAGTGCTTATGCTACCTTACAATTGCACCATTCTTACATTTTAATTTGTTGCTAAATACAGTAACAAACTGAAAATGTAGAGCTGTTGTCATTTTACTTATCAACGAACACACGCAAGATTTATGACAAGCAACAATGGCTTGCAAGAAAGACGTACATGCCTACCTTACGTTAATTTAACCCATTGCGTAGGTGTAACTCTTCATGTCTACCAAATGATGTTAGAGAGTAGGATAGACTGCATGCTCGTTAGAAAGCAGACATCGTAGCTTAAATTGTTATAACTTTTTAGACCAAGGAGGAGAGAACACTTTCCTGAATATAATGAGACCCAAAAAACCGTCATCATATTTCCAAAATTCTTGATTCAGAATCGTCTGGTCCGGCGAGTAAACTGACGAAAGTAACACCAGAAGTAAGCAAGCAAACTTAGAAAGTAGAATGAAGAGCAGCCCAAGAACTTCAAAAACTCTCCCTCCTCTTTCCTAATAGGATCCTCGTATGCCTCAAACAGTCTGGAACTGAGCAACCTCGTTGAGCTTTCTCATTTGCTAACTCGCTAAGCAGAATCCGCCCAAGTAGAGGGAAGCCGGGTGGAGTTGGCAGCCGGCATGGTTCGGACGTTGATATCAAGGGGATACAGGCGATACTCAATGTCAAGCTCTTTAAAGACTCTAACCATCTCTTCCACCACAAGGGCTCTCCTTGACCACTTGGTTCCCATGTCTTGGTGGTTAATTCTATGTCGCAGCCATACTGCAAACTTCAGCCTGTTTAAATCCTCCAGGTTCATCAACACAATCGTTGGGGAGGAGTACCAGTGATCCTTCTTGCTATCAACAAAACTGCACCGAAAAAATTACAAACCATTTGGATGTTAAATTTACATCACCGATATATCTCCACTAGATCAACTGATGTTGGTAGTCTAAACCCCTTAAGTTGTTCCAAAAAACAAAGTCAACAATCAAACAGATGGTTCCAAAAAACGAATCAAGAGCCTAGCATGACGATGTATGCAATGAAATTGGACAGAATACAATTGAAGACGAATGAAAAGAAAAGATAAGAAGACGATAAGAGAAGAGCTCAAAGAATGTCATCCATCATACCTTATTATTCTTTGTCTTATGATAGCGATCTTCTCAGCCGGAGTTGCAATGTGGACAGAGAAATCTACTGAATCTCCCATATCCGGACTACGGTAGTAGTTACTTATGGGTTTGGTGGCAAGTGTACTATTAGGATACATGATCTTCTGGTTGTCAAATCTCAAAAAGACGGTAGTCAAAATATTCATTTCCTCCACAATCATCTGAGAATTGTTAAAACCCACATTTAGTCACAAAACAAACTGCACCTAACATTAAATCCATTAATAAGTACCTGAACTCCATCAATTTCACAACGATCGCCCACATCAAATGGGTGCATCACAAATAAGAAGATGAGAGCTTCAAATATTGTCTTGCAGGTGTTTCCAAATACAAATGCCACGACAACAATCTGAGAGCTTATAAAAAGCAGAACTTTGCTTGATGCAATTCCTAGTATTACAAGGCAGATCACCAGAATGATGATGCCAACTAATACATTAACCATCTGATGAAGCTTGTTGACTGCTGTTTTTGTATCATTTAGTGTCAAGGCAAGTGCTCTTCGTTCTCTAAAAGCATTGACCTACAAGGATCAAGTGTGGCCTAGTGTCAGAAAACTTGCTCAGAATGCTGTGTATGCTGAATTGTCATGTCGTGAATCATTCAACAAAAACACAAATAATAGCTAAATTTACTCCCAATTCTTACCACCCAGTTCTTCAGGGATGACTTGCTGATCTTTTCAGATTCGGATGATCCTTCTATAAGACTCATGGTCTTCAAAGCCTCTTCTTCTCGCAGGAAACGCATCAGATCACGGAGAAAGATATACCTGCAAAACATTCAAAATTATAATAATATTCCATTGAATTTCGATTTACTAAAAAATTAATGAAGGTGCTGATGACCATGTGACAAATTAAATTCAGAACAATGTTGATAGCATGAGTGCATGAGGTCTATTGTTGGACCCAGTAACAGAGCCAAAAGAGCATCAATATAGAAGATAAGTGACAAGGAGTTAGCTATAATGCTAACCGTAAAAAAAGTAAGAAAAAAAAAACTATTTTGTGTGAACAAAGTTAGGTATGATATAATATTGCTTTTCATAACTTTGTAACGGGCATCAAAGCAGACGCCACGCTTACCTTACTGCCATACATGAAGAACAAAAAGAATTGTTGCAAAGTAGGAAGCACAGAATTGAAGTACACAAGAGGATCTGTAATTTGCAGGCAAACAGTCGGTTTGTTCTAGAGACAGGGATGAGGGACGGAAGATACCTGGCCCTGGAAAGCAATTCAAAAGCTCACGTTCCATGGAAATAAAGGCGCAAGAGATATACAACCAAGGCTAATCATGCCATGACAACTTTTTACGATCCCCTCATCCTCTTCTTGTTCCTATGATTGAATTGCTTATTAATTGAACTTTACTTCGAAAAGTAAATTCAAATGTTTAGTATCAAGGTGGCCAAAATAATGGAGTCTTTAAGGTGTCACGGTATACCATCCGTCTTCGGCCACATAGTATCAACCCTAAATACACTAAATTAATGTAATCAAGGCACTAATGTTAACTTCGTGAGATACGAATTGAAAACCTACAGATAGTCTTTGTGCATAGCAAGAACAAGATCAGAGGACCAAAAGGGACCAGATCTCGGGGAAGCTTGAACATACTAAAATGTGCAATTGTGTAGGCATTGGACAAACAACCGAGTGATGAGTCACAAACGAAGAAAAAGGTAGAAAGTCAACATGCTTTTATCTTGCCATGTTATGAAGCCGTCGACCTCATAGATAAATCATACAGTATCAAAATAAAAACTATATCCTGAAGTAGTGACGATGAGAGCAGTCATGAGGTGTCGATCCCACATATTTGTTCTGATATGTAATTTAGAAACTTGTCGACAATAACCAAACCTTATAGACACCTCACAAGGTTGGACTATGCATAAATAAAACTCACTCACTTCGCTCCCTCTCGATCTCTAAGCGCCTGCTGCAATATCCTCATTCACTAATTTATGTTTCCTTGCGGGTTTGCATATACAACAACTCCATTTATCATTACACGAGCGAATAAACTATATGTTTTCGAGCCTTCGATTCCTACGATTTCAACGCAACTACAGGATCTAGACCCATGCTTCAGCTCGGAGAATATCATGGGTCATTGGATGATGCAACTAAAGGTAGTCGCGCAGCAACAGAAAGAGGGTGGCATGGCAAATGATGCAAAGGTATAAACAAACGTATAGAACCTTACTTGGATTTGTCCTTGGCAACATTGAAGAATATCTTCCTCGCTGCAACTTTCGCCTCACATTCACTTCTAATCTGCTTTGCGGACTCATCCTCTTTTTTAGAATCTAGTAGCTGCTCATCCAGGGTAGACAGGGAACCATGGCGAACCATATTCATCAGCCTCTTCATATTCCACGCGGAGATATTCTTCGGATTCCATTTGTGCAAGTGATCAATTGGTATCCCCTCCTCTTGCTTCTTAGACAGTGCCCTAGAATACTGGATGCTTGCTCCTCCGGCTGGTGGTCTCCCTACCACCCTCACACTCTTTGATTGGAAGGCGGCTTTCCTAAGCTCCGGGGTCATCTTAGCCCCTGCATTCTCTAGCTGTTTAATTTCAGCTAGTGTCCCTTGATCTTCAATCAAAGGCGGACCCGACAGCGTCTCAATCACGTACTGATTAAATAGCGACTCCTGAATTCGATCAAAGAAGGTGCTCACGTGGAAAGACGAAGCAAGAACCTTAACCATAAGCGTCTTAACTAGCCATAACAGTGTCGTCACCAACATGCACACCATGACCTTATTCACAAATCGGAGGAACTTATTATTACCTTCAACTTTCTTATCGAACATGTAGTGCCAAGCAATCAAAACCAAACCCAACCAAATACAATTCTGAACCGCCTTCCTGATCCCATAAACAAAATACAAAACCCTTTTCCGCAGCAAAAAGTTACGCTCAATGAAGAAAACAACAAGCCTAATCCCCCAGCCAGACACCAACCTCCCACATATCAAAACCAGAACCAAGACCTCCCATTTCCAAAGCGCAAGCCCCCTTATCCCTCTTCGTTTCCAAATAGGAATCGCTAGCGTGCACGTTAAAGCCGCCACGATTACAAGAAGACTAATCCACTGAACAAGTGTCAACGCATTGAGATTCCCCTTCTTGAAATCTTCAGGAACGTCGTCGTCGAACCATGGATCCTCCTCGTCTTCGTCACCATTCTTCCCTAACATTCCAGAAGCCATCCCTAACATCCCTGACCTAATTGGCCCGGACTTCCCGGATCGCCGCTCTGGATACTCCGGTGTGTCGAACCTCGACTTGGTCTTCGTCCTCAACATACTAGCCCTCCTTTGAAACGACGTGCACTTCAAAACCTCGCCACCTCCACCGCCGTTATCATTCACATCGTTGTTGTTTTCAGCAACAAACGAGACGTTAGACGAACGCCTCCTGGTACGATACTGCTGAGGCCGAACTTCATCCATCTCGTCATCAGATGACGAGTCTTCGCGTCTCTTTTCGACAATATCAGGCTCAAAAGACACCTTCACCTCTTTCGAATTCGCAACTCGGTTATTATCATCCAAGATCCTCGGAGTCTCGGCTATAGGAGGTAAACTCCTATGGTTTTGATCACGATCGATCTCGTCCATCTCCAGATCGACATCCAACGACATCTCGCCGCCAGAATCCCTCTGCCTGGACAAAAACTGACTAATCAGCCTCGACGGCGGATCCTCCGCCGCCGCCGCCGGGAAATTAAACCCGCCACCTCCACCGCTCTCGCCGTCTTTCCAGAACTCATAGCTCGATTCGCGCCAAATATTGCTGCCGCTGCTGCTGTTGTCGCTTTTCTTACTTGTGCTCTGATCGCCGCCGTCGATCTTTACGATGACCTCAGGGTGGTCGCTGAGATCGAGCGAAGTGCGCATTGCGTGATCGGAAAGAATAGGCAGCTGTTCGTGGTGAGAGTCATCGGCTTCGCCCGCGGATATGCGTCTCGAGTGCTTGTAGGAGCCATGGGATTTAAAGGACTTCCTGATGGAATTGGAAAAGTCCATTGGAGAAAGCAATATATTTACCTAATCGAGCTTCGTTACGTGTTGGTCGGTATGGAAAGTACGAATAAATTAGGGTTTGGATTACATAAAAAAGGATTTCTTCATGGATATGGACGTATGCTCTGTACTGAATCTGCCATTAAAAAGGGGGCATTGAATGGAAGAGAGAGAACAGGTGGCGGAAGTGGCGACATGCAAGGAATACCATCCCGGCCAGCTTGGCGTGATTTTTTCGTACTAACAGTTAGTTGTGCTGGTCTGACGGAAAAACCCCGGGAGTTTGGGTCTTTATTACGCTTCTGCCATCACTTTTTAAGGGTTGGGTCTATTTTCCGGTATTTTCTTGGTCAAAACGTTACTTTTTGGGACGCAAAGTAAAATGGAAAGCTGCGTCAATTTCGGAATCAGATATTAATTTCCTGTATTTTGGTCAGTGATTCGGTGCATCTATCCGCGTCATAATTACTACTCTGTCCTTCTTACATTTTCTCTCATGAACTTTGGAGAATCGTTTTAAGAAAATTGCAGGTTGATAGTATTCTGAAAAGAACTTTAAAACTAAACTGTGTAAGTTCTGCAGTCACCATATATTGTATGGAGTATTTGGCAAGAAAGAAATGTAAGGATCTTTGAACATAAATGTGCAAATGTTCAAGGCTGTCTTCTTGTCATTCAACAATGTGTAAAATAGAGAGCTTACTGCCGGAAGAAACCTCCTTTCACAGTCCAAAAAAGAGATACATGCCAAGCTTGGGGGATTGATATTCAGAGATTCATATATAGGAGGTGCTGCTAGGGAGAATGTCTAGTTCTTGAATGTATAGAGATTGTACAAGAAATTGTATAGTTTGTTTGTGTGACAATGTAATTAGTTTGAACTTTAATGAGATACAAGGACATTTGACCAAAAAAAATTCCGGTATTTATCACAATATTCACTTTTGCTCTCTGTGTGGAATATTAAGTCTGTTTAAACTTTTTTTCTTCTCTTTTTATTAACCCCATGAATTTCTAAGGTAATTATATCTTCTAAATTGCAAATTGTCGAGATTTTTTTTTTCTTTTTTCATAGTCAGTTGATGAAAAAGATGCATAACAAAATTGTGGTTCAAGGTACCGTGTTTTATCCAAATGGAACGTGTTAACTCACTTAATACATGACTTAGTTTACACTGTCGTTACAACAACAACAACAAAAGATGTGTGCCGTATTAATATTCACGTACTTTTAGTGCAACGGTTATAGGCACTCCACCGACACTCCAAATTTGTTGTCCGGCCGTGATCAAGAAATTATTGTGTTTCAATTGAGTATCTATTTTGAACGTCTTAAGTTTTGCGAAACCCACTCCTTCCTCTCTAGCAGCTCTCCTCACTAATGCCGCAAACCTACCCAAAACTAAAAAAATGAGTCTTCCGCAATATCAGGAAAAAAAGTGCCTAATGACTTCTCTTTTAATTTACCATGGGTAAGCTGTACCAAATATGTTATTATTAGAGGATCCTGCTGTTCAAGCTCTTCAAAGTTTTATGCAAAAAGAAACGCGGCGGTTAGAAAGCAAAGATCTGTTTAGGTTTTGATAGAGACTGGGTTAGGGTGAGGGTAGAGAGAACAAGTGTCTTGTTTGTCTAGTTTGAGTTTCGGTACCTATTGGACCAAAAAGGAGTTGTCTGACTTATACAAAGAGACAAGAGAGTGACTGACCACTGGTCACACATATGTCCACTCTTGAGTGGCTCTGGCGTAGAGAAGTCAAACATAATTCGACACCCGTTAGGTTGAAGTTAACGAAGCCTTTAGTTATATAGTACTCCGTACCTTCTTTCTCGCAATGATTTAAGATTTCCTTTTTAATTAATGGCAAAGCACGACAATAGACTTAAACTTGAGATTACAGAAAGAGAGTGTCGCTACAATAGTAAGGCCCCATTTGACAGGACTTTTTTTTCCAATTTTGGAAATTGGAAAAATTAAACGCGTTTGGTAACCATTTTTTTTCCTTCAGTTTTTAAACAAAGGCTGTTTTCAAAAACTCCAAAAATAAGTTTCGGTTTTCAGTTTTGATTTTTTTTTTTTAAGACCACCACCCTCTCACCGCCGGCAACTGTCGACGCCGGCAGCCACCACTGCCACCGCAAACCACCACAAAAAAAAATTTGGGCTTATATAACTTTTTTCCTTTTGATGAAAATAAAATTTACATTGAATAAAAGGATAGAAGCACAAATAAAAATAGCTCCAAGCAAACCCCTAGGTAATAAAACAACGCAGCAGCGCATAGCCTCACTATCGCGTCCCGCCTTAAAGCCTAGCCCTTGAGCATTTAGCTAAAGTGCTAAACCCTAACCAAAGTCTGACCCTTGGACATTTAGCTAAAACCCTGACCAGTGGTAGTCGATCAAAGAGGCTAGCTAATATGTTCGCAGGCTATAGTGTATTTAAAGAATGGTGACAAGAATATGCAACTCTGCAGGAGGTTCATATGATGGTTCAGGACAAATATCTAATTTTCAGCCACGAACCAATAGTAGATTTAAAGAACTATTGAAATGTCGATGAAGAGAATGTACAGTGCATATGGAAAAAGGTTAAATGAAAATTATCCACCATTTTGGAGGTCAGTATATGCTTCATAACATCCTTTCAGTGATGACCGCGTCTAAGGACAGAAAGGAATCCGCCAGATGATTTCTCCTTGCGCCCTTCTCCATCATCTCCAACCTGTCAGACAAACTTCAGGTGTCACCTAGTCTATGTAAACTTTTTTGCACAAAGAATTCTCAAGTATAACATTGTCAAGAAGCAATTATTCTGAGAAACTTGATATCAAAATGGCAATCAATGTCGAAGGCGATGAGATCCATTATATTACTTGGCAATTGTCCAAACGAAAAACAGGAACACGGTGAAAAACAGTCATTTCGGAAAAAAGAAAAAATTTCAAGCTGTCAAGTACTATTGGAATTATATTGTAATATCAGGATAATACCTCCTTCGAAATTTGCTGTAGTATCTCAATTATTTCAGGAAAATCAGGTCTTAAAGTTGGGTCTTGCTGCCAGCATCTCTCAAGCAGCTCAGCGAGCTTTGTATTAGTGTGCTTTGGGATGGTAGGCCGTAACCCCTGGAAAAACCAAAACAAAACACTTCCAATCAACATGGTGGCTTGTCTTAGGATTGATGGATGTGTCGCAACCCCAGCACCACATCTCAGACAAGCAGATATCAATTGTCACAAATAGGTTTTCGACAGTATAGTGCAGTACACATTCTACCTTTTGGACAACTCCAACAGCTGCTTGCAGTGGGGTTAAGTACTCGTATGGAAGCTGGCACGCAAATAGAAGGAAACATCACTACCAAATACAAGACAAAGCGATCTGAGTGTGAGACTAAATTCTACATGTTTTGCACGACAGAAGTACCTTTCCCGTTAGCAACTCCCACAATACGATCCCGAAGCTAAAAATATCAGCCTTGTGATCATAGGGTTTGTGTTCTATAACCTTAAGTGACAGAAACACAGAACAAGTGAATGCCATCAGCTGTCAATCAGAATATGCAAATAATACATCTGTAAACTACTTGCAACATTCATCTGTAGAGGGGGAAGTAGCACGAAACATTGAAAATTCTAATTCGGTACATATCTTTCCCTAAGACTCACCTAAACTTGAACCCAACAAAAAGGCTAGCCTATAGTATAGTTTGTAAAAAAAACATAAGAAATACAATCTTTATCTCCGGATTCTCCGCAAATTGGTGTTAGCCAAGTCACTGCCATAGTTGACCCGGTATCAACTTTATTGATTTTTAAGAGCTACAGAAATCCCACATTTGGAACCACGCTCTACCTCTTGAGCTATGGAGAGAGGGAAAGAGAGTTACAGGCAACTCACAAGTCGGAGGTACCAGAGCTATTCCAACATGTAACATCATGAATCTGGATAGTCCAATACATATTGCTTGTCAAGTTAGCTGGACATTGTGTACAGCAACCCGCCAACCTTGATCACTTTTTCTTCTCCTCCCATTTTATCGTGTTCTTTTTGTTCTCCTCCAGCGCAACCACAGAAACTATCAAAGAGGCTACAAACGCGCTAAAGCAAGTCATGTTGACCCATACACGGGTAAGTCCAAAACAACATTTTTCTGGTCAATATCTATTCGAAAGCTGTTATTGTAATAACTTCACAGCCTGACACTTGCAAATCAAAAGGTTCTTCATTTTTCTCCCTTCCATTTTCCTTCTGTGGGTAACTCTGCTAATAACAGCTCTGCTAACATGCAGCTTCCACTCAAAACTAAGAAACACTGTAAGCTATTTGGGTAATTACTATGATCTCGAATTCGAAGAGAAAACCAAGGCAAAGGAAAAAATGATAGACATAAAAGTTTTATACATTCTAGTACATAGATTCTAGTTCCACAGTAATGTTTATGTATAGAGTGTATGCTTCAAAATGTAGCAAGCGGATCACACATCAAGAATCTAGGGGCAAACTTTGCAATACAAAGATGGCTGTTGAAAAACATATCCGAACACGAAACGAAAGCAAGAAATTGAGGAAAATTTGCAGCAGAATTTGACTGTAAGAGAGAGGTGCACCTCGGGAGCCATCCACCGATATGTTCCTGTTTCTGCTGTCATAACTCCAGACTGGGCTTTCACTCTAGCAACACCAAAATCCGCCACCTTAACAACCTGAAATGCAGAGCATGAAGTAATGCACATGCAGAATCAACAGTTTGAAGTTAAAAAGACCATGAAACACAATGCAATGTGTGGAGAGACATTAATGCACCCGGGACACCACTTATATACTCTCAGCTACGTTACATCGACTCGGTGTCGGTGTCCGAATCGGACACATGTCCAAGTGTGGGACTCTCCAATTTCTGAAATATCAGGACAAGGGGACACGATTACTTAGTAGGACACGGACACGGGGACACGTCAGAACTTATAGGGTTGACTTTGACTATTGGATGTATATGTGTAATGTTATGAATGTTATATGGGTCACACAGTTTTTTTTACTTAATTTGGGTTGTATTTAATAGTTGAAGGAAACTTGGGGTTAAGAATGATATTTTCCCTAAAAGAAGGGGAAAAAGAAACAGTCAACTCATCAATTAGATTTGTCAACACTCAACAGCCTCCCACCTCCCATGTGATAGAAGGTACAGCCTCTCTCTCTCTGCCCCCTCTCTCCTCCTTCTCTTCTTCTTCTACCCGTAACTCTCTCTCTCCTCTCTCCTCTTCTTCTTCTACCCTTACAGACCACGTCTGCAGCCCCTTCTTCTTTCTTTGATCGTCTTCCACCGGAATTGTCAACGTGGCGTAACCATCCGTCAAATGACGAGTCTGACACGGATTCCGTACCGGTGTCCGTGTCACGTCGTGTCGACACCGCCCCTTCAGCTCAAAGTTAAGGGGTAATGTAACATAGACTCACACATGGGATGTCCATGATTCTCTTACAGTTTGAAAACGCGTACATGATGAGAAACTGTATCGTTGACTGATCAAGAAGTTTATTCATTCAAGCTTCGGTTGTTTAATAAGCTCTCCAAGGGGCTGACACATACTCGTTGAGGACTAGTTATACTACATTTACTCATAAGTAAGGCAATCAAAGTTCTAGAATTCATAGGTTAGGTAAATAAAGACATCCATATGCATTAATATCATCTAATTATGTGGCATACGCTTGAATAGAATATTAAAAGAAACAGAGGCTTGAGTTTTTACTCTCTGACAGTATACATGGTTTTGTAAGCAAATGGAGGATTGCCACAATAAACATTGACACGTCATAATGACAAGAAACGCCATAAAAATACATTTGGATCTGTGTTGGTTTAGACAGAGTACGCATTTTCATTGTAATAAGATAGGATTCTCTGCAATGGAAAGTCAGCAAACAAAGTCTAAATTAAGAATCATCAAAACCATCGAGAGATCAACAACTCACTTCATTTTCATCCATCAGAAGATTTGCAGCCTTCAAATCTCTGTGAATTATGTTATTCTGATGCAGGTAATTCATTCCCTTTGATATATCAATCGCAACTTTGAGTAGTGTTGGAAGCTTAAAAGTGCCCTTATGTTTGTGTAGATAGTCATACACACTTCCGCCACTCATATACTCTGAGGTTCAAAAAGATTACATAGAACTTAGAACACGAGCATCCCTGAAAGAATATACAAATTCAGCTAGACAAGTTAAAAGCACATCAGTGAGCTAGAGGAATTTACCTGTAACTATGCACAAGCTTGGAGGCTTAGTACATGCACCTAAAAATTGCACAACATTCTTATGTCGAACTTTCCTGCAGGTGTCAAGAAAGAGTAAATCAGAGCAACCCTTACTTCTGACATTGACAAAGGTATACGCCTTCTGATAAGTGCAAACCAGAAATGTTGAAATAACATGACCATCCATTGAAAAAATAGACAACACGCACATACCAAGGATTGGGCCCCAAACTTTATTGATATCAACATTTTTGAAAAAGTTGGGGCCTTAACATTTTCTATTTCTTTGAGACAAAGCCCCCATCATTTGGGCTGCCTGGTTTGTTTGGAAAATATGGGAAGTTAAGCGTTATTCACGTTTTGGCATGCCACATCATGGACAATTGTGACTATGCTAATAAAGATTGTCAACTACTGTAGTTTGGACTGAGGCTTAACTGAGTTGACTAGCTCAATCAAGATTGAGAAGAAACTTGCCTGACAGATTCATTAGAACTGGGTAACTTAACCAAGATTGGAAAGATCTAACATAGTCTTCATAGTTAATTCAAATGGCGAACCATTTGCATCTAACTTACATCTAAAGCATTTTGTTCTTGAATACAAAGCTGACACATTTGTACTATATCAAGTCAACAAATAGATCCTACAGTTAACCGCCTAATGCCTTCTATTTTCAGTTTCGAAACTAGTGCACCATATCTACAAAGATAAAAGGACAGACCTCATAATAAAAACTTCTTGGGCAAACTCCCGTTGCATGTCTACATTTACCCGTTCAGCCTTGAGGATCTTGATAGCCACTTCCTGACTGCAGTATGTACCTTTGTATCTGATCACAAAAAGGTTACAGACTAAGTGAAACCGCTAGAGGCAAAAAAAAAAGTGGAGGGGACATGCATGATGAATGATAAACTTACAGATCGCCATATGAACCAGATGCGACTTTATTCTCAAATTTCAATTGTCGAGGATCAATTTCCCAGACATCGGTCCCGTCATACGGTATCGTCAGATGATCAGTTTCACTATTAATGCCTCCTCGCTCGGACTCGCTAAAAGACGATGATAGACGCTGATGTGGCCAAGACTGTTTCTACAGAGCAATTCAAACATCAAGTTAATAACCAGTGCATTACTCCTTATAAACAAACTGGTGAGAAAAGAAAACATAATTAACAGATAACCTAAGGGCCGGAATGCCTATATAAATGGACAGACAACCTAAAGCAGGGGCATTAAAATATGCACAAGATACTCAGGGTGTAGTGCATTTACAGGAATAGTGACCTATAAACCCAAGTGAAGATGAGGCTGCATACATCAGCCCTCCCCAGACCCCGCCATGCCCCTTCTGTTGGAATAGTCCTTACTAGTCTGCAAATCTACACGTTTTTTCGGTAGAATTGTTGGACTTGTATTTGAACTACATTAACAGGAAAGTACCTCAATCTTCATAACTTCTTTTTCCAACGTGGCTCTAAGCCGCTCAGTTTCCTGAAAGTCAGCAGAAAAAGTCAAAGACTTTCTTGTGTACTAAATGAAAAGGGAACAAAAATCGTTTTAGCTGTGCCATGATGATTCTAATATTTATGAAAAATGAGATTAAAATTATTCATAGTTCCAAATTGGCTTTTGCAAGGATGCCAAGGATAAAGTCAAGACCCTGAGCTGCATTTCCATACATCAACGATTCAAACACTAATGGAAGGTACACAGATTATAAAAAGAAAACCAAATAAGAAGAAATTACCTCAAACGGCCAACCATCAACGACAAAGACATCTAAGGAATATCCATCTACCGTGGAAAAAGCATGTGCTTCCTGAATGTTTAGCCCAATCTCGGCCAGTAAGGAAGTCAACTGCATATTTGCATGTTCAAAAAGTTATGCTCCCTGAATTCGTAATTGACCACTACTAATGCCAACATATGGAACCTACTCATGCAGTGCCACATCGGCTTTTCTAAATCCCAACTTTCTAAGTGTGAAGAAAGTCATTCTCATAATGACAAGTCTATTGTTTTATGTTGTGAACCTTTCAGAGTGTAACTCATCACTAATGCTCTTAATGCAATGTGCACATATATATCTGAACAGTTTCAGGATGGCAACTTTTAAGACTTTTCTCGCAGCATACTGCATGCTGAGAAGACTTCTACTTTATATGCTGGATTAACTAAGAGAAATTTGCATCTCCTGAGAGAGGGAGGGGGGAGACACTGAGTATGTACTTATAATCAAAGACAAGTTATGGTGGAGCACAATATCATTTATTGGAGAGATTTAAATAGCTTGGACAAGTTACTCTGGAATTTCACACAAAAGAGAACCACTAATAATTAGTATATGATTACCTGACTGAGGAGCTTTGGCTTGTCATCTGTCGAAAAGGTAATTTCATGCATGGGCCTGTATAATCATTAATGACATGAGGAGGTAAGCTGTAGACTGCAAATCTTGGAACCTATTACATGATACTTAGTAAATATAGCACTGACTTTCGAGCCCTCCATAACAATCAAAGGCATTGTCAGAAAACATTATAGCACCAACCAAGCACAATGAAACATACACTGGCTTCGTTGAAAGTCGAAGATCACTAGCTTCTAACAGATTAATATAGCGGGTGTACATGTGTGCGTGAGAGAGGGAAGGGGGGGGGGGGGGGGGGGTGTTCCATCGCCAGTATGAGGAGTCGCAATCGCCATATAGCAACAGTTCAAATTCACCTAATGACTTTTTTTTCTTTCAACACTTCGAGATAGGAAATATGACTCCATCCAAAGCACTACGGCGAAACTACATCACAATATTGGATAATGGCAGGCAGTAGCACTCACCCTTCTCTATGACATGTAAAGTTAGGAATCTTAACCATTAAAAGCACATACTGGGCAAAGCAGATATATTACAAGTGCAACGTCAATTTACGTACCTAGAGAACTTTGTAAGGGCATGTACAGCACTGTCCCCGTCTTGAATTTGAGATTTGTTTGCATCAAGTGCAAGGGCTTCAAGGTTAGGCGAAGAACCGAAGGAAGGTGGCGGATGAATGCTGGCATATCCAAACATGAGGTACAAAATTCAGTAGGATTACTGATACTTAAATTGAGGTAACACGAACTAGCAAAACAGAAAAAAAATTGGTATACAAGTTCCGTCGACAAATAACCTGATCCAACCATATAGAACAGCACTAGATTCTAGTGTCTGTAAGTAGTCACTCAGTATCATACCTTTGTGCTACTTCCTTTTTGGGGAAGCTCGAATGAACTGAATCAGCTGATTTTTCATCAGAGACTGGAGAAACCTGCATAACCAAGCAAGGGAACTTGGATCTAATACACCAACCAAGAAAAAAGAGGAAGAAACTGTAAATCAATTTGTGTTTTTCGGCTAAATTAACTTTAAACTAGTGGAAAGGAGTAGAAACCTAGGTTTGCAGTTCAATCCAAAGAAATCCATGAGTTAAGAGTACAAAAATATTCAAGAAAGTAGAAGATGTAAATCAACAGTGAAACTGGATGACTAAATCAGAGGGGAGGAACTGCAAGGTTCCGCTAAGAAGCAGTCAAGAAATATGCAGTTATTACAAAATCCAATAGAAACAACTCACCTGCACAAGGCGGACATCAAATGCAGGTCTTTTAGCAGGATCGTGAGCTTGATGCAGTAAGCGCTTGTGCGTCAAAACATCTTCTGTCCTTTCAACATTCACATCCAACGCATACCTTCAGTGCATGATAACAAATCTCTTACTCAGTCGTCCAGAACTTCATACTTAATAGCTAAATGAATGAACCTAAATCATCCCTATCTTTGTGCAGTCATTGGTAAAGTAGCCTAGATAGCTTCAAAATCAAATATATCAATCAAGAACATCAAACATAAAAATCTATACTGAACAAGATAAACAACAAGAAGCACAGATTCAAGCCGGTCTTGACCAACGGACGTACGCATGCAAATAAAATAAATGCTAAAGAAACGGTATCAATGCAGTATATGGAAGGAAGGCTAGGGTAAAGGTGAAGGTGTACCGCGTGGGCAGGCGATTGAAGTGAGCCCAAAGTTCGTCGTCGAAGCCCGGCGGTTGAGCCTCGTGATTGCTTGAATCCTTGAGCCTGCGAAGAATCTCATTGTACACCTCGAGTTTCAGCCGCAGGTGCCGACTGTTGGTCGGCGTCGATTCCACCACTCTACTACTACAACTCTCATTATCCTCCATCACCATTAGGAACCAAAAAAAAAGATCCGCCGCCGAATTCAAACAAGATTTGCGTGACTGCCTTATCGACTAATCAGAAACGCAGAACGGAATTTCTGTGGAGATGCAGATTTGAGAAAGAAAAAGCTTAAACCACAAAGAAGAAGACGAAGCCGGAGTAGTGCTGTTTCCAGGAGTTGCCCATTCATTCATTCCTATCTCTTTGTGATATTAAATTTTCTCTCCCTAGAGATGTATATATATACACATCGTGGAGCGAATACGCATGTGTGTGTGTGTGTGTGTGTGTGTGTGTGGGGAAAGGATGAATGTATGATGTATCTATCTATGGCCTCTTTTCGGGTCGATGGATTGGTGGGGTTTTGTTTCGGAGAATGTTTAACGGCATAGTGCGCCCCCTCACGCCGACGTGGATTCTAATCAGGGTGAGATAAATCTGTTGGTTTTTAATTACCTTTAAATTATTAATTCCGTCGTAATCTTCACGTTAATTCATTTCATAATTAATTCAGGTTAATTCATTTCACTATCAGCTGTTTCCTTTCTAATTTTTACTTCCCTTTTTTTTTTTACCACACGTACTTCCCACGTCCAGTGCCGGAACCAGAATTTTTTTTCAGAGGGTGCAAAAATTATATCAAATTCACCAAAAAAAATTATTAGTAAAATAATAGTAAATTACGAATTAGCAAGCAAATTAACCAACACATACTTTTTAAATCTCTATATAATCACTGAAATTAAACTAAAATTTAAAAACTTACCTCACAATCAGTAGTGCAGAAAAGCAGTAGTGAGTACTGAGTAGCATCGCTTCAAGTTCCAGATCTGGTCGGACCGTCGGAGTGAGTCACGGACTCATGGTCGTCACCTTGTCGGTCGGCATCACGGCGTCTCTGTGGCCGGTGCTCCATGAGGTTGTCTTCGTTCGTCAGTCCGTCACCGTCGTCAAGCCGTCAAGGTCGCGGTCGCGGTCGGAGTGAGTCGGTCGTCGTCACATCGGTCACAGTCTAGATTTGGTCACAGCCCACAGGCTCACAGTCGCGATCGTCGGTCGGAGACTCAGAGTGAGTGTGAGTCACCGGTCGTAACTTCAACTCATTAGTAATTTAAAAATAACGTTTATTGTAGCAATAAAAGATTACGAAACGAAGATTTGTGTTAACGCTAGCACAAACCTAAATGATAGATATCTAGTCCATATTAGATTTGTGAGAAGCTAGGAAAAACAAATATGATAAAATGGAGGAAGCATTTTTATTTTTTATTTTTCATAGTTGGGAGCGAGCGTGAATGCATAATTAGTTACAACAACTGACCACCTTGATTTTGGAAAATTTTGCTTTTTCTTAGAATAATACCCCGACATGCTTTGAAAAAATAGGCTCTAAGGTGTACGATTGGAGTATGTGTTTTGCATCCTATATCTTTTTAATGTTTACTATTAGAGCATTGTGATAATTGCTTGCGTTTTTCATACTCACAATTGACGGAGGTACATATTCTTGTGATTTTTCTAATATTTTTTTTTAATGTGGGCTTACTACCATATTATGTTTGTTTTTTGAAATTATTTTCAACATGTACTAAAATTGATATTGGCAACAACGAGAAGATTAATACATTCCTCTGTCGGCGAGTTTTGTGGTGGAAGACATCCTCTACAAATAATTGTGACATATATGAATGTATACTAGCTATCTTGTTTCATGAACGGTGTAATTAATGCCTAATTAAGGAATGCTTCTTGTAAGTGTAGAGGGTATTATGCTTTCAATGCCAATGGAGCTTTTTACCTTTAAGGCTGACAATTTTTATGACCAAATTGTGTTGCAAAAATTGCTCTTAAAAAGGCTCGTGTGCTTACGACTTTTCGGTGTGGTAACTCATAACTGTCCGGCACGAGGAGAAGTTCGGGGGACATGTGAAATGCAGATTAAAGAAGACAATATGTAGGGAGCTTTGTTGGCTTGCTGCTGCTGGCTTCTAAGGTGGAGAATGAGCAAGAGGGATAAGAAGACGACGTTCCAACTAAAGTGGTTAAAAGCCAAAAAGTTAAAGGAACATGACCTTCACTCATGCAACCTTTTTACACCGATCCCGTACGATCTTCGGCGTACACGTGTATAAGTGAATACCAACGTAACGTAACTAATACTTTTTCTAATCTATATATGTTTTTCTCCTATCAAATGGTACTAATTGAAGTAGTTAAAATTTCTCCATTTATTCGATGAGAAATGTGAAACGCAATAAGAAACGAAAAGGGAACTCCCTTAGAATGGAATTCAACCCCCCGTCCTCCTTTATGTGGGTGTGATTGTGGATTGATGTACTTATTGGACTCCTAGGGATTGACGGGACTTGAACCCACAGCTTCAAAGGTGATTGACAGGGCGGTGGATATTATTATTCTTTTCAAACTTTTGGAACTAATCGCGTCTTTAAAATAAAATAAAAGAGAGAGAGAGAAGATCTGATCGTTATCATAACAAAGATGATTAAGCAAACAAATATATAAAAGAAATAGTACTAAACATGATGAAAATGTGATAAGTATAAAATTGAGCGGGACTGTAGGTGAGGGTGAAGGTGGTTGGTGAAGGAGAAGGGTGTTAAGAATATTACAAGATGGGAGTGTTTTTGTATTTTCTATTTCTGCGTGTGACAACATAATGTTGGCTCATCCTTCACATGTAGCATCCCCCCTTCAAAACTCTGGAAGAATTGACCCCATGTAGCCAGTTGCAACCAATACGGGGAAGCCCAGATTCACAGGGATATGAAAATAATTCGTATTTAATACATCCCCTGGACTATACTACATTATGTTGCAGCATATAAATTAATTACAAGATAAGGATTTCCATATATGTGATGCGGAGGATTGGTCACGAATCGGTACGTGGTCAACAAGCAGCTGAATGCAAGGAGGATTGGCCTAATTTTACAGACAATAGATCCGCATCGCAATGGAATAAACTAATTTGGTTCCTCTTCGAACTGCTAGCTCTTGGAAACCGAAGACAATACAATATTAGTACTATAATAGAAGTTAACACGAACCATCATTCGAGGTTACAATCCGGTGTTCATCTAGTTCACCTAGTTGACAACGGAATTAATCCATAACAGATTCGCATCATATTGGAATAAACCCGATCGGTTGTGTAAAATATTAGGAGTTACGCAACGCAACAGAAAACTCAAATTGTAACAGATTCGCATCTTATTGGAATAAACTCTGTCGCGTAAAAAATTAGGAGATATCTGGCTTAAAGTTAAATTTTAAGTGTGATATAATCGATAATGGTGATAGATATCGTAAGATATAACTGATGGAGGAAATAAGAAGATTATAAAAACTTTACTTAATTTCTTTATTCCGTTAAACCTTGCGGGTATCGCGCGACCTTTAATTCGTACCTCAACAAAAAAGTTAAAACAAAGAGTAAAAAAATCATCAGCAAGATGAAAAGAGTGTACAAATCGGAAAGAGAGAACAACTCAAACAAGGAGGAGAGGATGATGTGGCGGAGAAGGAGGACAGGTGAAGGGATGGGGAGAGAGCCGAGGTGGCAAAAGCGGCCCTTCGGGGTGACCAAAGGTCAAGTTAAACAGTCAACGGGACTGAAGAGGAGCTGATTACATGTCCGTGTTTTTGGTGGGAATGAAGACTGTGGGCATATTTAGCTGCCAGCGCAGCGTGGCAGGCGGCGACTAGCTCTCGCCTACCATACGCCGACCACTTCCTTCGACCGAACTTCGCATGTAAAGCATATTCCTTCTAGTACCACCACTTTTCTAACTATTACTGCGTACTAAATATATATTTATAGATTTGGATCCAAATCTTATCCTGAACGGAATCATTCAATTTCCCATGATTTCAAGTCGTTATAATAAGAGAGGAGGTGGGGGCAAGCGTTCTCTTCAAAATTGTGCTCAGCTGGTGGAGGAAGAAGCTAGCGGGAGTAGATGAGAGAGAACCTTTTACCAACTACGTCCACCGTTCAGGCTTGGTGGGCTCCAGAGACACTGACTGTCACGTGCTTATCCTAATCCCCTCCAACATGTGGGGAGCATTTGGGTTTTGGACTTATGATTTGTACCTTCTTGCAAACTCTTGTGAATTTAGCAGACAACGTTTTTGAAAAAATTGGTTTTTTCTGGATAATATAAGAAAAACGGGACCACAACTTTTTTGTTAAATGAAAACTAAAAAAAAATTTTGTAAAAAGGAGGACTTATTTTTCTTTTTTTTTTTACGGTCAACTGAACATAGCATATATGCTTGAGTTAAGAGTGCAAGTCTTGAGTAAAAATACGTGAAATCTCAAAATTTTTGACGTGCATAGATTAGTTATCAGTTTGGTTGTCTAGCAAGTTCCCAGTTCTACATAAACCATTCCATTCACTAGCCATACAAGTTTTTGATGGAATTGACAAGGACTCGGAAATGGTGAATTCATGCTTATCAATATAGTTGTTTTCCCTAAAAAAAAATGTATAATGCTATTCCAGTAAAATAAATGACCAATCAGCGCAACACATGAAGCATGGATCACTAAACACATTTAGTAATTTTCTTTTGGTGCGATGGTGCTATCACCTTTTTCTTGTATATTATAAAAAGATAGATTAGTTCGTGACTTACGCAAAATATATTAATATGTATGATTGATTTGCATTTTTGCATAACTAGGAGAATCTTTTTGGCATTATCCCTCTCGTACCCTTTGCACATTTGGCACAGTGTTGAATGGCTAATCGTGCCATTAATCTCAATGTGGTGAACCTTCTCCTGGACCGTCAGTGCCTTGGTCACACCTCATTTCTAAAAACCTGACTCGGTCGTTCTTATATATATATTTTTAAATTAAGCAGGAAATTTTTATGTAGTAGAGACAAGAGTTCGCTTCCTTGGTTACACAAACAGCGATGCTGCCATCCAAGGAAGCCAAAATAAAGTTTTGAAATATTTACAACCAAATTGAAAGTGAGAGCAAGCCGGGGGGCGGTGTGGGGGATGCGGTTATGTATAACATAAAGTCTTACAAAAATCTACACGTTGACAAGTCAAGCTTGTCAACGTGTAGCCAGTACATGCAAAAACCGGAGCCCAGAAGGTTGCTCACGTCTAATTCCTTTTGGTCCTAGGTAGCTGAAACAAACTCTAGTGCCGGAAAATGGTGTCAAGCCCTAGCTTCGTTTTTCACATTTCAGTCACGAGGTTCACACAGTAATCTTCTTTATAGCAGATATGGGGTCAAAAAAAGATAGCCTTAAAAATGTTTAGTTCTTATAGTGAAGTTGGGGTATGGGTATGCAGTACTAGTGAGGCTTTAGCCTTAAGATGAAGCGTCGTGATCAATTATCCCCGCAGGCAACTTAATCAAGTTGTCAAGACGATGTGGCCATCCATCCACGGACGGACTAGATCTAACTAAAAAAAACTCGTCGTCTGCTATATATGTAGCGGATGGTGATTTGGACCAAAATATTTCGCAGGTATTTAATGACTTGGAGGAATTCGCAAGCGGGGGGGGGGGGGGTATCGTGAATCTCATCGTCCGCTACATTATGTGGTGGACGACGAAATTTATTTCAGAAAAAACAGATCTGGCCCGTCCATTCACAAGGGATGGACGGCCATATGTCACTGACAACTTAACTTACGTTGCCTATACGAGCATTTTATCTTCCCCCTAAGGTTGAAAGTCCAGATAAAAACCTCTTTATTTGTTATGAGATAAGATATGTACGAAGAAGTTATTCAATTCATAAGAGGATCTTAAACATCTCTATATACTCGAGTATATACTAAGGAGTATATAATTTAGTAGTGGTTGACCAAAATGAATAAATAAAATGATCTTTACACTAACATCTCGTGATAATAATATTTACATTCATGTTTATCTGCTAAATTTAGTTCTTAGCTGTAATCTGAATATATAATATATTCCTTCCATCCATCACTAAGAAAAATTGAGAACAAAGATTGTTCATGACTTTCGAGGCACCACACCGTAACACTTTTTTTTTTGAATTGACCACAGCGTAACACTTATTCACTAGTAAGACGGCTTTCGAGTGGAAAAAAGAAAACAGTACGGCATGTGAATGTGATGTATTTTTCCGTCTCCATCCATAAACGGTTCTCAATAGTTGACCGCAAAATAAAGCACGACTTTAAGAATCATCTTTTTCAAATAAATGCTAAAAAGGTATTCTAAGAGTGATCGTTAAGGAGCATTAATTAGGTTTATCTGCCTTTATAATTCCTTAGATTTTAATTTTCTTTCTCATTTAAACGGTCAATGATTATAAGTAGAACATTCAAGAGAAGAAAAACGATTTCATTTTCCACTTTTTTGTTAAACGGGTCCACAAATTTTTTGTTAAAACGAAAACTTAGAAAATGTAAGAAAGATAACTTTTGTTGTTGTTGTTGTTGTTGTTGTTGTTGATGTCAACTGAACATACATACACCTATATGCTTGAACATAGATTAGTTACCCATTTGATTGTCTAATTTTACATAAACCATTCCATTCACGAGCCATACATGTTTTTGATGGAACTGATCAGGATCCAAAAATGATGAATTCATGCATATACAAATGGCTATTCCTTTAAAAGAAATGACCAATCAACGCAACAAATGAAGCGTGGATCACTAAACACGTTTGATAATTTTCTTGGTGAGATGGGGCTATCACCTTTTTCTTGTAAATTGTGACTTATGCAAAATAGGTTAATATGTATAATGGATTTGCATAAATGCATGACTATGAGAATCTTCTTGGTATTATTACTCTCATACCCTTTGCACATTCAGCACGCTGTTGAACGGCTAATCGTGCCATTAATCTCAATGCTGCGGGACCTTCTCCGGGACCGTCAGTCACTTGGTCGCACCCTATTTTGGAAAACCTGATTTTGTCAAGTTCTTCTTCTTTTTCTGTTGTTAAGCATGAGAATTTAATGTAGTAGAGACGGAAGTCTACTTCTTCATTTATTCGAACAGCGATGCTGCCATTCGAGGAAGCCAAATTTAAATTTTGAAATAGTTACAACCATATCGAAAATGAGGCAAGCCGGATGGTGGGGGTGGGGGGGGGGGCGGGGGGTTTATGTACAACGTAAGTGTTACAAAAATCAGATTGTCCATGTTAGGTAGTGTGATCCGCTGTGACGGTGGTACGATCCATTGCTTTTGCCTTTTTCAGGCTGTCGTTAAATGACTGGCTTAGTTGGAGAGTGTGGAATAGTGCGAATAAAAAATTGATAACACAAGTAACTCCAATATTTTTTCAAGTATTATAGCTACTTACTTTTAAAACGAGCAATTTGACAAAAACTCTTTTGCCTCCGCACGTTCTCTCTACACACTCATTCTACTAGATGAAAAGTGAGGGTCAAGAATTTTTGTTTAAATTTAAACTGATATCAGTAGTAGTCGCACATATTAAGTGACAAATAGACAATTCGAATCAACATAAAAAAAATATCTATGTGACAATAATGATAATAAAAAAAAAGAAATAGAAATCAATTGTTCCCTCACAAAATTTAGATTTCAAGATTAAGTTCTACAGATTTCCGGTCCCCGTGGTTCACGATTCAGGATCTGCCCTCCTGAATCTCGTGGTAACAATGTAACATCATTTTGAGGCAAATGAGCAAACCAAATAAGGACAGAAAGGAAAGGAAAAACGAGAAAATGTAGCGGATCCTGCACGGGTAATCCGGGTTGAATACCTACAACATTCATTGAACCTGGACATGTATTAGGTTCATTGAATGCAAACACCCCTTACAAAATCCACAAAGTGTAGGGGGATTTTATTTTTCTACATTATTAATTGCAACGTCTAAAAAAGATTAAAAATTAGAAGGAAAAAAAAAGGTCTAACTGTCTCAAACTTGATTTGTTTCATTCAATTTTTTTTTTCTTATCATCTTCGCTGCATACCTTTTAATTCAGAATTTATCGTAGTTCAACGACAGGTAATTGTATTATACACAATGCTTATTATGTACTAGCTCATGAGCCTTACGAGTTGAGCTTTTGTCAAATCTAGCTAGTACATGTAAATAAGTCAGAGCCCACAGAAAGTTGCTCAGGTCTAACTCCTTTGATTTCGACTCACTAAGTACCTCACAAACAAACTCTAAAGCCGAAAAAAGGTGTCAAGCCCGAGTAACTTAACTCCCTTTTCACATTGCAGTCTTGAGGTTCTCGCAGTAATCCTTTTTAGTTTAGTTGTCGTATCAGATTTGGGGTCCATAAAAGTACCCTTATATGTTTAGTTCTTACAGTGAAGTTTGGGTTGGGTTGTGTAGTTCTAATGAGGCAAAGTCTTACGATAAAATTCCAGATAAAAAACCTCATGCTATGAGATACGTACGAAGGAGTTATTTAATTCATAGGAGGATGTCATATATATATATACTCGAGAATGCACTATATAATTTACTAGCAGTTGACCGAAATGAATAAATAAAATAAACTCTACATTAATCTCTCGTGATTATAATGTTTACATTCATGTTTATCTGTATTCCAAACGTATCAATTTGGTCCGTATTTCGTCCATGTCCATCACTAAGAAGATTGGGAATAAAGATTGTTCATGACTTTCGAGGCACCACAATCTAACACCTGTTCACTAGTAAGACGACTTATGAGTGGAAAAAGGAAAACGGGAACGCATGTGAATGTGAATGTGATGTATTTTTCGGTCTCTATCGATAAACAGTTTCTCAATAGTTGACCGAGAAATAAAAGACAATTTTGAGAACAACCAATACCGGTAAAGAAGAGAGCCTCAGATCTTCACCTTTCGTGAGCATCCAACTCAAGGATAATGGAAGACGTCATTTGATTTAAGCTTCGAATTATCAGCCGCGCGCACGTGGCTCAGCATCTAAAGCAGTCCAATTGCTTTGAAATTATCTCAAGTCAATGTTATCCATCATAATGAAATTTTGCAGAACGTCTTGAATTCTAAGTCAAAGTCTGTATCTACGGTAAGATTTGGAAGAGACAGCTTACCATAAATTTATAGAACCAAACCACGGAATATACTGGCGAATATAGCATCATTTAGACAATTTTACAAAGCATCCAAGCAGGAGTGACAGCTTCGCAGAATATACAGGCGGTTAATCTTGTTTGGCTACAGTGGAGACACTATCCTGGCAGCCAGGATAGTGTCTAGGAACAAAAATTACAAAAGTCACGTACAGATACACAGAACTCCTACAAATTAGGCCATCATCTCTGCAATAATTTCAGCATCCTCCATTTCTTCATCATCATCAGTCCCGTTGTCATATTCAAGAAGCCATTGTTCAAGCTCATCAACTTCCTCATAATCGTGCACGTATATATCGTCTATGTTATCCCATTGGTTACTCCCCAGCTCTTCACCACGAAGTGCCACATGCAAGAATGGTCTACCTCTAGCTATAGCATCTACCAAATCCCTGTTCAGCCTCCCTGTAACTCCCAACCATCTCAGCCTCGGGAAGTAAGGCTTCTTTAACCATCGAAAAGCAAGTGGCGTTATTCCTCCGCAACTATACAGATCCAATATTCGCAAGCAACTTCCATGCCACGTGCCCTCGTCAACCAGCATTGACGCTAATGCCATGACGGAGGTGTCCCCTATGAGTGGACACTGTCGCATTCTGAGTTCAAGGATCTGAACCCGACTTCTTGCTAGCAAGAGCACACTGGCATCAGAGAGGTTAGGAAGATTTGACAGGTCCAATTCTCGCAATTCCTTGTTAAAAGTGCCATCAAATAGAAAGGAGACACATCTGTCTGTAAGTCTCTTGCACCCTCTAACAGACAACGAAACAAGCGAACCTATCACTCCCTTTGCTAAGTAAGACAATCCCATGTCGCTAATATCAGAGCCGTCTAGCAATAAGGTTTTTAGTTTAGGGAGGGTATTGATGGATCGAAGGGCTTCATCCCCAAGGTTTCTACAATCTCTCAAGTCAAGAACACTAAGATCCATATTAGATGCCAATCGCCTGACTGCAAGGTTTGTTAACAGATTGCACCATCTTAAGCTAACATGTGTAAGGGAAAGGGAAGTTGCATGCATGTCATGAAATACCAAATCAGTAAGCTGCGTCCCATAAGACACACTAAGCTTGAATAAGCTAGAGCATGAATGCAAGATTGTTTTGAAACCTGTATCAGTAACCCGACAGAAGCCACCAAGATATATACTTTCAATGCTTGAGCATCTGTCAGCCATTAAGAGGATCCCAAGATCATTAACTCGCTTAAAGTATGTACCTACAAACTGCTGACTTCGGACCAGAGAAAGGTGCTTCAACTTTCCATGTGGATTAATCTGCTGAAGTCCAGAGTTGGTGAGGTCAAACGTAAATGTTGGTTCTATGATGGGCGCATCTCGAAGATCCAAATGGGTTAAGGAGACGAGACTCTTAGATATCGTACTGACCATAGTGTCAGTGATATAGTCCACTGAAAGGCACAAGTTCTGGATTTTAGGCAATATAGATGGCCGAATATTACTTGATGAATGAGGCCCCAAAGTTGGGCTAAGCAGTTCAGTCACCATAACTGCAGATATGTACCCTATCTCAAGATGGGTGAGATTTGTGGATGCCAAAGCCCATATGCGAGAAAAATTATGCCGAGGAAATATTGAGACATCAAATGTCAGGATCAGTATCTACAGAATAAAAAAGTAGTCAGGAACATACCAAATAAGTTTATAAGACATTGAATAAAACTAGAATGAACCCAAAGATGCTCAACACAATGCAAGACACCAGATAAAAAAGGCATGCAAATAGGTAGGATTTAGATGAGCTAGTTTCACTGTTAAGATGGAGTAAACGCCTCCACTTGCCCCTTCCCACCCCTGCCTCCACCCGTGCCAACTTTAACATAAATCAAAGGACATATAGCTTCAACAAGGAATTCAGTAAACAATGGTTTTAGACGGTCCATTGAGTAGCCAGATTGCCAGGCAGAATTAAACTTGCTATCCAATATATATAAATGAACTACAGTAGTAAGGTATGCTAAAAAGCCAAAGTCCACCATCAGACATTGGCCCACGAGTCCATATAAAGTCCAAAATAGACAAAGTGCATTTTGAAAGTGAGTCAGCATTCCTTGCACAACAATTTCTTTACTATCCTGTCAATCTTCTTTCCAAATGTTCCCAAACCCACCCTGCATCCAAAGGAAGACGTAAGACGATCCACCTCACCACCAGAATCACCTCACTCTAAGGACACATTGGTCATCACTCATCCAGACACTGAAAAGCAGGAAGCCTTCTCTGCTCTGCAAACGATGGTGTAATCGACAAGCAGGAAGCCTCCTCTACTTGTATATAGTAGAAGGCAACTGCCATTTAGCTTTTAGATATCACCAATTCCATTGGCTTCATATGTTGTTAACACCAGATTGCTTGAGAACAAAAAGTTAAAGAATGGTTTCCATACCCATTCAAGACAAGCTCTCTTGCTTGATGATGTTGTTTATCAAAGTACTAGATGTAAATGGTGCGCAAAATACTTTGTTGAGTTCTATAACATGAGAAGATAAGGTCAGTAACCTCTAATAATATTATGCCCATAACTAAATATATGTTTGTTTTAAAGTTTCAAATGGGTCTAATTAGTTAAGTTAATTGTAAGTTGTGATACTGTAGTGAATCTCTCGAGTCACTACGGAATTTCAGTAATTCAACAGCGATTGGTAAGGAAAGATTGACAGATTAGGGAAGAAGAAACAAGAGAAGACGAGAGAAGGAGGAAGAGATTCTATTCCATGATTTCTTGATTGCATTCTCTCTCTACACAGCTCTGTTTTAAACAACAGTAACAAACAGAATTTAAACAAACTTCCGCAATCCCAGGGAGGGAATAACGGATTATCCACAGTGCAAATCTTACCGCTAAGATAACTACACCTGGCTTACCTAACACATCAGCTAAAGACTATGACATGGCATAGCCACTCTGTTTATTTAAAATACTTAAACCAACAACGACGTTTACGGTTCAGCTCCTCCTCCCGGCACCTGTGTACCATCTCTCTGTGGAAGCTTGATTCTAATCTTCAATGGCGCACGACCAGGCATGACATTCCCTTCCCCTTGAGTAGATCCTTGTCCCCAAGGATTGAAATTAGGGAAGCGTTCCTTAAGTGCGTCCCAGTCCTCCCAAGTCTCTTCGCCATCTTCCAAATTTGACCACTTAACTAAAACTTGGTTCACTGGTAGGTTGTTCCGCTGAATCAAACGGTTTCCCATCACAACAATGGGATCCATTAAAAACTTTCCTTCCGTAGAAATAGCTGGTAACGTAGTGGAAGGAGTGATGGTAACTCCAAGGCGCTTCTTCAATAATGATACGTGGAAAACTGGATGAACCGCTGCTTCACGAGGAAGCTTCAATCGATAAGCCACAGTCCCAATGCGTTCCAAAACTTCGTAAGGTCCATAGAATCGTGGGGCCAACTTGAGATTTTTTCTGATTGCAAGGGAGGTCTGTCGATAAGGCTGTAGCCTCAGATATACTTGATCCCCGACAGCAAATTGCCGCTCAGTTCTGTGGGAGTCCGCATACTGTTTCATGCGGTTCTGAGCCTCTTGTAAATTAGTCTTGAGGTGTTGAAGCAATAACTGTCGCTCTTGAAGGTAATGGTCCAGGGAAGGAATTGCAGACTGCTCCAAGGAGGGACACACCAAAGGTTTGGGCTTGTAACCATATAGGGCTTCAAAGGGTGTGGCTTGAAGGGATTGATGGAAATTGGTGTTGTACCACAATTCGGCTAAGGATAACCATTTCAACCATTGTTTTGGTCTTGCCCCTGTCATGCACCGCAAATAATTTTCAAGACATCTATTCACTCGCTCGGTTTGACCATCCGTCTCGGGGTGATAAGCAGTGCTCATGGATAGTGTAATGCCTAATAATCCGAAGAGCTTTTGCCAGAAATGAGAAAGGAATACCTTGTCTCTGTCGCTAACAATAGAGTCGGGTACTCCGTGTAGCTTAACAACTTGATCTAAGAACACCTGTGCCACAGTTTCTGCAGTATAAGGGTGAGACAGGGCGATGAAATGAGCATATTTGCTCAGCCTGTCGACGACAACAAAGATGACACGCTTCCCTCCAGAGGTAGGTAAGCCTTCAACAAAATCCATTGTGATATGAGACCACTGTTGAGCTGGAATTGGTAGTGGTTGCAATAGTCCAGGCTTATGCAGGCTCTCAGTTTTATTTCTCTGGCATGTGTCACACTGACTAATCCATTGGTGGATTAGATGTAACATTTTGGGCCAGTAAAACAACAAGGCAACTCTTTGAAAGGTAGCCTTTACTCCTGAATGACCACCTGACTTCCCTCCATGTAGCTCAGCCACAATTTGCTCCCTTAATTGATTACTGTTACCAATGTAAATCTTTCCTTTATATTTGAGTACTCCCTCATGGCATGAGTAGTAGCTAGTTGCCATTGGATCAAGCACCAGTTCCCTGAGATGCTGTTGAGCTTCCTCATCATGTTCCATACTAGATTGGATTTCTTGCATCCATATTGGCACCACTGTTGACAAAGCTGCGCACATAGGACTGCCTTGTAATTCGGGCAGCCTTGACAAGGCATCAGCTACACAATTCTCTGCCCCTTTCTTGTACTTTATTTGGAATTCATACCCCATCAATTTAGAAAGAAACTTCTGCTGAAGTAATGATGTCACCCTCTGACCAAGCAGGTATTTTAGACTGCAATGGTCTGTTCTCAATACAAATGCTTGGTGACTTAAATAGGAACTCCATTTCTGGATGGCCTGCACTATAGCCAACAACTCCTTTTCGTAGGTGGACAGCCCAGCATTCTTAGTGCCAAGGGCCTTACTGTAATAAGCAAGTGGCCTTCCATTTTGCATTAATACTGCACCAACTCCTGTATTGCATGCATCAGTCTCAACCTCAAATGGTAATGCAAAATTCGGTAATGCCAGAACTGGAGTAGTTGTCATAGTTTGCTTGAGGTAGGAGAATGACTGATCAGCTGCAGGAGTCCACTCAAATGCATCTTTCTTGAGTAAATTAGTGAGTGGCTTACTGATTGTACCATAGTTTGCAACAAATTTTCTATAGTAACCAGTAAGGCCCAAGAACCCCCTCAACTCCTTAATATTCCTGGGTATAGGCCACTGCAGCATGGCTAATATCTTGGTTTGATCTGCAGCTACACCTTGTGAGGAAACAATGTGCCCTAAATACTCTATGTGATTTTGGGCAAATGAGCATTTACTCATTTTGGCATAGAGTTGATGATCTCTCAACACTTGCAATACCAATTTCAAATGAACCACGTGACTAGCTAAATCAGGACTGTACACCAGGATATCATCAAAGAACACCAATACGAATTTCCTGAGATAAGGTTTGAACACATTGTTCATAAGATTTTGAAAGGTAGCGGGTGCGTTTGTCAGGCCAAAGGGCATGACAGTAAACTCATAGTGGCCCGAATGAGTTCTAAAAGCGGTTTTGTTAATGTCTTCATCAACCATCCGGATTTGGTGGTACCCACTCCTTAGATCTAGCTTAGAGTAAATGCTAGAACCATGCAACTCATCCAGTAATTCATCAATTATAGGAATAGGGTACCTGTCCTTGAGGGTGGATTTATTCAACTCCCGATAATCAACACATAGCCTCCATGTACCGTCTTTCTTTTTTACTAACAGCACTGGTGAAGCGAAGGAAGAGGTACTAGGCTGTATCATTCCAGTTGCTAGAAGTTCATTGATAATCTTATCAATTTCTGACTTTTGGATGTAAGAAACTCTGTAAGGCCGAATATTAACTGGCTTAGCTCCTTCGTGCAACAATATTCTGTGATCAAATTGTCTATGTGGTGGTAGCTGGATAGGTTCTTGAAACACATCTGTGTACTCAGTTAGCAGTGCTTGTATTTCTGTGTTGAGCTGGCCTGATGATGGGTCATGGTCAGCTGTAACTGCGAAGATTTGTCCAAACAAGCTCCCCACATTACTTTGCAACAGCTTAGTCATAGCTTTGCAGGATATCAACTTGACAGTAGCACCAACCACTTCATTGCCAGAGAGCTCAACTTCTTGACCTTGGTACTTGAACCCAATGGTGTGCTTATCAAAGTTGAAGTTGACATTTCCCAAGGTCTTAAGCCACTGCATCCCAAGGACACAGTCGCACCCACCTAAGGGAAGGATTTTCATGTCTGTGGTGAACTTTTGGCCCCCCATTAACCACTGAAATCCTTGGCAAACAGCTTTACTTTGCACCTTTGCTCCATTAGCCACGGCTACCGAGAGAGGAACGATAGGCAATAGCTGGCACCCCAATCTAGCAGCTGATTTAGGGTCCATGAAGTTGTCAGTAGATCCTGTATCTACCAAAATTGAGAAGGGCTTTTTGTCAACCCAGCCTTTGACCCTGAGGGTGGTATGTGTAGTGTTACCAGCTAAGGCCTGGACACTTATCTCTGTGATATCTTCCGTCTCAACTTCTGTCATAGCTGGCTCATCCACTTCTTCTTCCCAATTTTCACTCTCAGGTTGCTGGTCCGAAATCAACATTGCAATGGTTTTCTTAGGGCACACCTTTTGATGCCCTGGTGTAAATTTGGCATCACACCAAAAGCATAAACCCTGCTCCCTTTTCAACTGTTGTTCATCAAAGGTCAAATGCTTTATGGGTTGGTTGGGTTTCCAAGGTGGAGTCGGAGGTGTAGGTAAAATTCCCTTATGATATTGGCTGGTTTGAGAAAATCTGGGGTTAGTAGCAAGCTGTTTGGTTTGGAAGGGTACATTAGTGACCGGAGAGGCTAGCGATTTTGGGTTAAAGGATGGAATAATTCTGGGTTGGTTAGGTGAGGTGTGGAAGGAAGATGAGTTGGAAGGTTTTGGTTGTCTAAACAGATTGTGTATGGCAATTTCTTCTTTTCGAGCAATATGAATGGCCTTAGATAGGGTGGTCACTTCGAACTGCTCGACCCTGCTCCGAATTTCTGGTTTCAAGCCTCCCACAAAACTCTTGACAAAATATCCTTCGTCAAGGATATCAAATTCATCCACTACCTGAGCTCTCAGCTCTTCAAAGTAATTATAGTACTCTCCTACAGATGCAACTTGCTTCAGCTGATTAAACTCACCTATGACACTGTCCCTGGATAGGTTCGAAAACCTTGCATAAAGGTCCTCCACAAATTGCTTCCAACGGACCGTCCCCAGGGGTTTTATATAGGTGGAATACCAGTACTCCACTTGTTCATCGAAATGAACCGAAGCGTAAGCCACCATAAAATCCTCGTGGATGGGACAGAAATCGAAATACTGTTCGCACTTACGAACCCAACCTCTTGGGTTTTCCCCATTAAAACGAGGAAAGTTCAACTTAGGAGTTTTCATGGATGCAGTACCTGTGGTGGTCGTTTGCAGTTGTGTTGAAGGTCTGCCCAACTGGTTATGCGAGGGGCTGCCAAACTGAGGATGTCCTGGCTGTGGTCCTCGACTTGTTCCTCCTCCATCTCCATTTGGTTTAGTTACTAGCAGCGCTTCAAGCTTGGTATTGATTTGGGCCACCGTCGACATTAGATCCAGCTTCAGATCAGAATAATTCTTCTGTATGTCTCCCAGAGTCGCATCTAGAGACCCAAAACGGAGATCGTATGTCTCAAGTCTCTGCTCCCAACCTTCGGCGGAACTGAACAAATTCGTCTCAACTTGAGATGACTTCAATGATCGAGGCATAGTTTTCCAGGATCGCAATTAGCTCTGAGATACCAATTGTAGTGAATCTCTCGAGTCACTACGGAATTTCAGTAATTCAACAGCGATTGGTAAGGAAAGATTGACAGATTAGGGAAGAAGAAACAAGAGAAGACGAGAGAAGGAGGAAGAGATTCTATTCCATGATTTCTTGATTGCATTCTCTCTCTACACAGCTCTGTTTTAAACAACAGTAACAAACAGAATTTAAACAAACTTCCGCAATCCCAGGGAGGGAATAACGGATTATCCACAGTGCAAATCTTACCGCTAAGATAACTACACCTGGCTTACCTAACACATCAGCTAAAGACTATGACATGGCATAGCCACTCTGTTTATTTAAAATACTTAAACCAACAACGACGTTTACGGTTCAGCTCCTCCTCCCGGCACCTGTGTACCATCTCTCTGTGGAAGCTTGATTCTAATCTTCAATGGCGCACGACCAGGCATGACAGATACGAACATGCAGTGATATATTTGTATTTGACTTTTTTCATGGGCATTAGGGGACTTTGGAAAATTTCACCTGATTATAGGGGTTTGTAAGCCTATAAAGAGGACTGATTTCTGCTACTTGAAACGAGCCCAAAAGAGCCTCCAAGCCGTAAAATTTTGCTAGTTTGCAAGAGGCTTCTTCTGCTCTACTTTCCGCTCTCCTACTCTTCGTCTTCTTTGAGTCCGTATCTGTGGTTTATTGTCTCTCCTCCCATTCATCCTAATTCAAAACTTCTTTTCCCTTGCAGGGTACTGTCATCTCCTTTTCATTCCTCATTGTGCATCAGAAACGTCTATTCTCCTTCCTTCTTTTCTCCAACTACCTTCAAACTCTAAACGAGAAGACCACGTCTTCACACGCATGAAAAGCAATCAAGTACTTTTAAAATCTTGTTAATTATACTGAAGAAATAAACACACTGTCAATAAGTCTGACATATGGTGTCCAGTGAAGCGATTTTTTTGTAAGCAATCATTTAAGTGAACGTCCAATGAAGCGTTGCCCTAGACAGAAAACACACTTGTTTCAAAGACTTGCAGCCCAAAAACCAGCTATAATCCTTTTGTCGATTCATGCTGTGGCTGTGTAAGTTGGGGTTGTCGCGGTCCTTTCTAGGACTTTTGACAATCATAACGTCCTGAAGAAAATTGACATCCACTATGAAGTCTACTTGAAAAAGCCATTGACAACTGCACATACCAAAAAAAGAGAAGGGAAAAAAGAGCTTGTTTCAAAGATGTGCAACCAACATATCGGCAACACTATCACGATCTAACAGATTCCTAAGCAAATTCGACTTAGCGGGCACACTGACACGAAAATAATAGTTTCACCAATCACTGATCCCATAGATTCTCTTACGAAACTTTTAGTGCTTGATTCTTGTTCAATAAATTTATTTCCAAATTCAACAATAAAACCTTACTTCCAATTGAGTGCAACCGCTGAGTAATTCCTCTAGATCAGAGACATCAATAGACCGCCCTCTTTTGTCAGCCACTGAAGCCAAACACAGAGACCTGAAGACAAGTAAAAGTACGCATTGCTAATACCAACATCCCTTAATGTACAATCAATTTCACAGATCCGGAATCATACAAACACAGAATCACAACAACATTACCAGCGCCCGAAAGTAGTTCAAGCTGTCAAAGCATATCCACACAAAAACTTTATGCTGGGGTAAAGTTCGGTGGAAATGACAAACCTTAGGTGTTTGCATCGCCCGCCGACCTCGGAAAGAAGCTTCCCGCTAAAATCGGAGCAATTCTGGAGGCAGAGGTCTTGCAATGACGGCCGGAGGAGGTAATCGATCGAAGAATCATCGAGTCGAGTGCAGTCAACCTTGATGCTTTGAATGTGAGGGTTTAAAGGCAGCAACGGCTTCAACAAGTCCATTGACGGCGCAATCTCCTAGAAATCGACGTAAATTAGGAACCAATGGTGCCCAATCGGACGATGTGTGTGTTTGATTGAGGCGGTAGTAGAGAGGGGGCTTACGAGGAGGTGGAAGTTGGGGAGGAAGGAGAGGATTTGAGAAGCGCAGATCTTGAAGGTCTTGCAAGTGGACGCGACGGAGCAGATTGAAGGCACGTCGAGCTTTGTTAATATGGTGGCCAGGATTGCCGACGGCAGATGATCCAAGCCCTGTGTGTTGGCTTGAGGGAGGTCCGCCATTTGGGAATCTCCTCAGTCCTCGCTTAAGCTCTCAGTTATGACCGGATATAGATCTCTTCCTCTCCGAAGTCCGACGAACTCTGGTGACGAATTTAGGATGATACTTTTCTATTATTGCTTACAGGTTTTTTTGTTTTTAAAATTATGGAAAAATATTTTTTTCTTAAAATTATTGCAATTCAACTCTTGTAGTTTGCCTTTGTTTCGCTTAGGACCTAAAAAGTTTCAAAATCAATATTTAACCCCCGGAATTTTTTATGTTGCAGTAATTGAGTCCAAAAATCAGTTTACTGTTAAAAAAAATTTGGACAACCGCTTACATATGTCATCCACGTGCCTTCTCAGGAGGGCATTTAAGTAATCATGCTAAGAAATTATCTCCTTGCACCCTTTCTTCTCCCTCAATTCCACCCTTCTTGCCGCCAATACGAACCATCACAAAAACCACCCATAACTGCGATGTCCAACTATCAAACCCAACGGGACCACCATGATATCCAAGTACCAACCACACCACCACCACCATTGCAATCATCAAGTGCAAAAGCACCGCACTATCTCTAACGATCAAATCGACCAATACTATCTTATTCACCATTTTTCATCCAACTTCTCCACCACTAACAACTGTGAATGTGTGTGCGCGCACGCGTGTGAAACACACATCCACCACGTTCTTGACCACACCGCAGCTCAACCACCCTCATCTCCTCTCGGGCAAATCCCGCCTCCCTTAGCTCCTCATATCCACCGTCCGCTCTTGCACTACTTTTAATCCCCCTAGTTCTCCCACAAAAAACCAAGCACCTTTCATCCTTGCATAGATGTCCGTGCCCTGGACCACTGAACCATCGTTGTCCTTGCCCCCCGAGGGCCTTAAAGATGCCATCCTCTTCTCGATTGCATGCTCAAGCACCGACTAATTTTGGATACTTTCTGATGTCAACGGTGATCTTAAGATTATCAACCACAAACTCAACACCAGCTCAATCTAGCCTTGAGCTCCGAAACTTTTCTATCCTAAACCATGGTGATATGGAGGTGGCATGGAACCTGGTTGTCATGGTGGCAGGTTGTTTGCTTAGTGGAGGTCATGGTAGCAATGATGCGAGGTTGGTACCGTGAGGGGGGAAAGAAGAAACGAAGCAAGAGAAAGACCAATTTCCATTAGTCAATCGAATTTTAGCACATGTGAGAGAATCACATTTATTTTCTATAAAAATTAATTTAGTCTTCTTGACAAGAAGGTCATGTGAGGTGCACGATCTAATTTCTATCATTGAACTTGATGAGATTGTCAGGTTTTTGGTCCAATTGCTGCAATTTATACACTAAGGAACTATTTGCATGATTTGAAAATGCAAAACCGAGACAGCCCACGATGTGATAAAAGACAAGTTTTCAACTCCTGGAGATACACTCGTTTATGGTTATAGCTTAAGGAAAGGTTATAATCAAGTCTAATCAGATGGTCGTATGGTTGGGCCTTCGCACCCAACAACCCCTCAAGCCCAACCTTACCCTAAAATAAACCCAGCCAAGTTTATTCTAGGCCTTTCATATATTGCGCTTAGATTCTGAGACGTCATCGACAAAATAAATAAGCAATGTGCTAGCTGGAAAGGACTTCTTTTAAATAGAGTTGAGTGCGCGACTCTAGTTAAATCGATGATATCTTCGGTCTTCAATCTTCATACAATATATGCAGATTTTATGTTTTCCCTCCGCATGTCAGAAAGCAACTAATAGCCACAACCTCTCCGAACTCTCACCATTCTCTGCTTTGCGAACTTATTAAGAACAATGAGTGGTACAAAGCTCTTGCAGATAAGCTATTTGAACGACTTCCTATGAAAAACCTGGCCATTCATAAATCTGCACTCTTACAGGCTGATCGACGGGTATGAAGAGACACGAAAGCAAGGGTCATTTCAGTAGCATCTGCATGTGAGATTTTATAAGGGGACAAAAATCTAGAGCTCCAAAACAAAGGACAAAACGTAAACTCTCCTTCCATGGATGCGGCAAGCTGGATTAGCATGTGGACTGGTCTCTACCCATTCCCTCCAAATTTTAAAACCGGCGGAGCTACATATGTACGAGAGGGGGCTATAGCCCCCTGTCAGATTTTGAAAAAAAAAAAAATATATATATATATATATATAGTATTTTTTCACACTTTTTCGGTTATCTCTCTCTCTCTCTTCGGCTCTCTCTCTCTCTCCGGCGACCGAGCCTCTTCTCAGTTCTCACCAGTCGGCAGTCACCAACCGAGACACCGACCGTCGGCCGGCGCCTCACTCCGGCTCACTCCTCCCGTCCTCCGGCACGGCGGCACCCACCCACGACGAACGCACTTCGGCGCGACGGGCGACGACGCCTCATGGTCACGGACTCACGGGCTCGTTTTCTAGATCTACGCGACTACGCCGACGGGCGACGGCGACTCGGCAACTGCAAAGACCCACTGACCCCGGATCTACGGCGACGGCGAGTCGGCGACGGAGAGTCTTCAGTCTTCACTCCAACGGTCCACCGCCGGCGGCAAGGACCCAGTGACCCCGGATCTACGCCGACGGCGAGTCGGCGACTTCGGTTGTACTGTCTTCACTCCAACAGTTCACCGGCGGCTAAACTTCGGCGACCGGCGGCCAAAACTCCGGCGACCGGCGGCTAAACTCCGGTTGTACTGACCTTCGATATATATTTAGCCCCCTCTCGGATGAAATCCTGGCTCCGCCAGTCCAAAACAATCTACTTCCTCTGGCAAGCCATCTGATCTGGGGTAGACTACCACTCACTCCTAACCAAATTTGAAAATTCAGTCTTACATTTTCAGACCTTTGTACGTTATGCCTGAACCAGCTAGAATCGGTAGACCACTTGTTTCTTAATTGTCCCTGTGTCGGAACAATTTGGTTGGCCTTCCATTGGAACACGCACTAGACGTTTCGTTACTCGAAGAATGGCTCTGGCCGATATTTCTATACCAAAACAGCCACAGACACACTTCTTGCATAACCCTATATATTACTACCACCTTGTGGTGCATTTGGATTCATCGTAACACGTTATCTTCGGACAAATCCTTTTCACTTCTTTGGCAATCATCCAGAATATAATGCCCATGACCTCTAACATAGCTTCATACACTAGAACACAACCACACAAGAAGACAAGGCTAATCCCGAGCGCAAGGGAACCCAATCACCAGAGTGCCATGCCCCCTTGGCCTACCCAATGTTATTGTTAATTACAACACAAAAATCTGCACTTGTCGTCGTGCTCAACCTGTCCGCCTATGTAGGCAGTTTTGGTACAATGTGCAACAACGAAAAGCGGGTGTAGGTATTCGGCGGTGCAGGGTGCCAGAAAATTTCAGCCTATATAAAAGTTTTGACCGAGTTGATTTTTTTATTTTAAAATTTTCAGATATCGAGGACATGTTGCTCCTATTATAAATGATTTTTACTATCTAGTATCCGACTTTCATCATTTCGACATAGACATGACAAAGTCATTTCGATTACAGAAAGTCAGATCCCTAATAATTTTTGCCATACACGTATTGACGTCATTTCGACATAGACAGGACAAAGCCATTTCGGTTACAGAAAGTCAGATCCCTAATAATTTTTGCATGCCATACATGTATTGACGCCATTCAGTACTTGGTGCACAACATTTTGCTGTAAAGGATCTTCCGATTCCTTTTTGTTTACATCTAACATATTGAGAAAATGATCTGCACTTTTTTTGCTTGTAACATACTTAGGGCTGTCATAGGATGTCAAGAATAAAAATTGTATGTAAACGCCGCAAGGCTCAGTGGGCAAAATCCTATATCTATTTACCCTTAAAGCTATTTTCCTATTTACCAAACAAGAAAAAGAAAAAATCATGGCTCCTAAAATCAAAAGATTCGCCTTACTATAGCAGTACAGTCTTCTCCTTTCCTCCTCTCTCCAGTTGTGTATTTACCCTAAATGATCAATCGATCAGAGAAAAACAATATCAAAGGTCAAAAGATGAAAAACAATATCAATAATTTTAAGAATGCCCCTTCCATTTTATAAATGCACACCCATCGAGTGCAATCGCCTTTATTTGGCATTGTTCAAGCATACAAAATGATAGCACAGTATATCAACTAAAACTGATCGCCAACGCTAAAACCTCTGTCAGCAGCATAGTCTACAAAGCTGTATAGCGGGAACACACCCTCACCATACTTCTCAAAGCCATCCAACTCTCTCTTTGCCTTGGCTCTCAGATCCTCTGCGACTTCCATAGCCTTCTCCACACCATACACTCCCACATAGCTCTTGTCGTTCTTTTTCTTCTTCTCATCTTTGTCCTGGATTGTCTTTTCTTCCAGCACATCATCAATCACCTGATACAAAACTCCAACAGCTCTGCCGTACCTTCTCAGCCGTTGGATGTCATCATCAGCGGCACCTGCTAAGAGACCTCCACACACAGCCGAGCACTCCCCCATTTCGCCATACTTCTTTTCTTGAACAAATTCTACAGAGTTAGGCGCGCCCTCGAGATCGAGAAACTGACCTGCTGCCATGCCCGTGGACCCCACAGCCCGGGCGATCTCAGTGACCACCCGGAGGAGGCGGGGCTCAGGGACAAGGTTGGAGGGGGTGTGCGAGACAATGTGGCGGAAACCAAGCGGAAATAAGGCATCACCAGCGAGGATTGCCATGTCAACGCCAAAGACTGTGTGATTTGAGGGCCGCCCACGACGCGATGGGTCGTCGTCCATGCATGGCAAGTCGTCATGAATCAATGAAGCCGCATGAACCTATTAAAAGACCAGAGACAAGCAAGAAATAGGGGATATTCAATATGAATTCCTGATAAGTTGAAACTTTGAGGGAGAGAAGGAAAGTACTACGACGCTAAATTTAAATTTTGAAGTTGGCCATTATCCTTATTTATGTGGACAACAAACTGGTCGAACACAGGGTTTGTCTTGAAAAAATATCACCTACTGAATGGTAAAGGTTTCATCCAGGTACACTTTCTTAAAATAAATAACAGCACGTTAAACCCTTGAAATTTTTTAACTTTAGTCCGTTTGATGTCAATGAGTAAAAAAACCCACTTTGTCGAGATTTTGACCCAAAATTCGTTAGTCTAGTAAACCCGTAGTATAGCACCATTCAAAAACTTCAAAATCTAGTCTTTCATTCAAGCCAGATCAGATATAAGAACGACAGATGGTGAGGCAAAAGTTTTGGAATGGGAGCACCTTTCAAATTCGAGGCCTTTGAAAAGTGAAGCTTTATGATTAACGGGTTATGACAGATATAAACCTCATATCAGTGAAGGTTTAGGTTCCTTAAAGACAAGTGTAGAACAACAACTAATAAAACAGAGGATGAGGCAAAAGTACTAACATTGGAGCACCTTTCAAATTCAAGGCCTTATAAAGGTGGAGCCTTATTAGTTATTACAAATGAAAACCTCATGTCAGTGTAGGCTAAGGGGCCTAGAAGACAAGTATGTAACAACAACTGATAAAACAAGGGCTAGCCAGCAAACCCCTTTTTGGCTGACAAAGCCCCTCCAATGAACCACCCCAAATGCTGACGCTGAAGTAATGTTAGAAAACATCTACTTCCCTCTCAACACGGCGTCTGAAGAGACAAATGTTATTCTAGAATGCAAATTCGTTCAAGTCAATGATTATCTTGAATTATTTATACACAGAACATTTAGTTGGATAATTTTCTATTTCTCTGACTCCATTCCAATATTCAAACAATCACTTGGTTTACTAATTTCTTCATTCTCTCATCCAGGAGATAATATTAGTGCAGATTCTGCAAAACTATTATAATCGATCACGTCCTGATATGTTTATGGGAAGAAAAGACACTCATTCATTCCGCAAATTAATCAAATATAATTGTATCTTTGAATCGTTTGGTTGACTAAACTGGGAAGGCAAGCGATGAGCCATAAACCCAGGTGTGAATAGATGTTGCAGAGGCGAGATGCCACTCCGTCGCCCACTCTGTATCTAGGGAAACCATGGTCAGCAGAAGCAATTGTTTGGTCTAATCATGCTGAAATTTGCATCTGAATCTACCTCTGAATTGAGTGATAGTCCGAAATCAAACTGAGATAGAGGAATTCATTGTAAAAATGTAATGGTAAGAGATGAAAAGGGCAAACCATTTCGAGGGCGCAGGCGGTGGGGAAGGCAGCGAGGCGGTTGCCGCCGAAGAGCTCGCAGGCGGCGACGCACATGACCGGAGGTGCTCTCTTGGCACCCTTGGCCAGCACAGAGTAACGCATGGCCTCGTAGATCTGTTGCGGGTACTGGACTTGTATCGCCTCGTCGAGCTTCTGGTTTATTTCCATGATTAAGGTCGTCCAGTACGTTTTCAGATCGAACTTCGTTGAAATCGACGACGAAGATGAAGAGCAGCGGATCCTTTGCTGAGGGATTGGGCGGTTTCTTCGGAGATGGAGGGATGGAGACGGAGATATAATTGTTGCAAACGCCATGGTTGACTGTGTTAGGTGTTTTCCTTTGGTTGAACTATTTGTCTGTAATTAATTGGAGATCGGGAGAGAGGTGAGGATTCTGTTTGTGGGGTTTCGCGCGTGGTAAACTGCTGTAGTTTTAGAGCATAGTGACTAGCGATGGCCTTCGCGCCTTCGCGGATGGTTGGGTGTTGAATGCTTCTCTCATTGTTCAGGAGAGCTGCCAACGAGGGTTGGTTCAGCGGTCTTCAGGATCAAAATTCAGGTTTCTCACCTGAGTTCGAATCCTGTCCACCACATTTATTGGTGGCAAACTTATGTCATCGCCCTGCCTATGCTCCACACACGGGTCCTTGTGCGCTTCGGCCCCGACATAGGCGCGGGAATCAGGGGCTCAGATGTATGTGGCGGCCTTGTAGGTCCCCGAGGCGCAATACTCCCTGCCGGTTGGATTAGAGTCTTACGATCCAACCTTTAGTTGCACCAAAAAAAAATTGTACAGGAGAGGTGTGATTGAGTTTTCCTTTGGTCAAAAGCGGCAAAATGAAAAGAACATTAACCCATGTTTTTCATGGATAGCCACTTTTGCAATAATGACAATCTATTTATTCAGATTGAAATAATGTGCTCGCAGTGTTTAATATTTGGCTTGATGCGGAAGATTGAAGTTTTCATTTATTCCGATTACTACGCGGGTTTCATGTGTTGAGACTTTCTTATCCATTTCTCATTCACGTGTGACACGACATTTGATTTCAAACTTAATTTGTGGTTGTGTCCATAATGTGAAGCCAATACCAACAATTGGTTGGTTCTACTTCGGGAAAATTAGAATTAGGGGGGATTTGGAGTTAAATACTTGTAGATGAGGGTTTTGTTTTTAAAATTGTGAAAAACAGGGGCCACTTTTGAAAATTTTTGAAAAAGGGGATTAGTTGGGAAAAAAGATTTTTTTTTTAAAATCTGACTTTTTCATTTCCCAAATTACCCCTCCCTTTGTTTGTCTCCGCATACAACACTTTTTAAAATCGCTGTTTGAAACCGCGACTTCAAAGTAAAAATCGCGGTTTTAAACAACGTTTTTAGTGTATATATATGTTTTCCCTTTTAAATTACACAGAAAATGAAAAAAAAAATGAAAACGTGGTTGTGAACCACGTTTTCAATTTAAAGTCGTGGTTCTGAACCACGTTTTCTATTTAAAATCGTGGTTCTGAACCACGTTTTCTACTAAACTGCGATTATCACTTTAAAGTCGCGGTTTCAAATCGCGATTTCAAAAGTGTTGTATGTGGGGACAAACAGGGAAGGGGTAATTTGGGAAATGGAAAGTCATCATTGGAAAAAAAAACCACTTTTTCACAAGTTATTCCCTTTTTTAGAAATTTCTAAAAGTTGCCCCATTTTTTCACAAGTTTTAAAAAAAAACCCACCATCCCCAAAAGTTTTATCCCAAAACCCATATTTTTCTAATTTTCCCTACTTCTTAAAGCAGTTGAGCTACTGCTAGATGAAGCTGTTTAGAATGTGGGTCCATGGATTGAATGGAGCACAAACCGTAAAGGATTTCTATTGAGCAAATAAATTCAGCACCAGAGATGACGGCACTACCAAGCGTGTAAGTCAGCTGGCAAGGGGGCTGTCCTACCTTAACCAGAGGTCTCGGGTTCGAGCCCTGAGAATGCAACTGCGTTAAAATTTGGTAGGGAGAGCTTCTGCCGCCCATGTGGTCCTACCCGGCTCAAACCCGGATTGGTCGGCTCCCAATGTGGTGTCCGGATACCGGGTGGTCTAACCAAAAAAAAAAAACCAGAGATGACGGCGCGCCATAGTTTTGAGACGGTTTTGAAGTGACAGAGCGATTAGATAGGTAAGCGCAAAACTATGTCGCTGATGATCTCGTCTGGGATTTCCCTTACTTGTCTGAATAACCACTGTGAAAGGCTGCTTCTTTGCCTCCAATGGCAGCCATTTGAAGTGGGTTTCAAACTTTTCAACAGTGGAAATTAGGGGAGACTGCTTCTGCTGGTTCATAAGCATGGATACAGTATATATGCTATATTTATCTATCTATAATAGTGCACCAAAACAAAGTTAAAGAGTGTCATTAGTCTTTATAAAAAGTGAATTTAAATAGTTCTGATTTGAAGTTTCAGCTACTGGTGTTCTATACTCTTATACTTGTAATACAAGCACAAGTTATTTTTTTGGCTTTAAGAGTAACTATTTAAAATTCCGTGCTATACGCGGGACCTGATATATTGTTATTAATGAGACAGTTGTAAAAAGTAGGGGAGCAGAAGTCATGGGTGAAATGGTTAGAAGTTATGGAGTGTGATGATTATATTTCCTGCCTAATTATATTTTAACACCTATTTGATTGGATTTAAGAAACAAATAACCTAACTTTTTTGCCAATTATATACTACCACTCACGTAATTGTATTGATGAAATAGAAAGAGTCTAGAAAAAAAAAAGAATTCGAGGTTTGGAAAGCCAAAAATGTGTCAATTGAATCCAAATACATATACACATATAGTATAGATGTGGGAAGTACATATTTTGTCAAGTAAATCACCCAATGTGGTAAGAGCTTTTGACGAGATATAACTTCTTAGTTCTCCTAAGTTATTATTAAAAAATTGACACATATATAATTATAGCGATGAAAGAACCATAACAATAGATGATTATTCTCATGAAAGATGACCCGAAAAGACGAACACTATTTGAATTCTCCTCCGCCCCTCTAGAGAAAAAGAAGAAAACGTGAACCAGCAGCTGGCCCCTTCCTCCTTCAGCATCCATGGCTGAATGGATGGAAAGGGAGGCCCCTCCAATCTTCCTTCGCCTCCTCTGATTTCTTTTGTCCATTGTGTCTTTTGGTCACTCTTCTCAGGCAACCCACCTTAGCCTCCATTCGCTATCACCCACCTCCACCCTCCGATCTCCTCCTCCCCCCATAGATCGAAAGTCCTTCAGCTGTAAAACTACTCCCTCCGATCCGGTTGGTTTCGGTTGAGATCTCCGATGCGGGTCCGATGTGGCGGGATTGCGGTTTGAAGTTGATGGATCTAGCTGAACGGGATGAAATTTTTTCCTTTCAAGCTGCGGATCTTTCAGATCTGGCCTTGGGATCCCTCTCCATCTTTGTTGGATCCGATGATAACCGCGGCAGTAATATAAACTGTCATTCTATGCGGCCCCTGGAACTGATGCCCCGTTGCATCTTCTCCGCCCTGTTACCATTCGATTTGGATTTTCAAAATTCAACAATGATAATACTTATGTTTTCTGATTTCCTCCAAAGCCATGTTGTCCATTCATATGCTTTTTGTTGTACTTATTGTACTTTCCAGAACCAAACATTAGTTTGTGCTCTTTTAATTTGTAAATGTTTGTAGTATTAATGCAATTTCGGTTCAACCAAAAAATAAATTCTCATGAAAGATAACCCTACGTACATACCATAAATGTGATGTTTTTAGCACATTATGTCGAGAGGTGGACCAACCTCACCACGAGCTTTGCAATCTTTTTTAGTTTTTAAAGTAATTAAAGATTATAATAAAACATTTATAAAAGTGTCACTATACTATAACATTAATGTATTAGTATTTCTTTTTGGTGTATTTTGAACTTTTTGTCTCACTGGCCATCATTGTCTTTCTCTTTTCCTTACTGCATCTTCATTCTTTTAAATTTCAGATATCTAGATTACAGAGAAATACGAATATGTCAAGGCTAGTTCTTTTTTTTAGTTCAAACTCTTATAGTATGTCAACTTATACATGCACTATCGTCCTCATATAATTAATAATCATATTAGTAATACATGTGTATATACAAGTACATATAAGTTTCTTTCATGCAAGATTAGTAATTTGTTATTGACTAACTTTATCAAGTAGCACCAATCACTATAAATAGTGAACTTATACGGCTAAATAAATTATATTTTGTGTGAATTTAAACCTTTTGAAAATTTTTATGCTAGCTATAAAAAATTTAATCACTTTTTTGGTCTCATCCAATTAGACTTTCTGGGTCGTTCCTGATTATGTCGTCAGTGCACCTCTTTGCCAAAACAAACTCAATAAAGCAACAGCAAAATCATCATGTCCATCTCCCGATGAGAGAAAAACGACTCTCCCAAACACGAACACACGCATAAAGCCAAACACCACAACGAAAGATCAAATCAACGACTCTCGTAAGGGGAGACAAGAAGTGGAGCGAAAGAAAGGAATTGTATCCTGAGTGCATTTTCCCAATATTTAAGTAAGAATTTAGCCTATGCTCGTTACTATTTTCATTTTTAGTTTTTATAATGATGATAAAAAAAATTCCTTTCATCTGTACATTAATTATTTTCTGTTTTTGTTTTGCAAAAATCTAACCCCAAACAGTACGAAAATGTAAAAGCACCTACCTCTTATTGACTGCCTCTTCTCCATTGTCAGGGAAAAGTAGCTAGTAAGAATTTGTCCAAATGATAATAATACAAAAACAATAATACCTAATTGGATACAAAAATGATAAAAATAGAAAATGCATAGGCCCTTAGTCTCTTGTAATAGCAAATGTAATTAGTGATTTTTTGAGTTTGTTAATAAATATAAAAGTATATTGAAAGTGATAATTCTCCATTTAAGTCTCTGTCATTGATAAGTAGGTCTTCAATTTTTCAAACAACGTCGATAAACATGACTGAATGACTGATAGTGATATTAGAAGGAAAGATGAATTTGAGATTTAGTTGAGCAGCTCACACAATTAACATGCGGTGTGATAGCTAAGCACCAACTAACATGCATAGAACACGCTTACACAGCTGCATCAAATCGAAAGTTCTATTTTGTACTAAAACCTGTAGATTTGAACTATGAGATTGACAGCAAACTTCTCAAACAAGAGATTGAATGTAATGAAGCATTGGGGTAGAGTTGCAGAGCAGAAAAACCTATTGTTGCAGCAGTACATACTGCTGTGACAAATCATAATGTTCGGCAGGATACGTTAATGTTGCTTGAACCCATTTCTAATGCAATACGTATTCAAAGTTTCGGGGCTTCAGAATGGTATAATTTTGTCTCCTTGGTAGGACTTGTGATTTTGTATCACTATTGAGTCCTCACTTCTGTGACGCATATAGGCTGTTGCATACCTTTATCTTAGAACCACGACCTCTTTACAGCAAATTGATCGCAAAACTGATGGTTATATCCGTACCATTTTACATTTTCGTTGCTCTGAAACTTCTTTCTTCATGCATACTGTGAAAAAAGAGCAAAGACTTGATACCTTTTCGAATGACAAGTTGGGTAATTTGTTAGAACTTAGTCCTTAACTCGTAGAGCATTATCCGACCCAAACTTGGCCCATGACCATCATGGCTTTGGGAGTTTGAGGAAGGCATATCGTTTTTGAGGTCGTGATGAACATCAGCGAAACTTGTTAGTGTTTTCCAAATTATAGTGTCAAGTTTGGTTCATTTTCTTTGTCAAAATGATGAAAGGAATGTGAAGAGGCAATGAGGGAGGAATCCCACATAGAAGGGAATTGGAAAAGTAAGTGGGTATATAATAAAGAACTCCACTTACTTTAATACTTATGTGGTATGCTAAGGTGTATGCAAGTGAGGAACGATCGCACGTGCGAGCGCATGGCGGTGGGCTGAGGTGCACTTTGCACGTGCACATCGTCGCGAGACTCGGTTAGACGCCTTTAAGTTTTCGTGACGAAAACTAGGCCGTCGGTGCAACGGATCGGGTCGGATCCGACCGTTAGCAGCTGAGTGGTTACACTTGCACCGGTTCGGGTTATGCCCGAACGGTTGCACCTGTTAGGCAGCTGGGTGGTTCCAGTTCGGGCCAGACCCAACTGTTGGGAGCTGGTTAGTTACCAGCCCAGATCTGGACCGTTAATCTTAACGGTTTCTGATCCAACGGTCCAGATTGCTTGGGTGCATGATGAAAGGGTGTGACCATTGATTAGCAACCACTAGTGCTTTATAAATAGAGCACAATGGTCAGATTTTCGAACCTAGTAATAAGCCTCTACTCTCTTATTTTTCCTTTCTGCAGATCTTTTACAATAAGAAATTTCTGCAGAATTTCTTACTTGTAAATCCCATTATCCAGAATTCCATACACAAATCTGTGGGGTGAATATCGTGTGTGCAAACGCTATTCACTAAAGCGCTTCGTTGTATCTTGGAGGATATTTGCCGGCAACCCGCTGCACACCGTTTTCTTTGGTGGGGGCAAATATAAACTTAAGGAGAGCGTTTTACAATGTGCCTTGAAGCCGATCCTTCTTTCAGTCACAAAGTCATATTACAAATTGACATTGTCCAACAAAACTAAGGGTGAAGTTCCGAGTAACGTGATGCATGCCTGCATAGCATCGGACAAAAGCAGAGAAAAGAAATAAATCCTTGTCTAGGACAGTTGTTGGGTGATTGTAACACTTGAGGAATATAATTAGGATACAATCATTTTCATTGATACTTTCGAAGATCCTCGATATCTTTTACATTGCTCGAGTGTATCACCTTGAATAGTTAAATTTGACATGATTTATAGAGATCTGGAATCACTTCATTCTCAGTGTGATACTAAGGACTTGAGAGAGAGGGAGAGATGGGAGGAGAAACAGAAAGAACAGCTGCAGCAAGTAAAAATGAAGAAAAACAAGCGCAAGTAGACATCAGGAAGGGTATCCTTGGGTTTACTGAAAGTGCTGTAATGAAGTGCGCAGTTGAGCTTGGCATAGCTGATGCTCTGGAAAACAGCGGAGGTCCAATGTCACTATTCGAGCTATCTTCATCGCTTGGATGTTCACCCCCCGCCCTCTACCGCATCATGAGGTTCTTGGTGCACCGCGGGATATTCTCACAGAAGTCTACGAGCCAAGGTTCCACCGGATACGTTCAAACACCCATATCCCGCCTTCTTGTAAGACATGGAGAGAATAGCATGGCTGGTCTTGTGTTGTTTCTAAGTAGCCCGATGCTTCTGGCACTTTGGCAATGTCTAAGTGCCCGTGTCTTAGCTTGTGAAACGTCAGCTTTTGAGGCTGCTCATGGCAAGGGCATATTTCAATATACAGCAACAGATCCAGCCTTTAGCAAGCTAATGGATGATGCAATGGCTTGTGGTGCTAGGGTAACAGTGCCAGCGATAATTGATGGTTGTCCTGAAGTCTTTGAGGGACTCGGTTCTTTGGTTGATATTGGAGGAGGAAATGGAACAACTCTCAGCATTGTGGTCAAGGCTTGTCCATGGATTCATGGGATCAACTTTGATCTTCCTCATGTTGTGTCTGTTGCACCAAAGAACGATGGTGTTGAGCACGTTGGAGGCGACATGTTTGACAGCATTCCAAATGCCGATGCTGCTTACCTCATGGTTAGTATACTTAAACCAGGAAGATTTGTTTTTGGGATTCCATTTTCGTGGCATAGTTTCTACTAATTATAGCTTCTGAGTTCTAAAATGGGTCCTTTATACGTTCATTACTAACACTCTTATGCATATTAAAGCGCATATTGCATGACTGGGGAGATGAAGAGTGCATTCACATACTGAGAAAGTGCAGAGATGCCATCCCAAGGGACAAGGGGAAGGTAATTATCCTGGAGGCCGTGATAGAGGAAAAGGAAACAGACCAGCTGAAGGACTTGGGATTGATGATGGACATGGTAATGATGGCTTACACAGGCAAGGGGAAAGAGAGGACTTTAAAGGAATGGGCGTACCTCCTGAATGAGGCAGGGTTCAGCCGACACTCGGTAAAGCACATCCAAGCTGTCGAATCCGTTATAGAGGCTTATATCTAGCATTTCATTCTCGATGTTGTAGTAATAAAAATTTCACCCAATGAAGCAGGTTGAAATTCGAGTTGCCTACGTTTGTTTGACATGCCTATTAATTTGTTGATTGTGCATTTGGTAGCTAGCTATATGCTGCCCACTCTACTAGATTTCCTTCCAGCTTGTAAATCATGAATCAAGGAAAACAATGCAATCATATGAATCTATTACCTGAGGGTTTGATTTCTATATGGGCTGCAGTCATGTGTTGTGTAGTTCCTGCATTTGCCTTGCCAAATCCCGGGTGTCTTGTTTGCTGTTGCTTTGATGTTTGCCAGTAAAATTTCAATCAAGAGAACTACAACTGAGAGATGGCGGTTTAAATTTTAGTTCTCATTTTGCACAGGAAAAATAAGAAGAACAAAAAAGCACTCGGAATCAGACGTGGAAACTTGCATCTACAACTCCTCTCATGCGTGGAATATTTATTGAACACAAAGTAAATGAAAGGCCAGTTAAGGATAAGCCTCGATGACAGATTGAACGGCTCGAATGTGTTTTACTGTGTGTCGACTGAACCCTGCGTTGCGCAGAACATGTGCCCATTCCTCCGAAGTCCTCTCTTTCCCTTTGTTTGTATGAGCCATCATCACCATATCTAGCAGCAAAGCCACATCCTTAAGCTTGTTCCCTTCCCTTTCTCTTATCACTGCCTCTACTATAATCACCTTCCCCGTGTCCTGTGGAATAGCCTCCCTACATTTTTTCAGGATATGGATGCACTCATCATCTCCCCAGTCATGCAACACCCACTACAATCAAACAAATATGAAGAAAGATTAAATGAATGACGTAGAATCTACTAATGAAGAGTTCCTTTGGCAAATGCTAAGAGATGTTGGCCAAACCTTATCCATTTTGTAAGAAAAATCAAGTGTTGTCAAACAAAAACCAATTCCCTGCATCCTTTTATTTGACTAAGGACTGTATTTTATGCACGAGATTGTTCCTAGTTCAAGTGGACTAACCATGAGGTAAGCAGCATCGGCTTTTGGAATGCTGTCAAACATGTTGCCTCCGACGTGCTTAACGCCGTCACAATTTGGGGCGAGAGACACAACATGAGGGAGATCGAAGTTGATCCCTCGAATCCAAGGACAAGCCTTGACCACCATGCCAAGACTTGTTCCATCTCCCCCTCCGACATCCACCAACGAACCAAGCCCCTTGAAGACCTCGGGAGCGCAATCAATTATTGCTGGCACTGCAACCCTGGCATCACAAGCCATTGCCTCATCAAGCAGCTTGCTATGGGCAGGATTTGATGCCGCATAGTGCCATACATCGTCGCCATGTGCAGCCTCGAAAGCTGAAGTTCTGGCAGCTAACACCCGGGAACTAAGACAATGCCAAGGCGCCAGCATCACAGGGCTGCTCTCAAACAACACGAAAGCGGCCATACTGTTCGGTCCATGTTTCATTAGAAGCCGGGAGAGGGGGGTTTGAACATATCCAGCGACATCTTGGCCTGTAGACTTCTCTTTGAATATCCCGCGGTGCATCAGAAACCTCATGATGCGGTAGAGGGCGGCAGGCGAACAACGGAGTGCCGAAGAAAGGTCGGAGAGTGACATGGGGCCGTCATGGTTTTCCAGGACATCAGCTATGCCAAGCTCAACGGCACACTTGACTACAGCCATCTCAGTAAAACCAAACACATATTTCCAGATATCAACTTGTGCTTGTTCTTCCTCCTTTTCACTGACTGTTTCTTTTGTTCCTCCTCCCCTCTCTCCCATCTCTCTCCAATTCTCTCCCTCCCTCCCTCGCAAAGTGAAGATGAAATACAGCAAGTGTCTTGAGAAGATACCTAAGCAGAAAGATTGTGACAGATTGTGGGGCTTGCAAGTGGAATTATAAATAGTGAATAGATTCCTGTTCCGGCAGGCAAGTACAAAAGTGCTGCTCTACGATTACGTAACACCAAATGAAAAATGGTTTTAGTCTGACGAGATCTGCAAGCGAGACATTACATGTGAAGTGTGTCATCCGCTAGCTCAATCAAATCACCACCATATATAAATCTCCTCATCCATATCCGCCATTGAGGTTTGAGCTCGACAACATTGATCAGTAACATAAAGACCAAAAAGGCTTCTATCTGTCAATACTTAAACCTCGATGAAATAACTAATTAATAAGCCAAAAGCACATTCTTTATTCAAAGACAACCAACCACTACAATTTTGCCTTTAATTAAGCTCATTAGTTCCAACAACTGTAAACTATCCCTCTTTCTCTATCTACAAATACGTACATACATGATAACGTAGGGTTAAGTTACATATATTGTTCTTTTCTAATGGAAGACTCGAGCTTGTCTACTTCATTCAAAAGCGAGGAACTTCCTTCGCAAGCTTCTTTCAACAGCTTAAATCTTTCCTCTAAGTCGCATGTCTGTGGTGATGGGATTTCCGCTAGTACGAGCTTTTGATGGGTGGCAGGCTTGTTGTATCGAACAAAATCAATCAGCATGCCCTGTTGTCACACACCACATTAATGGTTAAGAACATTAGTCATTCAGAAACCAAGAAAATAAGGCTATTGTTTAGACGTCACATTGAAGATCCCAGCTATTTCATACGCCATGGCTGCCGATGGATGTGGTTCTTAATGCCTATGGTCACGATCCCAAGTTGGATACCACATCAACGTAGTTGACAACCATAGAATATTTGCATATACTGAAGGAAAGGTTCCAGCACACAAAAAGAATTACAAGGACATATTACCTCAGCATTTTGGTTAACCCCCCCCCCCCCCCCAAAAAAAAAACCCCCACCCCACCCCCCAAAAACCCACCTGACCCAACATGCAAATGCGCGCACACAAAAAATACAAGGGAAACTGCATCACACGTATTGATTTTTTGTCATCATCATGCATTTTTCCTGCCTTTATCTTCTTCCTCTCGTTTCTTTTCTTTTTTGTGATTGTAAATGATCTGGTTCCAGAAATCGAAAAAAGAACAAAAAAATCCCAACAGAAAAGATCTTCAAATGACTTGGAAACCACAAAAACAAGAATTGAGTAAGCTTTTGCCCCTCCCGATATCACACGTCTAGCATATAATATGCAGGTGATGCGTAAACAAAAACAGATTGCGTGTACATGAATAAGTGGACCGCTAGCATTTCAAATTCATGAGCTTTCAAATGAAACTTGCATACCTCATGTTGCGGCTTACGAGAATAGTCTCGAAGGATAGACTTGGTGAGCTTCCTCTGTACTGTCACTCTATCACTGGTGAGAGTGCCGAATATGAAGGATGAAAGGTGGTGCAGCACTAACGTGAAGGCAACTGATCCTCGAGTAAATGCTCTATCAAGAGCACCAGAAACCCATGACTTCACATAAGCTTCCAGAATCCTCTCATTATCCTGCACAAAACAGAACGGTAACATTCCATGTTTTCAATACTGTGGCATGACATTGTCCAACAGTTACTCTCTTCCATCTTCCAACAAAAGAGCATGACATATTAGGTGCACACGCACGCACGCACACGCAGCATGTCACTAAAAGCCTTGTCAAAAGCGATCGCCAAAATTCTTTTTTAGAGGCATTGCTCGAATGATTTTTAAAGAATATAACAAAAGTACTTCAAAATGCAACTCTCCCAGTTGTAGAAAAACCATGAACCACCTGCAAAAATTAATCATGGGTCGACCAGTAAAGGGGCCTTTTTTCTCTCTTTGACATAGAACCAGCAAAAAAAATTTCACTTAATTGAGTTAATTCTTCTCATGTACAAGATTTTATTCAATTTGCCTAAAGAGAAGCTCCAATTGCGGACTGCTAATGATACAAGTATGTAACATGTATATTCAAAGTGCAATGCGAAAAAATTATATTAGACTTCAGATACATATCAAGAAGAAATAGTAGTCCTGTAGTACCTCAACTGGTTCAAGGTAGCCTTTGACATCACCAATGCATATATCTAAAGGTGGCAAAAGCTCAAGGGCTTGAGTATTGGATAGAGCATTCCAGGCAGCAAGTCGTACAGGAGCTTCAACAAACCGATGCAGATATATAGCAACTTGCCGGCCGTATATTGAATCACCATAAGATATGGCAGCAAACTGCTCCACAAGAGCTTCAACAAATGTCACATAACTATCATGTATCTCTGCTTGAAACTTCAGGAACTCCGCAGTTTCTTCTTCCTCAGTTTCTTGCAACCTTGGTTTATCAAGCAGCTGCCCATACACATCTTGCAAATTTTCATATACAGCCTTACTCTTCTCGTCCTCGAGAACACCCATTCCAACAAATAAAATTACGGACAAAGCATGTAATTTCCAAACTAATGACACACTCCGCACAGAGGAGGTGAACTCAGAAGGAAGGAAAGAGGACATTGCTTCAATACCTAAAAGAAAGAAAAGTCCACCTTTACCAACTTCAAGAAATTGAGTGAAGTCTTGTAAGCAATCTGGTGTGGACACGCTAGGATTAGTAGGTTTGCTGTAACTAATATCACAGATAGGGCTGAGAAACCAGTTGTTGGGAACTGGCAATCTTTGGTGAGCCCACTCAACAACCAATGAAGTTATAGGATGTTCCCGGATTTTTGTACTTTCTGTGGCCAAATCCTCATGAATGGTTTCCAGAGAAACCCTGCCCTTCTTAGATGTTTTTCTGCCAACAATATCCTGGCCCTCTGATTTGAACTTTTCTTTAAAAGACAGCCATCTGTTTTTGAAGTGAGAAGCTAACGTGTTACTAAAAAGCATGTAGTCATCTTCTTTATATTTCCACTCAAATAGTTTTAATCCCTTATTAAGCTGAAGAAAATCGCGAATGCAAAGATCAAGACACTTCAAAACCGGGACTTGGAGCAAGAGATCCAACACCTTCTCCACTATCAATCTATCTTGAGGTCCTAAAATAACAGAGATGTCCAAGGCACAACTTATTCTTTGCAAAATCAAGCTCATCTCTTCAGATGTTGGCATACCTGTCGTAAAGACAATTTGAGAGATTTCAAGCAAGTGAATGACCAATCCTGCATCCATTTGAGCCAATAAAATGGTTGTTGACCAATATCCACCACCGGAGGCACCCCAGCCCACACCAACCCCTGGAGCAGGGCCACCTCTGCCAAACTTCTCAATTGTCTGCACACAGTCCCTCTCGGAAGCGATTAGCTTCATGAAAGTATTCAGCACTATTCCCACTTCAATAACTGAGGACTTGAGTATCCCATCAGCAAGTATTTTATCCTCTTGTGAAAACCCAAACTGAGAAGGAGCACCATTAATGTCCACATTAGCTAGTCGGATCAACTTATCAACAGACACAACCACCTTGAATAATCCCTGAAGGCAACATACAGAAGCTATAGATGTTTCTTGTTCACTTTGATGCCTCAAATGACACAGATACTGAAGAAAAGGTTTATCTTGAGCAGTTCCATTTTCTACATCATTTACCCGTGTAAAGCTAAAAAACCCATTCTTGATAATTACAAGTCCAATCTTCGGGACAAACTCAGGAAGCCATGGTACATGCCCACTATGGAGACTAAAGGTATCAGCTGGAATCACTCGTTCGAGCAGACTGGAAAGCATGTACATGACAGAAGAAATCACCCATAATACGGAACTCACAGTTGATTCCTCTAAACCAGAACTGCCCTTATTACCTTTTTGTCTGTCAAAAAATTTGGATAGATATGGATCACTCTTCAATGATATCCAGTTCAGAGCAAAATCAACCATCGGACCAACGTAGCTCCAACGCCAAGTCTCCAAGTTATTAGTGGCAGCATGCGTTGTTTGATCGCATAAATCACTATCTGAATACAAATTTGGAAGTCTTCTAGTCAGAACCTCAAGAGCAAGGTATACTTCCTTGGAGACGTTAGCAAAATCACGAAGTATGTTGTTTCCGACAAGTGTTTCAAATGAGGGTACATTTAACCAAATGCAGAGAGCAGGGAAGAGATCTGCAAAATAAGATACACAGTAGCCATACTGAATGCAGACCTTCCAAAAACGAATTTGTTGAACCAGCAATGCTGATGAAAGTTTACAGTTCTCCCTTCCTAATTTTATCCAGTGGTCAAGGGAGAAGGCGTATCGATACAAATGCCATGTCATCTTTTGGAAGATCCCGTCCTTTATAAATGCTATGCAATTCCTCCTTTCACACCGAGCCAACACCTTTATGATATCAAAGAACAAATCAATTGATATGGCTAAAGAATAAAAAACTAAGAAATAAACCGAAACAATGAGACATACTGTTCAAAAATCATGAAATTACTTTACCTTAAAAAGGGTAACAGATTTTATCTTAGAAGGATTGATTTCCATTTGCTCCTTCATTGTAAATCTGTTCACAACCACTTGAACAAGTCTAGGGCACTTCATAATTGCATCTGCACTTGTTGGGGAATGCCTTGCTATTGCAATCAATATGGATATTATGCATTCTTCCAAAGGCGGCGATGGGTCTGTCTGGAACCATACAAGCAATTGCATGTTACATAACATGGAACATTATTGCATTAAATGAAACATTGAAGAGATCAACAAAATCACTACAGATCCCATGTAATGGATCTCATCATCCTGGACAATTCCAAGTAACACTTTAGCCTAAATGCCCAGAAGGAAAAAGCACTCACGCCAGAGAAAAACAGTTATGAGGCTTTTTACTGTTCATTATACAATAAGCCAAGATGCAGATGATCACTGACATACATGTGTTTGGGCAAGTGCCTTAATCAAGCGATATTAGGTTTTTGGCCGTCATAGTCTGCTAAAGATTAAGTAAACTACGTTCTCGCTCCAAAATACCTAGTGACGCTGTTCCTCCATATTTTGCTATATTCATTCAGCTAAAAAGCTTCCCATGGGACCACCTCTTTCCCTTTTCTTTTTTCCATCCCGAAAGAAACCTCTAAATACGATATCGAGTTTCGGTACATCCATCATCAACCATCCCCACTTCTTTATCTCCATCCCCTCTTCTTTATCTGCAATTCAACTAACACATCAGCTAATAGTAATTGCCGCTACATTTATTTTCTTACCCCCCACAGAACAGATTACAGAGGAACCGCTGCCATGTCCCAGAGTGTGGTGATAGATGAAGATCAAAGATCTGGCTGCAGATCCAGGGATCTTGAATGAAGGCTGCCATATATGTCAATGTTCAATTCCAGGTGGTTGATGGACATGTCCTGGTAGGGCAAACGAAGGATTTAGGGTTTGTGGACTGGGTTAGTGGCTGATCGTACTGTTGCAAGGTGGTCCCTGATGCTGAAAATGGACATACGCTGGTAAAGGAAAGGGGACATGGGGTTCTAGAGAAAGGCAGAGGGAAAGCAACTGAGACGAGTTGCAGGTGGTAACAGTGACAGAGAGGAGGAGCAGTGTTCATGGAGGTCAAAAGGGTGTGAGACGCATGTGTATTTCATTGCCTTGGTGACGCCATGGTTCAGTCATTGGAGAAGGATGGACCAAAGGTGTGGGCACTGTAATGGTGATGTGCTCGAAGGTGTAGCGTGGTGGTGATGGTGGACGAGTGGTAGGTTGAGGTGGCGGCTGTGAAACGGCGATGTTCACTTTGGCTAACTTGCTAACTTTGAGGAATAACCTGGCCATTATTTTGATTTAGGGACTACTGCTCGGATTTTCGACTACAAAATGTAAATTCATATAACTAAGTATACCACTGAGAGTATTGCTCTGAGTTTACACATGAAAGCACATGCACGGATGTTCTCTAGTTAAAAATAGGTAACTGCTACCCAGGGAAAGTTAAGAAAATCTCAGCTGGACAGAGAAGCACACGGGAAGAAGTCAAATGCAAAAAGTAAAAGCATAATCAATTGATTTCGTTTATAGTTAAATTACTAGGCCTTGCTCTCTTCCTATTAGAAGGATAGGAAAATCAGAGACACCATACTAACCACTTCAGTTGATATCCTAATATATTAAAGAATCCAAAAGACTGCTTATTACCAAGATTCTCATGTCATAAATATTAGGCACCCACTTTGAAATCAAGATACACAAGAAGCAAATAATGAAGTATCAAATTGCGGAAAAGGTTAGTTAAGTCTAGAAAGAAGATGAGAGAGGGGAATAGAAAGATTGGGAAAGTCCTGTAGTTTTTTCAAATGTAAATAAAGGAGCATCTCCATCAAAATAGTGCTTACCTCCAGAAGATAGCGAATCCTCCCAAGGATTCCCATCCTAACCAAACCTGCAGCAAAATCCTGTCCAGCAACAACAGTATCATCCTGAATAGTGGGTTCAACTTCAGGTTTATCATCCTCGACACTCTCACCGAAAGGAAGAATATTAGAAGGTTTAGTATTGTACTTCCAAAAGCCGCCATTAAGAAAACCAAATTCGATCTTCGGCCTACTCCTAAATACAGGAGCAGTACAGACATCCTTCTGGTAAGTCGGTAATTTCTGGAAACAGGATGCACCAACTAATTACCAAAATAATAACGATATTGTCGACAAAAAGAAAACTATCTTCAAAATGGGACTCTACCTCTGAGACATCAAAGAATCTCTCATTAGCATCACAGCTCAGAACGCATTGAATGACTTTGGCGCAAGCTAAAACCACAGAGTTGTGGTTATCATCAAAAGACATCCTACAAGTCCAGAGTAGGTTATTCACATATGATCAGACAAAGATGCACCGAGTGCAAAAACGTATCATATCAGAATGCAAATTGGACTGACAAAAATAGGGCTAAATGCAAGTGGAAAAGAAGAGGTCCGATATCATGTCAGATCAGAAAGTTGCTCTAGAAGCTGTACAAATTAAATGCCAATTACAATTGACAAATGAAACTTTTGTGAAGTTGCATAATAGCACATCCTAAGGTATATCAAAATGGTGCTTTCAGGGATAATCATGAAAACAATGCCACCAATGGAAAATGGTACTGGATATGGACCCCAAAAGCTCCCCAAAAAATCTCCTAATTTACATATTTCAACAGGATAGCTTCATGACTAGCGCCCTTCAATTTGCTGGGAGATGCAATAGATGACTCCAAGCATGTGCTTACAAACTGCTCTAAATCATGGGGAAACCTATTACTTCTCAGGAAGGTAAAGTAGTAGTCCTTCAGGAATGCTCCTTATGAATCCTGGATAAAAGGAGTGATGGATTCCTCTCAAATATCACCACTGTAAAGCAATGCAATAATAGAAAGTGCTGAAGACAGTTTGACCGAATCTGTGCAGAACAAGCATACCTAGGGCTAGCCCAGTGCACGAAGCTCCTACAACTGTGGGGTTTGGAAGGGTTATCCGTACAAGCTTACCATGTTACACCATGAAGGCTGCTTCTTGGATTCTAACCTTAACCTCCACGTGACAATGGAATCACCTCGCCATCATGCCATGGCTCGATGACCAATCATACTCGGGTGACCAACCGATTCAAAAAAAAGCAAAAGCATTCTACTTCTTGGATTCTAACCTTAACCTCCAGGTGACAATGGAATCATCTCGCCATCATGCCAAGGCTCGATTACCAATCATACTTGCGTGACCAACTGATTGAAACACAAGCAAAAACACTATGCAATTCACAAAAAGACTTGTCCAAGTTCACAGAGACTACATTTTGATGTCAATTCAACTTGCCGAACTCATTGACATTTAAGGATATTCTAAAAATAACATCGGGAAGACTCTCCTAAATTTGCTAAACATACCTCATGCAATAAAGCCCCCTTAATTGTTGTTGTTTGTCTACACATCTGGAGTACTACGCGGTCTTGGGCAGTATCTTTTTAAACTACGCTGTGTTTGCCTCAACACCACCATCATGACCGCAATTTGGGAACATTTGGTTGACAAATAATGCAACCAAGAAAGCACACACTCCGGCCTCGACTACATTGATGCATATAAATGCACGCACAGAAATACGCAAATCAGTTGTGTGATATTGGGATTAATGTGCACGAAAGCACGGTTTGGTACTTATAGAATTCTACGCTCTCTTGAAATACTTAAGCCCAATTAGAGCTAAGTGAGATAGGGGCAAAACCCAAGTTGCAAAGCCTCAAAAGTAAAATAAGCAAGACCTTGTAAAAGCCTGCCTTAGCAAGGTTGATCATCAAGTTCAGCCTCCACATGTCGTTGAGGTTTCATGTTTGCCTCTGATACTACAGCTATACAGCATGATTGCATGAACCATATTGATTTCTTAAAGAGGTTATTGCTTTCCTTTTTTTGGAGTTTCTACCCTTTCTGCTACTCTTTTAAGCAATAGACTTTTTTACTGTTGAACTCGATTTGCTATGTATGTTGGGAGATGGAGCAGGAAAGGAAGTATATAAAGTTATTGTTTACACAAAAAGGTAAGAAGAAAAAGAAAGGTCAGTTTCAAAGCGAACACTATCACAACTCTGCAAGGCTGCAACCCAATAAAACAGGCAATATACCTAAGACAGCATTAAGCTAAAATGATTAGTAAAAGAAGAATTCAAGATTTACTACCTAAGTAATAATGCAAGCTCAGGTTCTGGGCCTAGTGTAAAAGTCCAAACAGCCTCCCAATCTACAAATTTTCCAGTGTCGGCATATTTCAAGGTAGGCCCAACTTGTTTTTGAAATATGTTGCGTGGTGCCTTGTCAAGCACAGAGGCAAGTAGATGCAAGGCAAGGGCCCTTTGCCCAGGAACCTGCAATTTGAATCCACGGAAGAGGTCAACAAAGAACTGGATGTGGAAACATCTTCCACAGTTGAGATATAGTCTTCAGACATAGTTCATAAACCAAAAGATGTGTGAGCTTAGTTATCACACCCAGGATGCAACATCAACTAACCACACTTCTAATGAGAGCTAGTGTTTCCGGAATGGTGTAACCTGCAGCAGCAGGGTCTCCCTCAGTCCGGAGAAAGTCACGCTCGGCAACATTATCGGCATTATACCCGCTAAGAGCAGATATGTTACCTGCAACATGATAGAGAGGGAAGAACGTCAACATCGTATGTAGGTAGAGACATTTGCTGAAGATAACCGCACTTGAAATGATCCAGCAAGAAGTAAAACCATGAAAGAAGTATGCTTGAGAATGAACAAACTTATAAAAAGTAGTAGCGCACAATAATTGACTGGAAAACCCACGCTGAAATTTTGTGCTTTTTAAGAGCCAAAACAGGCCATTACCCAATGTCAGTCCTCATCAATCATGGGTTTTTGCATGTGTGTAAGTTCACTGGCTATTGACATCATTTGTTTACATGTGACGAATTGCTATACACCAGTTGTCAATGTTAATCTCCAATTCCCAAGAAAGTTTGGCTTCCTAGGCAAAGTAAAAAAAGGAACTTGGTCCTCATTGTTTGAGGCTTCTGTGCACCTGACACCTGGCATTATTTGCTTCCGTACAAAGTTTACTCATGCATTTCCTTATCATCCATCTTGTAATCTAAAGACAGGCTTTTTCTTGCCGTATTAAAAAATTACACCTTGCACATTCACTAGCAACAAATGAAGATTCAAACATATTTGAGAAATATAAGGTTAAGAAAATTGGATGCCTACTCCAGTCAATAGCATTGGTTCTCTACCTTTATGATAATGACACAACTAAAGTAAATAAAATACGTAAAAGGAAGAAAAAATGCTTGTAACAAGCGGAGCAGCAAATAACAATATTCGCAGAAAATATGCAGTTTTCAGCTTACAAATACCCACCTAAATACTTCCCATTTAGTTTTATAAGTTATATGCAAAAATTTACTTTCTCTTAATCGAGTGCATTCTGGAGACTGCTTCCGCGTACTACCAAATAACAGGTATGGCCCGCTATCTTCTTTGTTTGAACAGCATAAGCACGGGATCATTCACATAGGATCCAATCAGTTTTAGGTACAAGCTACAGGGCTACCAGTAATACACAATGCAACCCCACTCAAGGCCCCTTTCATCTCACTGAAGACCATAACCCTAGGAACACTCACATAGGAGGCACTCAATTTTACGTACAAACCACCTAAATTGCCCATCATACACTACGACGACCCCCTAGTCCAATTCCAAACCTCCTAGAGGCAATGGGGCACAACTCGCAAGCCTTGTAAGGAAGGGGACTTTCACACATTCCAATGATAAAAAGACTTCTATTTCTGCTGTTATTTTATTTTCTTGTATAATAAGAAAAAAAAAAGTAGACTCAACTCAATAAGGCGCTTGTATCACAAACTTAAAATCTGTTGTGCTACAAATTCCCAATTCCCCAAGGTAACTTAATCCAAGTCCAATGAGACTCGTTGGACTAATGGGAAAAATCCACACAACAAACTGTTGTAGTCTTAAAACAACAAAGAAAAGGGCCTGGACTTCTTCTCCACTGTCTACTGCTCAAAGAATGACTAGTAAAATCATGAAAGAAAAACATGATCTGCCATAAACAAAAAATTGCCTCGATTTCGTTCCATTGACTAAGGAAGAAACCTTCATATCAAGAACCAACATCAAATCACGTGATCTAAGACCAGATGATGCAACTCACCCAATCAGGAGATAAGTCACTATCTCTTAATTTTTGTTTTCTTCCTCTGTTTTTCCCTCTTTCCCTCTAGAGATATCACTAAGCAAAAGATGTAATTTCAAGTAATGCATACTCGCAAACAAAGAAAACTAAACATACACTGCCAAGTAGAACAAAAGGTAGTAACAGTGCCACAAGACTGATAAATTTTTCTACTGAGAATGATAAACCGGCTTTACCATTCTCAGGTACCAGCGCAAAATTAGTTTCGATAACATTCCCATCCAAGGAAAACCTTAATTTCCTGACAGCCTCAACTCTTTTGCTCCAAGCTTCCCGTGAACTGCCACTAGCTGGGGTCAAATTCTGCACAACTTTATCATCCAACCCCCCATGTGTATCTTTTGAGTCTGATGCTATCACCTTAGGGGCTATATCACTCTCATAAGCATATCTCAAAGTTTTCTCATCCTGCAGATTACCTACTTGACCACTGCTAGCTGTATCTGAGCTGGAACACTTTTGCATCTTCAGTTTGTCTTCTCCTCTCTTTTTTAACTTCTTTATCAGTTCAGGGTTCATCTTCTTCATTAACTCAGCCTGAGCTTCCGCAATCTCCTCAGCTGACATCCCCTCCAGCCGACCACGATTCTCAGCATCAATTTGACTCCCAAGACTTGATGCTCTGTGTCCATTTCCCAACTGACTAGAGCCATGGCTGGATGTTATACAGGACTCTAAACCATTATGCTTCTCGATATCCACTTGAATTTGTTTTCTAGAAAACTCTGAAAATCCGGATTCCATATCTTCCATAACCTCATCTTCTAATTCTGTAACACCATTGTTGGAATATCGTTCCTCTTTGTTCACGAATTTGTCATTTTCGAGGTTACTCGCTGCCCCTTTTGTAACCATATCTTCTACACCACTATGCCTGTTTATCTTCTCTGAAATTTGGGTTCCTTCACTAACATTATTTCGCTGTTGGGATTTCTCTAGCAGGTTATTTTCATCCTTATAAATAGCGCCTATCTCCCGCCACCGACTAAAATCCATACCTTTCTTCTGTTTCCTTTGTATCGGATTAGCAAAAGCAGCAACCGAATCACACTCTGCCAACATCTCATCGTCTTCATCATTGCCAGCATTGTCACTATTATCACTAACTTTTGGAGCCCAATACTGTAAACATCAACCTATTTTGTCAGTGTGTTCTTCTCTAAACCCTAATTTCATAACTGGGTAATGATATAACTGAAAGTAGAAGAGTGAGAAAAGAAGGAGCTTACTGGGCCGTGAGAGCGATGACGTGCCACGGGAAAGGGGAGGACGGTGGGCCCAGGGGCAGAAGATGGGCCGACGGGCCGGAGACTGGGTTCTTGTGAGAAGCCCTTCTCGACTATGCCGCCGACTAGGAACGAAGCATCAGCGTCGTCTCCGAGTTTGAGCGAGCTGTTGCCAGTAAAATTTTGACGGGACGGCTTTTTTGCGGTATTGCCGTCGTTTAACTTCTTCATCACTTGGGGCAATTTGCTTAGAACGTGATGAAGGGGTTCGAAATCCCGAAGATATGACTGATTTCTTTGACCGGACCTCAACGGCGGTGTAAGGGGCTGCTAATTGGGAGGGGCGGTGGTGCGGTGGGGGTTTTGGAGGTCCTTTTAATGGTTTTTCTCCCCTCAATTTTGCATAATCGGTCCTTAAGCTTTGAATCAAATGTTTAAAGGGTCTTTTGGTTTATAAATAAATAAAAAATTGTTTGCGGTCGTTCTTTAAACTTTGATTTCGTCGTTAATGCTTGACCGTCTGAGCATAAGTGGTCAAGTGACCCGAAAAATGTTGCAAGTATTCTCAGAAATTTCTCAAAAATATTGCAAATATTCTCAGGAATTTTTCTTATCGTGAATATTGCACGTAAAATTTCTACGAAAAAGAAAAGAAAACCGTCCCATATTAAGAGCATTGATAAAATCATGGTTTCTTTTTGTTATTGATGATTTGTTCTCGTAATGTATTTTTATGAGTTTCGTTGGGTTTATGTGAAGAGATTGTTTTTATAAGTTATTTATTTTCGAGTTAACTTCTTCGGGAGGAAATGAAGTTTGTTGTGGTATTTTTGCAATTTATTTTAATTGACATGACTTTTAATCTGTTAACGTTGAAAAAAAAAAAAAGACGATCAAACAAACAACCTTATGACCGGATCAAAGTCGAAGCACTAAAAGTTTATTGTGATGTTTTTGTAGGTAGGTACAAAACTCAAAGGCTTGAATCATTCCTGGTAATGATCCCAACAAAGAAAGAGGGGAGGGGTCACCCTTTTTTCTTTGTGAATATACTCTAACAAAATAATGTGGTTGATAATATTTTCGATTTAATTATCACCCTTTACCATCCATCTTGACGTCGCAATTCAAATAAAGGTAACGATGTCGGCATACGCGATGCGTGTGCAAGTAACAATGATAAAAAAATGAATATACCATGAAAAGGGAAATAAAGGAAAAAGGAGCAGTATAAATGGAGTAAATGTTGACGGTCAGATGTTTTAGTGGAGTGCTTGGAAGCTGCTCTCGTGGCGAGAGCGGGTCGCCGCGTGCCGGCCGGGCTGGAAGAGCACCGCACGTCGCGTGGTGTCCGGTGCGCCCCCGCTTGGCCTTGTGCGGGGGTGGCCTGTCAGAAAAGTTACCACAGGGATAACTGGCTTGTGGCAGCCAAGCGTTCATAGCGACGTTGCTTTTTGATCCTTCGATGGCGAGCTTTCAGGTCCATCCCGCGCCGCGCGAGCGACGCATGTGGGGACGATGATGAGTTGTAATTGTAGTTAGGTGAGATGGTTATTTATTAGATGTTGATAAATGTTCAAAAATGACATTGACCATTATATATTTTGGTTGAGTGGCTGGAATAGTGAAGCTAATGAAGAAGTTATCCTGTAGTAAGGTGGAGCGGTTACTTATTAGATATTTAAGAATCTATAACAACGACGTTGATTAACTATTTAACGATTTGAAACTTATTATATTATTACAAAGTAATACAATAGAAAATTTATAAAAAAACAATCACGATAAAGAGCGTTATCCACTTATAATAATTCAGGTATCCATTAATAATGATGATTTAAATTATCGGCCTCTTCCACCCCCTTCCTCGTCCAAATATTGATAAAATCTTTGCAAGAATTAGCATGGACATCTTATCTTAATTTTAAAAACTCTCAACCAAGTATCAATAGCACTTCTCCCTTTCTTTTCTTTTCTCTTTTTTTTTATTTTTTGACAATACATCCTCCATAAAGCTTTGTACAAGTTACGTCATAAGTGTCAACACAATCTAAGCGGAGTGCTAACGAAAATTATTCAGAGCTAGAAAACATGACAAATAAAGCAAAGGAAAAAAATTGACTCCTATCCTGGTTTGAGAAATCTTCCTCCTACCCCCTATATAACGACAGTCGATCGTCTCTAAATGTCTCTAGTGATTTTTATTTAGTGACGCTAAAAAAGTGTTGTTAATAATTGTCGCTGAAAGTGTTAGAAGAAAAGTCACTAGAAATATTTAGTGACTATTTATTTGTCACTGTACATGGGGTTGGAGGAAGATTCTTACGGCCCGGATAGGAGCCAAAGTTTATTCTAAAGCAAATGGTACTTTATGCCATTTATAAATCAAATGACATAATTGCTAAAAGGGAAATTACACATATGTCCTGAGGTTATGGTATAATTACAGGTAAGGACAATAGTTTGAACAAATTACACTTATGTATGTTGATCAGACGGAATACAAAAATACATAACGGTTTTGACAAAAAGACTTAATTGCCCCTAAATAAAAGTTGAAATCCTGATTTGCCCCTGGGAGGCAAAAAGCGGGAAGGTGGAAAATCGTGCGACAATTTCTTTATTATCCCTTTTTTCTCTCTCCTCTCTCTCTCTCCTCGTTTCCCGTTTGTTCATCTCTCATACACAAAAAAACCCTAAAAAACCCTAGTTCGTGAAAGATCGAAGTCGTGGTCGGCGTGAGAAGGCTGCGCAAGAAACAGGTTAGTATTCACGAACCTATTTGCAAGCCATTTACGATCTTTTGTATGAACGTTAATACACTGTGTTTGGGTTCTGTAAAATGTAGCCATTTTTTACACTCATTTTCTCGTAGATCAACACATCGTAGATGATTGCATGTCATGATCTTGCACTGCTCAGTTCGAATTTTAGGGTTTAGGGTATTCTCTTTCGATTTAAATGTATGTCTGTGATATCAGGCAAATGTAAAGATGTCTAGGGTTTTTTTTTCTTGAGATATCCCTTGAATTGTAAGTGTAGTGGGTTGTATGTTGTGTTGGTTAGTTTCTTCTCATGTATTTGATGTATCTGTTTAGGTCAAGTAGTTTGCGGGAATGAAAAATTGGGACTTTTCTGAAAAAAGCTTAATTAGTGACAAATGATGCCGTAATATTGTTATGTCTACAGTGACAGCAGTGGTGAGGATAGTGAAGATGAGTCTGTTAGCCTAGGGGAAAATGATGATATAGATTCAAGTGGTGATGATGGGGTGGGTTTGTATGAGGGTGATATGCCTGACTATGAATGGAGTGATGATTGTGAACCAAAATATGCCAGTGACTCTAGCGTTGATGTTGTGAAGGATAGAACTGAACAATTGAGGGGAAAGGTATTTGAAAAGACAACTGTTAGGCCTATTTCTTTTGAGGTAGGCCTATTATTTAAGGATGTGCATTCTTTTAGAAGTGTATTGAAGGACTATATGACACAAGAGGGGTTTAGATTGGTCAGAGATAAGAGTGATTTGGTAAGAGTAAGTGGACATTGTGCAATAGATAACTGCCCTTTGAAAATTCATGCATTTGTATGCCCTGATAAAACAACTTTCAATATTAAGTCTATTGGACTAGCCCACACTTGTGTTATAAAAGGTAAAATCCTAGAAGCTACATCACCTTGGATTGCTAACAAGCTCATAGATCTCATTAGATCAAATCCAGATATCAAAATTGCTAGTATGATCAATGATGGCATAAATGCAGAAGTATGGGGTGCAACCTAGTAGAATGCAATTGTATAGGGCCCAGAAGAGGGCATTAGATGAGATAGATGGAGGACATGATGAGTCCTATGCTAAGCTTCATATGTATAAGGAGATGGTTAATAGACAAACCCTGAAGCAATATTGGAATTAGAATACAATAGGCCTGACCTCTCAGTTCCACCTTCATTTAAAAGGCTGTTTGTCACATTTCCTGCTATGATTGATGGATTCCTAAAAGGGTGTAGGCCATGGATAGGGTTTGATGGATGCCATCTAAAAGGAACATATGGAGGTGTACTGTTGGCTGCCATTTCTATTGATGAGAACAATGGCTTGTTTCCTGTAGCATTTGGCATTGTTGAGAGTGAGAACAAGGACAGTTGGGAGTTTTTCTTTGGCCATCTGAAGAACCAAATTGGAGAGGGCAGGGGTGAGCAGCCTTTGACATTTATGACTGATAGGCAGAAGGGGTTAGGGGAGGCAATCAACCATATCTTCCCAAATGTCTACAATAGGCATTGTTGCAAGCATGTATATGCAAATTTCAAAGCTAAGCACCCTGGTTTGTTGTTGAGAAATAGCTTTTGGATGACTGCTAGGGCTTATAATGCAAAAAGATTTAAGTATGCAATGGAAAAAATAAAGGACCAAAGTAGGGAAGTTCATGATTGGCTTGCTAACCTACCATTATCATCATGGACAAGGTTTGGGTTTGATCCAATGGCAAGGTGTGATAGTATCACAAATAACATCACTGAAAGCTTCAACAGTTGGATTGGGGACTTGAGGTATCTGCCTGTATTAAGCTTAGTGGAGCAGCTAAGGAGTAAATTGATGGGCAGGTTTCACATGAGGTTGCAATCAGTATCAACTTGGGACACTGTTGTATCCCCAATGGTTTTGGCAAAGTTGAACAAGAATAGAGAAGAGGGTAGAAAGTGTACACTTCTAGGAGCTGATGACAATGAATTTCAAGTTAGTGAGTTGAGCATCAACTACATTGTTAATCTTGAGAGGATGAGCTGTGAGTGTAAGGCATGGGATGTGAGTGGGATTCCTTGTAGGCATGTTGCTGCATGCATATCTTACAGAAGAGGTATGCTTGAGGACTTTTGTGATCTTTGTTTCCACAAGGACAAATTTGTGAAGACCTATGAAGGTATGATACATCATGTACCAAACATGAAGTTGTGGCCTGATATTTTCATCACTCTTCCAACTGTTTTACTCCCATCTCTGAGATGGCTGCCTAGCAGGCCTAGGAAGAATAGAAAAAGGCAAGCAGATGAGCCAACACCAAGTCAAAACAGGTCAAGCACACTTAGGCCTGCACTTTGCAAGGAGCTTGAACACAACAGAAGGACATGCCAAATAGCTCCCGTAAGGGCAAAGGGTTGCAAATCCTTTTTTTATTATTTTATTTCTTCTTTCTAAGGGATTTTTGCACCCCCTGCATTACAGGGAAATTATAGGAGGACTGCTGCTGCTGCTGCCACCACTTCTGCTGATGGTGCCACCACTTCTGCTGCTGAGACAACTGCTGGTGGTGCTCCTTCAAGCTCCCAACCTGCATCAACAACCATAGCCTGATATTTTATTTTTGGACATGACTGTAATTGCTTAGGGATTGGATTATGTAAATTTGCTTAGGGATCCAAATTTGTAATTGACAGTCTTTTTGGACATGACTGTAATGACTGTAATTGCTTAGGGATGTTAATTTGTAATTGGATGAATAAAAGATGTCATTTTGGACTTGACAGTCTTTTTTAACATGACTGTATTTATGGATGTTAGTTTGTAATTGGATGAAAGATGTCTTTTGGACTTGACAGTGGATGAAAGATGTCTTTTGGACTTGACAGTCTTGTGTTATGAGCTGCATTGTTGTTGCAATGTATGGGTACAGTTGGACATTAGAATGATAATAAGTTGTGTCATTTTGGAGTTCCCTGTTACAGGATTTGTGACTTTTGGACATGAATGTTACATGATTGTTGATATTTGGACATTTATGTTACAAGACTACCTTGTTAGTTGGACATTACTGGTTTGGACATCTCTGCAATATTTATCATACACTATTATAACATCTACCGTAAATAATATTGTGCACAACTGTTGCAAAATAACAAAGCCAATTAGAAATAGTTTGACAACACAAATTACTTCACTAAAGAAGAAAACACAATCATTACATAATAGGGGTGCAAAGCATAATCTTAGAGAATTACAGCCTACTGCCCAAACCCTATTACTTCACTCCAATGGCAATGGCCACTAAACACATCAAAAAGCATCCTATTAAAGCCATTTTCAACATTTTCATGATCTCTTCCAAGCTGTCAACCCTCATACTTAGTAGCCTGTCATGCTCCATTGAACCACCAAACGTAAATGTGCTTCAGGTACAGCCTGGGTGCCAAGTTGGGGTGCAAGAAGCCCAAGATTGGTAGGATTGCACGATGCAAACATGTTGCATTATCCGAATGGACATGTGTAGTACATCTTCTGCTTGTTATTGTAGGACCATGAAGCCCTAATTGAAGCCTTCTGTCCACAATTGCAATTTTTGTCCTCATATTTCAGGTCACATGCTTGATTTGATCTCTTACGTCCAATACTTGAAGATGACAAAGACATTGACATTCACAATCTGCAAATGAAAAGGAAAGTAGTGATTAGGCAACAAACAAGAAAAAAAAAAGGGAAAAAACACACCGGTGACTTTTATCAAACACCTGGTGTGCAATATATTGGGACTGGGCCCTTTAGTGATAATTTTTGCTCTTTTGCTCTACTTGTAGAAGCATATCTACCAGTAGATGTTTAGGGATTAACAGATATAGCAAATCCTAATTTTTTCCTACATTTGCTAAACCCTAATTTTGTAACTCAAGTTTAGCTCAGTTTACCTTTAATCTGCAACTCTGTTGTATATTTCTCCTTTGCAATCACACACAATCCAAGTTGTCCACCCTCGTACTTAGGGATTAGAAACCCTAGTTTACCTCAATCCCTTACTGTTTTTTTTTTTTTTTTGTTCTTCTTTTGCAATCACACAGAATACCCACTTGTGTTAAAAAGGATAGTTTGAAATTGTAAGCGGAAAATCCCTGGCACGTGACAGAGTTTTGCTTTATACTGTACTATACAGTATAAGGGTAAAGTTGAAAATTTTAAAATACGTATTGATGACATCATTAAAAAAGTACACTTTTTTTACGGAACACTAACGGATGGACTCGGCTGATACATTTGAAAAGGGTTTGCTTACGGTATGTTACATTTTAAAACTTAGTATCATTGACTGTAATTATACCCTAACCTCATGGGACATAGGTGTAATTTGTCCTTGTTAAAAAGACGTCTTCTTTGTTAAAAATGTTTGGGTTAATTACGAAACTGTCTCCTGAGGTTTACACGTTTTTGCACTTTGCCCCCCCGTGTTTACAACTTTTGCAATACTATCCCCCGAGGTTGCCAAAACCATTGCAAACAGCTCCAAAATTGAATCGTCATGTGCGGTGCACATGCCATTTTGGCATGGGCAAAATTGTAATTTCCCCTTCCCCATCTTCCCCACTGTGTTCATCTCTCTCTGTAAGACCTACAGGAAGCACCTTCACCTCTTCACCTTTCCATTTACTTATGCAATGGCTTCAATCACAGCTGAAATAACCCATGAATTCCCACCATTTTTTCGAGTCTACAAAGATGGTCGCGTTGAACGCTACCCAGAGAGCCCTTACATTGAACCAGCCTTCGATCCCGGAATCAGCGACGAGGCAAAGGACGTCGTGATCTCGTCAGAACCCAGCATCAAGGCATGAGTTTTCATGCCCAGAATCACCGGCCCAGAAAAGAAGCTCCCTCTAGTTCTCCATTACCACGGTGGAGCCTTCTATGCCGGATCACCCTTCAACGCCGTAACCCTAAACTTTTAACCTCTTTCGTCTCACTGGCCCGGGTCATAGTTGTGTCCGTCGACTACAAGCTTGCTCCGGAGAACCCGCTGCCAATCCCTTACGAGGACTCTTGGGCCTCATTGCAGTGGGTTGCAGCTCATTTCGGTGGGAAAAGACCTGAACCGCGGGGCCAGCCCAAGTCCAAGTCCAAGATCGCCCACCTCATCTTCTACACCACCTCTGGCGTCGACATGCCCAGCGCCGACTACCAACTCACCAAGCTCCTCGGCCTCTGCCCCTCTGTCAAGAGGCTGATGATGTACCAACAGGTAGAGATGTCAAAGGGTCGGGCTTGGGCCGGCCCAGCCCAAGCCCATCGGGCCTGCTGTGGGGCCGGGCCGGGGCCGGGCCAGTGGGCTGCCAACCGGGCCGGGCCGGGGCCGGGCCAGTGGGCTGCCAACCGGGCCGGGCCGGGCCCGGGCCATTTTTTTTCTTCTTGTTATTCAATTTTAAATTTCATCTCTAGGCAATATTCACAATTTAACGAACCTAATCTTTATCCTTTTATTTCATTATAAGTAATATACATATGTATGTATGTATATAATAATAATATTTGTTAGCCATTATATTTTTTATTATATGTTAAACATTTTCATACTCTTCTTGGTGAGCTTTATTAATAAAATCTTAACACATAACAATTTATATAGAAAAATAATAAATGTGTTCATAGGCCCTCCTCCTTTTATCCGGGCTTGGGACCGGCTGCTTGTAAACAAACAGGCGAAGTTACCTATTTTTTTATATATACGAAAAAATATATATCTTGCTTGTAAAAATTTATTTTATATATATGGAAAAAAATTATATTTTGTGAAAAAAATTATTCTTAAAACTCTAGCAATCAAAATAATAATGCATGTCTATCCAAAATATCAGCAATCAAAGATCAAGAAATCTGCAACGTCAACCAAAAGGATCAAAAGAGGAAAATAAAAACAAATTACCTAATCATCCGGAAGTATTTCAATATCCGAGTCACTGCTCTTCCTATCATCAATCGGTTTATCTTGCTCGCGGTAATTCGCATCAAGATAATCCTTCCAACATACACATAGCTCGAGCGACTCGGGGTTAAGACGACTCCTCCTGTCATCCAAAACCCTCCCGCTTGCTGAAAATGCCGACTCTGAAGCAACCGTGGAGGCTTGCACTGGCAGTACATCCCGTGCAATTTGGGATAAAGTTTTATACATGTTTTGATTTTATTTCCAAAAATTTAACAAATTAAAATTAACATGTTCTTGCCTTGATAAATCAGAATAATGATCAGTATTTGCATATACACCAATCTCATTAAAAGAGGAAAAATTATACGAACCTCCCGAATTAGAAGTACATTCACCTGGTAGTTGTCTTACTACTAGATGTTCAAAGCCTTGAAGGTATGGCACATAATACCTCTCTGCAGTGGATGATGATGTAGCTCGTCCGCGCACGTCAGCAGAATTACGATAGAGGTTGAACAAGTCCTCAAACCTCTTGCTCACTTTTGCTGTGAGCAAGGTTGTGTCCTCTGCTGTGTAGCGCATTAATTTCGATATCTCTTGTATCGAGGCGTTCACGCCATGCAACTTTAACCTAGGATCTAAACAAGTAGCCACAGTAAAAATAGCAGGCAGTTTACTCCAATATTTATTAAATTTTTGATCCATCATTTGTACTATTTCCCTAAAGAGTCCTATATATCTCCATTTTGTTAACATTGTAGCCATCTTCAGAATTTCTATTACAGCGAGAGGAGAGGTGGGATAGTACGTACCAGACAATAAATTGGTAGACGTGTAGAATACCTCCAAAAATTCAGCTAGGTATGTGGCAGTCTGTCATTCCTCTTGAGTTGGCAAGCCGGCTGGGAACTGGGTTAGTAGAAAATGCGTGTAGACTTCTCGGTATGCCAGAATGTGTAAAAGCATGTGGTATGTAGAGTTCCACCTGTGGACCACATCTGTAACTGCTCTCCTGCGAGGCATATTATATTGAACACACAACGTTTTAAATTGTTGTGTTCTCAAACTCGAGCCATTAACATACGCTGTCATACCCCTCATTTTGAGCAGAATATCTCCTGCAGCAGCTAAACCATCTTGAACAATTAAATTAATAATGTGACAAACACAGCGAACATGAAATAATTCACCATGAAGTACAGGTTGAAGCGTCTCCTTTAAAGCTGCAACAACAGCTTTATTATTAGAAGCATTATCAAAACTAACACTCATAATCTTATCCTTAATTTTAAATGTGGTGCATGCTTTTAATATAAGAATAGCAATGTTCATTCCATCGTGCGGATAAGGGAAGTGCTCGAAAGCGATGATTCTCTTGTGCATAACCCAATCTGCATCAATCCAATGAGCGGTCACACAAGAATAACTAACAAAAGTATAAGGAGATTGCCAAATATCAGAAGTAAGACTAACTTTACCGTCAAATTTATCGAAATAATCGATAAGGCGTGCTTTAGCAGCCTTGTACTGTCGGAGTGCATCGGATCTAGTTGTGTTTCTAGTAACCTTTTTGTACAAAGGTTGGACGTATGTGTTCATATATCTAGAGTACTTAGGATTATCGGCAAAAGAAAAGGCTTGTTCATCATGAATAACAAATTCAGCGAGACCGTCTCTTTGCTCTCGCTGATTATAAACAAATAACTTACCGTCAAAAGATAACTGCGTCTGGGTAGGTTCGACGTGGCCTCGTCGAGGTGCACACTGAGGGTAATGCCTGTTAAGATGTCCATTACCACTACCAGTCGAAAATAATTTAAGACAGTACTTACATCGAGCTTTTCGGGTGTCGTCCACCGTAACTACGTCGAAATGATTCCAACACTCGGCTTTCTTCTTTTTCCCCTTTTGGACTTCTGGCACGTTATCGGAGGCATTGCTCGGCCCTTCTTCATCATGACCAGGCATAGGGTTGAGATTATGCCACTGAGTACTAGCTTCGCCAACCGAGCTGCGTCCTTGACTATAATGCGGGGGGTTTTCATCAGGCATGTATTCAAAATCTGGAATGTTTTGATTGAACTCCCAATTGGCTTGGGTATCTATCATAGAGCCTGTACTCATTCGTCCACGAACGAATGGTTGTGTTGGTGCTTGGATTGGTGCTTGGATTGGTGTTTCTGATGGCCGTGGCGCTGGCGCTTGTGCTGGTGGTGGTGCTTGCGATGATGATGATGTTTTTCGTGATGACGATGCACGCCTAATTCTCTTAATTATTCCAGACATATTTCACGCTAAACTTTGTAAGAGTAACTAAATACAAAGTTAGTAATAATAAGAAATAATAAGAGTAACTAAATATAAGAGTAGTAATAAGAAATAACAATTAAAAGAATGAACGAGTAACAAATATTAGAGAGTTAGTAATTAAAAAGAATTTAGCAAGACTAGTAATTAATAAACAAGAGTAGTAAGTAGTAAATACTAGTAGTAATAAGAAATAACAATTAAAAGAATGAACGAGTAACAAATATTAGAGAGTTAGTAATTAAAAAGAATTTAGCAAGACTAGTAATTAATAAACAAGAGTAGTAATTAGTAAATACTAGTAGTAATTAGCAAGAGTAGTAATTGGAGAGGAAAATAGTAGCAAAGCTTGTTGTGAGAGTAAGAAGAGAGTAAGAAGATTGGTGTGAAAAATTAGAGAGAAATGGTGTGAATTTATAGATTTTAGAAACTTCACAAAAGACCAAAGTACCCCTACAAACTATCCGTTTATAGTTGTTGGGGAGGGTAAGAGTGTAAAGGAGTTGAAAAATATAGGTTAGACTAAAATACCCCCCAAACTAGCTGTTATATAGCTGTTGGGGGGGGGGGGGTAAAAGTAGAAGTCTAGAAAAGGGGTGGAAGAAAGGGGGGGAAAAGCAAAAGATTAAAAAAAGTGGGGCCAAAACCGGGCCAAATAACCGGGCCGCAGACCGGGCCAAACCCGGGCCGGGTCGATTTTCGAGATTTTGAAGGCCTGGTCCAGGCCCAGGCCCCAGGCCCTCTGCACGCGGGCCTCTACTGTTCATCGACAAGGCCGGGCCAGCCCGGGCCAGAACCGGGCCGGGTCGGGCCAGCCCGCGGGCCGCCCGGCCCGTTTGACATCTCTACCAACAGGGTTGCTTTACCGGCGACACCGTCCTCCGCCTGGCCAAGGATCTCGCCGAGAACAACGCCGGTGCTTGCGTCCTCGTCGTCTGCTCCGAAATCACCGTCGTCACTTTCCGTGGATCCTCTGACACCCATCTGGACTCCCTCGTTGGGCAGGCTCTTTTCAGTGATGGTGCTGCCGCCGATCCCGATGTCTCCGTCGAGCGGCCGTTGTTCCAACTGGTATCTGCGGCCGGGACTCAAAGAGGAGAAGATATGGAAGGGGAACACAGATAGAGAGAGCGATAGATGAACACAGCGGGGAAGATGGGGAAGGGCAAAATGGCATGTGCACCGCACATGACGATTTAACGTCCATTTTGGAGCTGTTTGCAATGGTTTTGTCAACCTCGGGGACAGTATTGCAAAAATTGTAAATACGGGGGGCAAAGTACAAAAACGTGTAAACCTCATGGGACAGTTTTGTAATTAACCCAAAATATTTTTCTTGTAATCAAAAGGAAAGGAAGGAAAAAACGAAACCCGAACTCTCCAAACCAGAAAATACCTATTCCCCTGCACCATCTTTCCCCCGATCACATTTTTCACCAGAATCTCATCCACATCCATGGCCGAATGGTCTCAACTCCCACACGAGCTCCTGGACCTCATTGCCAAACACCTCCCATCGGAAACCAACCATCTCCTCTTCCGATCCATCTGCACTACGTGGCGGTCCTCCCTCCTCACAAGCCCTACCCCGCTTCCCGATCATCCCAAACAACGGCATATCCGAGTCTACGTGGGGATTCTACCTATCTAAGCGCACCATATTCCGCCTGGGATTACCCCATCCCCGTTCGGAAACACCCCCCTCCTCCGATGTTTGGCTAGTCAAACTCGAGCGCGACCTTCCCAATAAAATGCACCTGCTGAATCCACTCACCCGATCCGAACTCAAGCCCTTACCCGATAATTTCCCCAAATCCATCGATTTATTGAATCTACATATCACCGAATTAGGGCAGGAATATACTCTCCAGTACATTAACTATCGCCCTTTTGCAAGTTCGATTGGTGATGCTGGCACCCTTTATATGGAAAAGGTAGCATATATTTCGGGCGTGGGAAATGATGGTTTTTTGCTTTTAACAATACACGTGTCTGGTAAATTGGCAATGCTGAAATATGGTGAGAAGAAGTGGACTGTCATTGAGGATCTGCAGTCGCCGTACGATGATGTGTTGTCGTATGATGGGGAGTTTTACGCGGTTGATAACACCGGGCGGACTGTTGTTGTGAATGTTCGGGGTCCTGTGAGCGTGAATGTCATTGCGAGTTCCGTGTTTGGTGGGGATAAGAAGTTTTTGGTGGAGTCGTGCGGGGAGTTGTATATGGTTGACATGTATTTGAGTGTTGGGCCGGAGGATGACCTGGGTTACAATGAGAATTTCGAGTTTTATGAGGAGTTTGATTGTTACATGAGCGAGAGGACGGTTAAGTTTAAGGTTTTTAAGTTGGACAAAAGCGGGCAGAAATGGGTTGAGGTGGAGAGTTTGGGAGATAGGATGTTGTTTTTGGGTGACAATTGCACGTTTTCAGCTTCTTCGTCTGATTTTCCTGCGTGTAGAGGGAATTGCATATTTTTCACGGATCTGTTTTCTTATTCGAGTAGGGATGAAGATGGTGAGACGAAGACGAAGGGAATAGGTGTGTTTGATTTGGAGACTGGTGTTATCGGACCTTTGTCTAACTACCCTCGTTATTCTGAGCTATTTTGGCCTCCCCCGTCTTGGATTCCTTCGGCTTCGACTATGGTTGAGGTGAGTGCTGTTTTCACATCCCTAAGTCCCCATCCGTGGTTTCCTTTACAATTACATTTTAAAGTTTATCGTATAATATCTGCTTAAGTATATGCTGTTGATACGTTGCTCTTTTTGGTTATCTAGTTGTTTGTTTACTATGTCCGAAGGCTTGAACGTTGTGTACTTATGTTTTTGTGTTTGGATTACATATGCTATACTTTATATGTGGATGAAGAAGTTGCTGGGAGCTTAAAACTTTGGTTTATAGGCAGCATGCTAAGAATTTGCCTTTTTACTTCAAATGACAATAAAATTTCGGCACATTTGGTCATATACGTGAGTGACATATTTTGTTATATTTCTGCTCCCATACTACTAAGTATTATGTTCTTTGCTCATATTTATGATGTACTTCTTTGTTATACACGAATTAATAATCAGAGGACCCAAAAAGGAGCTAAATCTTTAGTAGTTCAATTCACCTATCTATGGATAACAAGATCATCTATGAATGCCAAAAGAGAGTGTAATGATTCCAGGATGGACTCCTTAATTTGAAGGATATAATAAACCAACCTTAGGTTTCAGGAATGGATATATATTCATTCAAGTAACTCATTTTAGCCAAAAAAAAGTGTAAAGATTCCAGGATGGACTCCTTAATTTGAAGGATATATAACGAACAAACCTTAGGTTTCAGGAATGGATAAACATTGAAGTATCTCGTTTTAGCCAATTGTAGGAAGAAGCTCTGCGATGATGGTTATACTCCTCTTAGAGAGTGATGATAAAGTAATAGGTCTTATCATCTTTGGCAACACACCAGAAACCCCCCATGCGAATTGCAGGCATCGACATTCCTTAGCCACCATACAATTAACTCAACAAATACTGGCAATATATAGTTCAAATTGCAGCGACTATGCGTAGCCGATATAGGTAGAATTTGCTATTACTGTTGGCAAAGATGCATCATTGATATTACTGCAATGCTTCGTTGGGATTTGTAATACAGAGGCCATTCCATGTTTCGAATCTGTGACCACCAGGTCAACCATTCTGTTGCGCGTTATGTTCAAGATGATGTACCTAAGGACATCATGCTTATGCATGATGTAATAGATAAAGAAGTGGATGATGGTTGATTTGTTACAATTTATATTATCACTTAAACAAGGACCAATAACAATTTAGATTGTTTTCGTTTTGATTTTTTCTTTCTATATATTGGAGAGTAGTGATTGATTTGGTGGTAGTAGAAGCGAAGATGTAATTCTGGCGTTGGACCTTTACTTCTCAAGATTTTTGTATCTTCATTTAGACAATGCTATGCTTACTTGATATGTAATTGATTCATCTTCTTTATCTCATTATTTGAAACCTTTGCACGAGTCTAACAATAATATCCGGAACTGCCACGTCTAAAGGTTTTAACCTTTGCATGAGTCTAAGAATAATTATAAGAACTGGTACCCTGCTGAAAACGTGTCATTGAACCTTGAGTGCAACCTCCTTCAATACCATTCCATCAACTGAACTCGTATGACACCCCCACCTCTTTAGTGTCTTGCTTCCTCAATATACCCATGCACCTTGCTTCGAGGGTATGCTGGTCCGTTGAATATCTCCACAACCAATGGAGAGCTTCACTAAACTTGGTCGAACTTAGCAGACGTGGCAGGCTTAGACATCTTCCCAATTAATAAATTTCTAGTGATTTTGTTTTGCAAGTCTTTTTGTATTCTTCCTCAATTCTCTCAGCTTGTCCAATCTCTTTGCAAATGAAACGTGAATACTGAGTACAGCGTTAAATTATGTTAAAAGGCTGGGACGTGTACTCTCAATTATAGTATTGTACTCACTGCGTCTCAAGGACTTTTTGTCAGTCTCCTTTTTATAAACACTCATAACTGGTTAGCTTCGTGATCAAAATGAAGAAGAATGTTTAGTGAATGGTCGATGCAAGGTACAAAGTAATAAGTATTTCATTTGCTAAAGATACCGGTGTCAGTTAATATAGTTGGACGATGAGAGAGGAAATTGTAACGTCCCTGTTGCCAGCAAGCTTTTTTCTGAGATGGGAGTACCGACATGGCTTGGACTGATTTCATCTCCCAACGTTAGTTTACTTGTTAAACAGGTATCTAGGATACGAAGCCTTATTTTTTTGCACTATGTTTTGTGCTGTGATTGACTGTAGAGATGGTTCATAAAAGCGGAGTTGAAGACTTGAAGTCTGTTTACTGTTACTCTTCATATTGGAGGCTAGGTGTTTTGCTCCTGCGTTATATTGCACATTTTATCTACTTATTGCGTGCATTTTCCTTTACACATAGACAAGCTAATCAACTTTTTGATTTGTTTTTTGAACTTTTGCAGGTTGGCTTCAATCAACTGACTATATAAATTGTCTTTTGGGAGTCCAATTAAAGTGGAAGGACATGAGCCTAACAGGCCAGGTGATATATGTGCATATGCTTTCTGTGGCCCATCCCTTATGTCGGATCCATATTCCATAAGCTTTCAAGTGTTAACTTGCAAGTGCAGCATGACTGCCACATTTAGGATCCACTGATGACGAATTTAAGAAATCACCAGAATTTAGTCAACTCACCTGTATGTTGACACATTTGTTTGAATAAGAGTTTTTTAGCCTTTGTTACTTTGTTATGAGCCATTCTTTGTGCTAAAACCGCGATGTTCAGAAAAATTGACTTGCCAATGTTTAGAAGGAAGAAGTCAATATTTCCACTTTGTACAAATATCCCCAAAAAACCGAGCCCAAGACGTTGGGCATTATGTACCATCATTTGTGTGCAAATATACAGTTTATGTTGATAGTGATATCCTGATACTGAACATCCCATATGGCTTTCAAGTTTTTCCTTTTGCAGCTTCCTATCTAGAGCCATTTTCACAACTTACTGAAACTAAGATGATTCTTCATCGTACAATATAGCCGTGAGAGATACATAACTAACCATTATGACCCGCACGCCGCCCCCCTTCCCCCTTTCTACGCACACCTGTTCTCCCTCTTTGCAGATTAAAACACCTCAAGTGACCAATTATTCCATCTGATATCAAAATAACTTCGTTTATATACCATGTTGAAAGCAGAAAGGCAAGAAAAGTAAGATCATGTGTGCTTGTCCAAGGGGTGCATTGGCATTTAGTCTTCCTTTACCAAAAGAGCTCGCTGGGTTAATGGAGGTGGGCATCTTGCCAACTGAACTCTGTTGTTTTCTCTTTGGAAAAACCATGTGATGCATTGTAAGCACTTTCCAGACATTGACTATACATGGGGGTCGGAATTAGTTCTTGTACGGGGCAACATGATTTTTGATTGGGCATCGGGATATAACGTGGTATCAGAGCTAAGTCCTGTCCGTGCTCCATGATTTTCAGGTCACTACCTCGACGCTTCTTTCGAATCTCGCTTTGCCCGGCTCGAGAGCCTTAGGATCACATAATATTTCATGTTATATGTGAAGGCAGGTGTCAAGTCTCACATCGACAACATGAAAATCGAGATAAGTTCTTATAGTTGGTGGGCTTTTCCTTATCTTGAGCTTGCTTATGAATTGGATACCGGACATTTAACAATCTCGTTGCACCAACAAGAACAAAGGTTACCGTGTTGTCACCCTGCGAAGCATTGTTTTGGTTTTGAACGAGTTTCCTTCCACGCTTCTATCCCTCTTTTACTTCATCCGCTTTTGTGAAGGCTAGAAGAAGGCTCTTTCTATCAACCGGTTCCGCGGTTACTTTATCCGAAATTGAGGAGACTTTTTCTGGACATGTATAGTGATGCCTTGATTTCTCTTGTGCGAGGGGAAGCCCTTTTGAAGTATGGACTACATTTACCAAGCTGCGTGAATGGCTGCCAGAAACTGCTAGACTGATCGCAATGTCTTTACCAACGTGCATATGCATCAACCAACCGCAGAACTTTAGACTTAAGAGGACGCCCTTAAGCTTCTGGGTTTCTCTTCCTTTTCTAGGTCATTATAGTGGTTTGGCTTACGCGGCAATGAATACTTGAATTAAAAACATAAACCGGAGGAGGAATTGGCGACCGAAAAATGATAATAGTACGTACACCCACTCAGGGAAACCACAAGAAATAATGTAGCCGTGCTTGGGGGTTTGATTGAGTATCAATTCAATCACCCATAGATCAAAGCGAAGTACACTCTGTTCCAAGTCTTAAGACTAAAATCCATAATTTTATTAACTTTCCCACTTCTGGCAAAATATCTAAAATTAATTCGATCACATTTAACAGATGAGCTTCTGACTAAATGAATGGAAGCTGTTGAATAATCTACTTTAGTACCTTTTCTCATTCTTCTTTACTTCTGCTGAATAACTGGCAATATTTACCTCGTGCGGTGAGCAAAAAGGTAAACACAAATTGAGCGACATGGAAAATAATTTCTCATTGCAACATAAGCCGTCCTACTTCCGCGTCTACGGTCCAATATAAAGACCATGGTCAAAACTTTAAACCATGATGGTACCTATTGCTAAAGGGCATATACAAGATCATAACCACCAACTTTCCTCATCCACGTCCATATGCAACCTCATTGAAGCATTTATTGAACGCTTAATCACGCTCAGGAGCATTCCCAGGAATTTTTCGGTCAGCAAGGTGGCCGGCGTAAGACCAGAGTTTCTCCAGGTCAGCAGGCAATGGTATCTCTAACTTATGGCTAGCAGCCATCATGAGACCACTTCTGCTTAAAGGGGATGGTGCTCTTCCAGGGCTTCCTGTTGTAGGAGGGGATGAACAGAATGTTGGAGTTGCAAATGGAGAGGCATAAGGAGTGTGCTGAATTGAGAATGGACTAGGCGACATCTTCTTTTGGATGGGTAGACCACCCAAGCCTCCCCTGTTGAATAAGGGCACTGATTCTGCAGCTGCCGATCGTTTGGTGGCATCATCTACATAAAGGACATCATCTATCCTAGCCATTATGTTAAATGCCAAGCTTTCCGTCACCCTTGAATAGCTTTCAAGAATTGACTGCCCTACATCCTGCAACAGAATAAGGTACGGAGAAGTGAATCATGACTAAATAGTTGTCTAGTAATAGAGATAACTAGTCGCTATTATTTGTCTGGAAGAATAATCCCAGATACACATATTTTCCTGTTTCACTAACAAGACTAAGCTTGTTTCATAACCAAATTTCATAACCAAATTTCACGACGCCAGGGTCTTAGTAAATGGCAACTGAAACTAATTTGCACTCTCGTATAGTTTATGTTCGTCTATATTGAATGCGTCCAATGTTTGTGGCTGCATGGTGGCACCATCATGGGTTTCTAATACATAGGGTTCATTACAAACTCATGAAAGGGTTGGGGACGAGTTACCTTGTTGTATTGTATTTTGTTCATGTCTAATGCAGTCTGTGGAAGGCCAGGAAAACGTAGTTTGAGATTCTGTAACAGTGTTTCTGCGCGTTGTGCTAGAAGTTGGTTCTTCAAACCATCAGCAACAAGGCCCTTGACCTTGCCACCCCATGATGATCGCTTAGGTTTTGCATGGTTCGAACATTTTTTCTGGCCTTTCAGCTTCCATACATGCACAGCTGCCTCAATCCTGTTCACTACTTCCAGAGTGTGGTGCTCTGACGACAGGTCTAGGCAATCAAGAAGAGACTCTGGCAAGAACTGGTCAGCAGTTATGTAGCGATAGATTATATCGCCTAGACAAGATTTTCCACTCTGCAAAAAATTGGATAAAGATGGCGAGAAATGAATAAGACTACAACAATTCCACTTGTCATACACAAAAGAAATGACAGAGATCAGCATGTTTATTGAGGCACAGTTTGTATCTATGAACACAGCTAGACTAATGCTGGTGTATAATATTGTAATACAAAAAGCGTAAGGACAGACTATTCATATATGTATAGTAGCAAATACATATATGCAACTTATAAAGAAGGGCAAGTTACATGTGACATCCTTTTCGTAGATCAGATATATAAAGTATGAATATGCATATGAATAGAATATAAATGAGTTCGCGGCTTCCCGCGGTTTCCGGAATCTGTTTTTGTTTTTAATGAGGTGTCCAATGTCCCCATTGGTGTCAGATGCGGTGCCCGTGTATGTGCTACATAGGTTGTAAACCTGATTTTTTTGAAGATAAAAAAACACTTGCCCTGTTCCCTCAATTGCTGTCACTAAAGTTTGGTGATTGTGCTACTTGGCACGTAATTAACCTGAAGTAAAGACAGATACATATGCGAATTGGCTAGGAAATTACAAAGAGCAAAAGGTGTTTTGACAATACTTTTCTTATCTCGTTTCAAGTAAGTATACTAGCAAGGTGTGAAAGCCATCCTCTTCGCCCTCAGTATGCTGAACAACTCATGTGTGTTGGTTTATATCGCTTCAACCCCTGAATTCAGCCTTCTCAAAAAACTATGTTTGCAGCCCAGCATAATACTTTCCCTTGTTCAGACTAGTCTGGTGCATAATAACTAATGCTTGTACGTAACAGCGGAGTAGAGCTAAAACCGGCACAAGAAGGGTCAATTGGCCTCCTGAAAATTAGGGGGTAATTTACAATTTTGGTACGTGCGTTTCCTACTATGTGCCAGTTTAATTTTTTTCTTTTAATAAAATTGAAGCCCTATGCAATTGAACTTCAAGGACACTAATAATACGTCATAAGTATCATCAACATTCTTATCATTAGTGGTAGATAGACCACAGTTTTTTGCGTATGTGGCAATTTTATGATTAGATTAAAGGTGAGGAGCTAAAAAATGCTGCACTTCTTCTTTTATAATGAATCGCAGGTAATTAAGTACTTAAAATAGTTTCAGATTTAGCTCAAACGAACAACTGTGAGAATGTAACCAGCGTTCCACTTTCTAAAAGAAGGGAAAGTCTCTTGATGTCGTGTTTTCATGGATAGTGCAAAGCTCTGTGCTTCTTCAACACTTAGCATTTGGTAAATTCGGTCCCTAGATGGTAAGAGATTTTCTAAAGACTATAACTAGCAATATTCATCTGATATGCATTGCAATATACATATATATTGTGTAAAACAGGGCTGTGGTAAACATGGTGATTCTTATACCAGTGTGTTGCGACTGCTTACCCCTTTGAATCCGTTAAAACCTCAGTGATCTATAAAGAGAACTCCGAAATGGAAAACAATCTAAGCACTAATTGATACTAATCAGGCAATCATGGTAAGAGGCACTTAATGTCCCAAGAGGTGTGAATCTGAATCTCAGTGGCTACTTATGATGATGTAATGTAGAGTCAGCGAAAAATTTACAGAAATGTTTAAGAAACATAATAATCCAACATAGCATATTTATTGATGTAGGCAAACATTTTCAAAGAAAAAAGAACATGTCTAACATGAGAAAGATAACAAAATCAATCTCATCACGGTCTTATATAGTAACATATACGTTTGTACACCTAACAAATGAAAGCACGGATCAACATAAAAGCCATAAACAATCAACTAAGTCAAATGCCTTAAAATCAATTCACAGCAACAAACCATAATGTATGTACACGTGGTAATCTATAATTAGCAATAAGCCAACAGCCCCATACCTTAGGCAATGTTTCCAAATAGGCAGTTGGAATCTCCATCTCAGCTAGCACGTTGCTATTAATTGCCAAGGCTGCCTTTAAAATCTGGTTTGTGCAGTCTCTACACTGCTGCAACCTCTTCCTCGCATCCTCAGATAACCCCTTCGTAGGAACTTTAGGATAAGGGAGCCACCACTTCTCTTCCTGCCTAATCGAAGGCCTCCCACCAGAAATTCCAGCAGGATACCCATCACAGTTTTCCCCATCAGCTAAAATGATCCCACGATCGACATACCAAAACTCAGTATCACAAAACCCATCCAGGATGCTAATTAACATAGCATCAAGCTTCTTCAGAGCGGGTAGATTCATGTATAAATCTGACCGAGGCCGTGTTGCCATTACTTCATACGTGCCTCCACCAGGGAATTGCTGTATGGAAGGCACTAGCTCAACAATCGAGTCGCTCAGGCACAAGAGCCATTCCATCTCTCTTCGCCACATCTCCTTCTTCTGAGGCGCCATTGGCTCCAATCTCCACAGTTCCCCAAACACAGAAGCTATCATTCATGTACCAACACATTTAAATGTAACTGACGGTATAATACCATAATAAACAACTAAATAAACTCAGACTAAGAGAGATCGCTCATATTTAGACTGACCAGAAAGATTTGTGATGGCATTTGAGATTGCAAGGGCAGTACATACACCTTTACCCCCTCCAGACATGTCTTCCCCAAGAAGTAGCTTAGCAAATCTTTCTTTCATCATCTCAATTTCTACAAATTCAAAAAGAATTCGAAATAGTATACTTGATTCCCTATCTCAACATTATGCCGACATACATCACTGGCCAACTAAAAAATAAATTACACAATCTACTTATCAGGATTTTCGTCAAATTAGAAAAAAAAAAATTTAATCCGTCAAATGAGGATAAAAAGTTCGGGGGACTGACCAGACAAGTCGGTTTCCGTTTTCGCAGGCTTCTCCTCCCAAACCACACCATCCTTGCCGCCAATCGTCGGCAGCATCAATGGCGGCGGGATATTTGCCGGAAAGACGGAATTCCCGGTCAAAGGACGGCGACCGAGCGGAGACGACGTCATGGAACTGGACGCGCCCTCGGCGTCGTACCGCCGACAGGAGAAGCTGCTAGAACTTTCGGACTCGCTGACGTCGGCACTCAGGCTGTAGCTTCCACATCTCTCGCTCTGCTGATCGTAGCCGTCTTCCGACGAAACACTCCCCATTGCTAACCAAAATCACACTTTCTCAACGATTTAAGTAAAAAAAGCAAACTCACAGATCTTAGCTGTATACATTGTACCGGTCACGTGGCCTGTGAATTGCAGGTATGGTGGTGGTGGTGGTGGTGCTTCTGCTGCTGCCGCTGGTGGTGGTGGAGAGCGAAAAGGCAGAATAAAGCACTGGTGGCAGGTTACTCTCAGAGTACTCCTTCAGTTTCTCTCTCCACAATTTCTCTCTCTGTAATTGAGACGTTTTGTGAGAAACGTTGATGCGTGCATAATACAGTGTGCTACAGTACTGAAAAGGCAAAAAGGAGACGGCGTGAGCAGGGTTGGCTTTCCGTAACGACAGATGCTGCTTACCGCACCATATCACAGCTTCCGACAAACAGGGCCCCCTTTCTTCTTCCGTTTATCATGCTTTGCCCTTTTGCCACGTCGGCAGGTTCGGTGACGTGGATCTTGAGAGCCGTTGATCTGGGAGATATCTGGAGGGAACTGCTTTAGATGCTGATGACGTGGATGTGGAGGGGACTTTTGGGAAAGGAATATGGAGGGAATTGCGTGTGAGAGAGACGAAACGGAGGCAATTATTTTACGAGACGCGGAAGACTACAAAGCGGGCGTTCCTATGGTAGTAGCAGTGAGCTCTGTCTCCTAGGCGTCGGATCGGGAATCCTTTGGAATGTGGATCTGATCTCAAGTCTTAACTTATTCTTGTGCAGATCTCAATGCATTGGACGTCTACAAAGTCTGTTTGGCCCTTCTAGTTTTTTTTGTTGAACATAAGTGCTAAATTTATCAACTTTACCCGCATTCTTTAAACGTGATTCGAGTCTGACTCTCTTGTTATAAGTGAATTTATTTTTTACTGTTACTTCACTTTTACAGTTATAATTTTTTATATAACAATAATTATTAATATTTTTAGTAATAATTCTTAACAGTAATTTTTAAGTCAGTTAGTGAAAGTCACTAAAAATATTTAACGATAATTAACTATTATTAGAGAAAGAATTATAACTATCTTACTGTAACTCTGTAACAATCAAAAAAATTTCATTATATATTATAACGAAACTTCTTACACCATTAAATATATTGAAAAACACTTTTACTTTAGCGTTTCTACTATAATGAAGAAGATTCATCTCACTAACATCCTTTGTACTTTGTGTTACAATAATATATTTTTATTATAATTTTATTTTACTTATTCAAACGACGGGATTGAAGAAATATGTTAAGGTTGCTGGCCAAGGATAAGCAACAAAAAATAAAGTAAAGTAAAGGAATGCCATAATTTAATCGGACTGCAACGTCTGGTGCCTGCTGCCACCGTTCCTATTTAGCTTTTATGAGACCCACCGCACCATTTTCTAGTTTAAGCTTTTGATGACGACGAGTTAAGCCAGGAACACATTAAATCGTGGATATCTGTTATGCCAGAATTGGGATTGTGGGAATCACAATAGTCGTTACTGGATTTAGAAGGATATATATAAATAATAAAGCTTTTGTGTTCACCAGAACCCTTAGATGGTAACCGGATTTTGATCTCAGCCGTCAAAAGCATTTACGTTATGTGAACCACGACAAATGATTGAGCAGAGTAGCTTTGCTTTTTGGTAGAGGAGAGGAACTGAGGCACGTGATGGGGCCTTAGGGGCCGAACCAGTAGGTCGGCTGGTCGGGTACAGTACACTGAGAGGAGTAGAGCCTAGGTAGGCCAGTGGTTGCGTGTGAGACGGTTTGTTTCACGTTCACAAAATCGCGGTGCTATTAATGAGGAAAGGTTCCCTGCTTTGCGGTGAGGACTTACTTTTCCAACGTTTACATTTTGGGATAATATAACTCAATTTCGACGATATGCATCTTCATATTTAAAATGCAGAAAAAGGTGTGTCAGATTTTTCTAATATTACGTTTTAATAACGCTAATAAACAACTAGTTTATGTGGTAAATTTTTATTTTAAAAATACCGATAATAGTCCTTAACTTTTTAATCAGTGTAGATTATTATTCACGTATAAAGTGTTAAAAAAAAGAAAAATATTTGGAGAGGCAATTAAGTTTTTTCTCGTAATTGCTTTCCATTAGGTTAAAGGATACAAATTTTTGAAGCTGGTTTTAATTGAAAGTTTTATCATAGCAATTTTCTTTATGATTAAACCTTAAAATTAAACACTTTCCATTGTTGAAGCACCTTGCATTAGTTGCATAAGAAGTTGAGCAGGTTGGGACCATAAATCATTGCCCCAAACAAATTTGGTCGTTATCTATTTACCTTTTCTCCCTATTTTTCGGAACGCGTTGATTTTCGTGCGCATTTTCGATATTTAGCTAATTTGGTTCAGCGGTCTCAATCCAGGCACCTGTGTTCGCCCGCCGCACTTGTTGGTGGCAAACTTACGTCATCGGTGCTACACAGGTGTGCGCTTCGACCCCGACATAGGTGCGGGAATCGATGTATGTGACGGCCTGCCGGTTATATTACGGCCTAGCCTTTTTAAGTACCAAACAAATTTGGCATCAAGGGGAGTTAATGAAACCTGATTCCAAGGAGACTCAATTATGTTGACTCTTGCAAGTTTTTCACTTTAATCAACCTTTGACGTGACCATGGATCAGACGTTCAAACTCCACGTCAGCTGGAATGCTCAAGCTCTTTTACTATACCGGTGGTGGTAAACGCCTACATTTCTACGTTTAAATTTTTTCTAATCCCTCTGTCCTTATGGCAAAATTGTATGGAGAACAAAAAGGCCGGTTTTAAAATAAATTTTTTTTTCCTAAAAAAGTAAAGAACCCTATTATCGTTATTAAAAGGGGTTATATTATAATCATATACATGAATACGCGAATGACATCCCTATTTAATAGGAACCACGATAAAGGTAACAAACAACTACTAATGACAATATAAATTAACAAAAATAAAAAAAGTAGCAAGACTAAAAAATAACAAAATAAGCACTAAAACAATAACAAGCGATAAACCAAACCAAACACTGAACATGTAAATTAATTTAATGTTTTTCTTTCAATTATAATTTTGTTTTTTATTATTATTTTTTAAAGGATCAGATTAACCTAAGATAAGTACACTATGCAGCGTGACATCTGGCCTTCACGCCCTCCAATATGAGCACGCGTACGAATGGCCAAACGCAGCAACTCAACGCACCAATGCAGCTGCAATTTCAGACGATCCACTGTTATCCGCCAATCCACCATTAGCAACGCCAGACTGCCTGCCACCAACCAACCACCACATCCACACATAACTCCACCGTCACACCAGCACACTTCTAAACCTTGCAATCTCCTCGTGTCTGCCACCACCCTACCACATGACCCAAGACTCCACCACACCAACGCGAGACCACCATGAGCCCATCAAGCAGCCCCACCACCTGAAGCCTAAGAAACCCGTTCATCACCGCAAAAACGTTCACCATCACCCAACCAAGACCTCTAACCTTTCTGCAGCAAAAATGGAGGTAAAGGGAATCCACTAGGGGGGAAGACAAACCTAGCGGAGATTAAAACCCATTCTTACAGACTCACCCTCATTCTCCAACCTGGTGGCACCTCCACGCCCACCAAACCAAGTGGAGATACTACCTTACAAACCCACATCAGCAGAAAACTCCGACCACTAACGCCACACCAAAAGACCATCTTAACCCGCACAGCCGACTCATCGCCGCCAGAGAGCCGGCGTCTCTCCCAACATCCCATAGCAGCTTACCCCATCGTCGTAGATCGAGCTCGGCAAAGTCAAGTACACGGATGAAAAAGGGAGGGAAAAAAAATACAACACTCGCAAATGAACAACAGAGAAAGAAAGCTATTCTACCATACCAGCACTCCCCAGAGGAGACCGACAGTGGCAGAAGAGACGTAGGGTCAGGGAAGTAACCACGGTTTATGACACTCATTTGACCCGCATTTGACCTCAATGTTACTTGTATCCTCCTTCTCCTCCTCCTACTCCAAATATTTTGGACAAGTGACTTCTGACTTATTAAATCAGGAGTATATGTCCATTGAGCTCTCTTGTTCATGTCATCCCAACTTCATTAACTTGTTCAGCATGCACAATCTTTTAACTCGTTTGAAGTACATACGCTCCCTGTTTCAATAAAGCATATTTCTATCCTAATAAATACACTTCTAATAAAAGAATTTTTGAATCGATAAGACACTTCTCTTTTTATCACTTACACTCAAGTTTTATCACTAAAGTCTTTTTTCATTATGCTTAAGCTTGGAACAAAATCATGGCATAATTACATATTTACTATTTAGTTTATATGATATTAACAGGCTGATAACAACCCTTTTACGCCCAAAGTTGTTTGCGTCCGGCCCATTTTGCTTTGCTCTTCAATTACTACTTCTTACTTCTTACTAATTTGTAACTTTTGAACACCGATCTATAAGCATTTCTATTCCTCCAAATATTTTAATTTCCTCTTTAATATTCATAACAAATTACATGATGGCCCCTGACCAGGATAAAAACTAAAATGTCATTTGACAAGTCTATGTTTTTTAAAAGTTTCTCAAGAAAAATGTAGATTCCTCTTTTTGTGGATGCAAAAGAAAAAGTACAATACCAATATTAAAAGTTTGAAATTATATCATTTGTCTTTCGTACTCGTTTTTATGAATACTACTATTCTCTTATTCTACAGAATAAATAAATAACATAATAATGATAACATTGCGAATAAATTTTTCAACAGGAAATCGAAGGCGCTCATTATGAGTACGATGACCAAATGGTTCATACTGTGAACCAAATAGGGCTTAAAATGCATAACAACCGATTATGAGTTTGTTTCTAGTTTAGCTCTTCCAAATACATAGTATTATTTGATTCCATTCCAAAAAATGATTACGAGGGGAGCTTGAGATTGATTATGGAATAGTCAAACTTGATTAAATCAGGTTTGAAGCTTTTGATAGAAAAAAACAAACTGATTGAATCTGTTTTAGATGCCATTTGTGATTTATTCTTAAAAAGTAGATTCTGATTAAATCAGAATCATTTTCTAAAATCAGCTTTAATCCATTTAAGCATAATAGATTAAAGGTTGTTGGAGGTGTATTGATAAAAAGAGATTAAAATAGGTTTAGTGTGACAAAATTACCACAAGGTGTATTCAAATTGAAAGGGAGCATTTAATGTTTGTTTATGTGTGGGGATATTTTGATCATTGTCTTGGTCAAACTTGATTCTCCAAAACTGATTAAATCAAAATTCAAAAAAATGAGGATTCTTGATTTAATCAGTTTACTTTTTTTTTTTTACCAAACACTTAAAAACCTGATTTAATCAGGTCTGACCATTCTAGAATCGATATCAAACACGCTTTCAGTATGCTCAAAGCTGATTAAGAGGGTGTTTGGGATTGATTAAATCTTGGTCAAATCTGATTTAATCTAGATTAAACCAGGTTTGTGGGTGTTTGGCAAAAGAGATAAACAAATTTAATCCATCTTCAAAAGCTAAAAACTGATTTAATCCAGAATCCTAAAAAATGAGGATTATGAAATAATCACTTTTTCCATAATCAAGTTTGACCATGTAATTTACCATCCTATCCCTGTATTTTTTACAAAAAAACCTCTCATACCCCTTAATTAATTAGATAATTGCTGAAGTTTATCTCTTCTCTGCTAACCTTTTTTTCAATACTAATGTTTGTGATGCTATCTGCGATGCAATTTCTGCTAGATAAATTTTTTTTTTTTTTTGCGCAAGATAAAATTTATTTGTAATTTTGGGATGTTATCGTACTATAAGCAATAACGTGAGATTGTTTATGTTTTTTAATTTAAAATAAAAAGTAACAACTTTTGTAGGACGTGAAAATAGTTATTTTCATAATTTATTTGGACATTATAATTATTTACGAATAAAAGTTATGTTAACGTTGTATGGATATTATAAAAATTATTTATTGAATGCCCTCTATGGTCATTTTGTTATAGTGAAACTGATTTAAGTACTTTTTATCCAAATACTTTTTATAAATTTATCTAATTAACAACTACTTTTGCCAAGCAGCAAACTGATTCTGATTAAATCAGATTTTGAAAACTAATTAAGATTTAAGCAGAATCTACTTTTTTTAATCAATCCCAAACGGGCTCTAAACCAGAGATTATATGGTCATTTTGAATGCCCTTTTAACTATTAACACACTAATTACTTTCATCCCATTTTATCCAACTAAATTAAAACTAAGATTAAATCTAGTTTAATTAATCTTGAAAATCAATTCAAAACCGCAAATCCTGCTCACCAAGTTTTCCTTGGTCCCTTCTCTTTTTTTTTTTGGTACAAAAAAGGCTGGACCGTAAGGCTCTAATCCAACCGGCATGGAGTATTGCGCCTCGGGGACTTACAAGGCCGCCACATACATCTAAGCCCCCGATTCTCGCACCTATGTAGGGGCCGAAGCGCACAAGGACCCGTGTGTGAAGCACAAGCAGGGCGATGACGTAAGTTTACTACCAACAAGTGCGGCGGGCAAGATTCGAACTTAGGTAAAAAACCTAGATTGAGATCCCGTGAACCGCTGAACCAACCCTCGTTAGCGGTCCCTTCCCTCGTGTCCACTGGTGAACACTGACCAGATTTCTTCGGTGGTGCAGACTTGTGCGCGTGTAGCCACAACAGAAACCAACGAAGGCCCAATAAGTTGGGAGATCTGTTTACAGTAAGAGGAGGCCCAGTATGAGTTGGTTAAAGCCCAAACGTAAACCATCTGTTTGTTAAGTCGGTGAGCAGTCAGTTTCACATAGAAGCAGTTCCCAACTCATCCAAGCCTCACCGATCAAGAAAGTTCCTCCCAGCTTTTCATACGTGCGCTATCGCAAGAAGAGAAAGAAGAGGAAGAGGAAGAGGAAGAAGAAGATAGCGGTATATTGAGATTGGCAGAGATGCCGAAAAAACTGGGATCAAATAGCAAGGCGGAGGCGGCTAGGGCTCGAAAGAGCGCCACCGAGTCCGAGCGCAAAGATCGCGACGCCAGGGAAAAGGAAGAGCAGTACTGGCGCGAAGCCGAGGGCGCCAAGTCCCGCGCCGCCAAGAAGCGCGAGGAGGAGTCAGAGAAGAGGGCCGAGGCCACCGCGCGCAAGGCCGAGGCGCGCCGGATCGCCGAGCAGGAGGAGAAGGAGCTCGAGAAGGCCGCCAAGAAGCCGGACAAGAAGGCGAACCGAGTCTCGATCCCGGTGCCGAAGGTGACGGAGGCGGAGCTGCAGCGGCGGAGGGAGGCGGAGCAGGCGCAGGTCCTGAAGAAGGCCGAGGAGGATAAGCGGAAGAAGAGCCGGACCGCCGCGGAGGAGGAGTACGAGAGGATGGTTCTCGTTGAAAACACGAATCGGGAAGATTCAATCATCGAGGCGAGGACTGTGGAGGAGGCGATTGCGCAAATGACGGTTGCGGATGCTTTGCCTGTCGACAGGCATCCGGAGAGGAGGCTCAAGGCATCCTTTAAGGTTCTTTTTTGTAATTTTTCTACAATTTTGTGCAGTGTACCATTTCTTGACAGGGCAGTGTTTGTTACTATTCCTTGCGTACCAAAGTAATAATTGGTTAAGATAACATAAATCAAGAAACCTAGTTGAAGACTTATTCAGCTGTTTGCATGTTTGACAATGTAGGAAAAGAGAAAAAAGGTTGGCAATCCAGAACATACTTTTTGTGGAGATTTTTTTGAGAAATTCGATCATAACGGCTCCTGTGACGCCAAAAAAATTGCAGTGCCTGGTGTATTAGTGGTTCTTCTTTACTCACCAGAAAGTATTTCGTAATTTCACAATCCAGGAAAGATTGATTTGCTTTCATTCAGTTGCGATAGCTGCCCTCCGGTGCTTGCTTAAGTATTTAATCTCTGAACAGACTGAGATTGGCGTGTTCATCATAATGAACTAACCGAGGAACATCCTCTGTTTAGATTTTCGATTCCTGTTATTTTGTGGGCAAGTCTGATGTGATTGTACATTCTTGGCTCTGTATATATGAATGAATGTCCCATTTACGTAGCTTATTTGCTGAATTTACATTTTTGTAGGCTTTTGAAGAAGCTGAGCTTGCCAGGCTGAAGGAAGAGAAACCAGGCCTTACTCACACTCAATACAAGGACATGATATGGAAGCTATGGAAGAAGTCTCCTGACAATCCTCTTAACCAGGTGAAGTTCTGAATTTTTTTTTGACAGTTGACCTAGCATGGTTTTGATTAACTCTAAAAGTGACTGACACCTGTCCAAAAAGCAAAATCTGTGAGCAGTATCAATTTTGGTTTCATCGAATGACATAGGCGTTACATATGGTGAAGTTATTACTTATTTCTTATCAGAATCAAATAACTATCAAGTTGTTAACCACTCAGGATTAGGAGCTGTTCCTGCACTGGTCGTTTTAATTTCACCATAGAAGACCTAGTCTGCCCAAGGTTAAGTGTTACAGATTAGTAGAACAGAAGAAGTTCCTTGACTCTCTATTATATTTTGTCAACTGCTAGCACCCCTAAACAGTTCAATGTTCTAAGTGGGAGTTGAGGAAAGGAGAGAGAGGATACAACCAGTTTTGCTTTCGTAAGGGCAGAATATGGAGAGTGGATTTGTCTTCCTCTTAGGAATTCTTCCTCTAGGCAACTTAGAAGTTACCCTTTCCTTTATTGTGTGTGAAGCACTATTAGTTTGGTCTTTTTTGGTTATATAATAAGACGAGGAAGTGAAGGGAGTGTGCAGACTGGGCTGAGATGCCCTCACAGAAGAATTTTAATTGAAAATAGTTTTTCTATTCCTGATATTGCTAATGCTAGATCAGTAGATTAGAAAACATGCACCATTACCATGCCTCGCATCCTAGTTCTCAACATAAGTAGCCTGACCCATTCATAATAGCTTCGAATCCTTGCTTGAGTTGCCATGGGAACCTCAGCGTTGCATGTATCTCGCGGGAACGGCCTCCAAGAAAGACTGAGATAGCTCAATCCGGTCACCAGTTGTCTCACACTATTGATCCAGTCACAATCCAGTCAAGAACGTCTTAGTTGTAATCTTCGAAACTGGGGCTTTCTCAAACATTATGTAATTGTTTGATGGTGATTATGGCTGCAAACCTCAGCTATAGACTTTTAAGCTTCGACGGAAGTTAAATTGTTCACGAAGATTTTCAATTAGTTTGAGATCCAGCAGTCAAGAATAGATGATGACTTTGCTCATTATTAATGTGGACAGTGAGAGGCAGCATTACGTTGGGTTTGAGGATCAAACGAGGCAAGCTTAGATGCTGTTTAGGGGGTGTTTTGGGTGACATTTTGGGGCTGTTCTGGTTTGGTTGTTTAGAGGTTTAGTTCAGAAACTGAAATGAACAAAGAGGACCAGGAAAGTATTAAACCTAGGCTTCACACTGACATTCTTGAGCATCAAACTCAACGGATGTATCACATTTTGAATGAAGCAACTGAAGTTTCCCTCAGATGAAAACTGTTAACCGAGAAGCAAAAAAAGGAACAGTAGAAATTAGCCACATGCCCGATCGATTGCGGAGGATCAACCGAGCAGCTCGTAAGGTACCAGAGGAGGTTCTTCAGGCAGTTGCAAAGATAACCTTGTTGGCTTCTTCTTACTTTGAAACTGTGCGTTTCTGCATCATCTTCTTTGAATTTTCTGGTTGATGGGAGAAAGAAGAAACCTCTTCGTTGGGACTACCAGGAATCTAACTCGCCGTGGGACTCAAGAAAAGAAATCTGAAGAAATTTGATCGACATCTGTTCACTTTTGAGATTGGTAACGTAGATGCGCATGGGTTTAGCTTTCTGTGAAACGGCTTTGCAGGAATGGATTTGTCTGACATCATCAAAACAGCGTTTTTCCCCCTCTGGCATAATATGCGAGATTTCAGCCTTTCGGCGATACTTTGAAACCCACGGCGGTGTGATAAGATTGAATCGGGCAGTGGTTATGGTTTGGTGACTGGCAAAAAAGAACTGATTCATTTCGGCAGACGGCGGGCTTACCCAGCAATACATTGAGCGATGTGATGGCCCTGTTCTAAAGGCCATGCATATGCAACTCGTTCTCGCTCAGCCTTTTTTTCTTCTCTTCCAGCTAATATTCACTATCTATCTTGATTGTCTTCTTGTTCGCGGCTTTCTTTTTTCTGCATGAGGAAAATTAATCCGCCTTGCTCTTCCTTGATACGGATGTTTTTCTTTTGACTTCACTGGTTATGGTGCTGGTGCAATATATTTGTATAGCTGACAGTACTTAATGATTCAAACTAAGCTGTATACACCAGAAAAATGATAATAAATATGCTTGACTTTGTAAAGTGGAAAATTATTGTGACCCTTCTAAAATACAAAGGACGATTGTTTTTCCGGACGTAAGGAGTGCCATTTGAGTAAGGGTTTGTTTCCAGTTCGGTCATACTATGTGACCTTGATGTACAAAACTTGCTGCCATAGTCATGAAATCCGTTCCATCTCAATTTGTACGGCCAGAGCATACCGTTTTTTAATTTTAACCGCTACAAAGAGCTTGATACATCATACTGTTCAACGTTTCAGCAAATAGGAAAGGGGTGTTCTGGGAGAAATTCACGTTCCGGCCAAGATATTATCTTTGTATTAGAGTGTATGCCAACCCAAATTGCAGATCATGTTGCGGATTGCAGATTTACATGTTGCGAGTTGCAGAGAGGGAGAGAGGAGACAGCTTTTTTGTTGGACCTTTTGCCACATGTCTGCATAACCCAGATTCCACAAATTTCATTTCCTAAATTTTTTATTTGGTAGTGTTGAAAATTTTGAAATTAGGATATTAGTATTTTTATTTCCACTTCAGTTTCCAAAACAAAAGGCTAACAGAACTTCATTTGGTTGTTTCAATTAACAAAGAAGGCTTCTTTGTTATACAATGTGATTTCTACATGGTACATTTATACACATTTAGTTTCTTATATGTCACGCTACACTCGAAACATTACTAATATCACTCCGGCACGAAAACATACTGTTCTATGGGCAAATTGGTACGCGCACAGGTACGCTATGGTCTTTATGTTTGCTGCACCTTGCCCTAAAAGAGAATTTGGTGAGTGCATCACCTCCAAAGGTGGCTTTTTTGGTGCGGATTGCTGCTCGGTTGAGTTGCAACAGTCCCACATTGAAAGTGGGGGAGTTCGCTGAAAATGCTATTCTGCCCCAACACATCAACACTTCTCGTGTTGAATCAGTAGTAATGGGGTCCTTGAGTTGTGATAATTTCGTGAGGGGTTTAGTGTTGGTGAGCTGGTGCTGTGCGACCCCATTGTGCTTGCTTTTTGTTCTTCTTGGGAGTAACTGGGTGATGCTTAAGCGGGTTTTTGAGCTGCTGATTAGTTGCTTAGTCCTTGACAAATTTTCTGTGGGAGTTAATTTGTAGTTTATGTGTTGAGCCTTGGTTTTTGCGTTTCCAATGGGGTTTTTATGGCATTTTCTATATTTGTTCCTTCGCCTCTAGTGTTTATAATCGATTTACTTATACAGATTATCACTAGAGTTATCTGGTTTTCCATCTGTGACCTAATATAAACCCGTGTATGCAGGCTGATAAGGCATGAGGACATCCACGTTTTTCGTGGTGGTATTCACAACCACGCAACGCTATCATTACATCTTTCATTGTTGCTGCTGCAATTGATTGGCCGATTCCACAATCAAATGCGAAGAGTGGCATCATAAAAATTGAAACAATCTCCAGGATGTGTTTGTAACTTGCGTCTGGTATAAATAAAGCCCTTTATAGCCTCGGGCAAGCTTCAGAGCATTATTCGAACAAATCAGCTTCTGTCTACCTTTAAATCATTTTCCTGTATGATTTTAATCTCTGCCTTCTTTTTCTATCACTGTACATACCACATTTTATGGGCAAGCTTCATTTTTAGTATTGTGTCGTGCCGGTGCATGGTCCGAAATTTATGTTGATTGGTCGTAAATGTGGAGTGGTTTGTCAGGAGAGACGGGGTTGCGTTCATTGATTTGGGTCAGTTGGACCATACTACTGACAGGGTCCATTTTGAGGTAGTTGGCTCTAAAGTCTCTAACTAGTCAGGTAATTAATGACGTGATCTACTCCTTTGCTGTATGTATGGCCTTTTATGCTGTCTATTAGTGTTATGAGTCGTTTAGAGGTTTACTAGATTGAAAACCTTGTAAAGGATTGCCGTGAAGGCATGTACCATACGTTTGCCAAGCTTGGCTAGGCTACTTTCTTCAAGCGGTTATCTTTGTTGGCACGTCAACTTGTTGGATTTTATATTATGTTATTTAATCTTCGGTGTGCTTTTCCTTTATAGACTAATTTTTTATGGTGATATTTACCGGATGAGAATCTCATTCGTGTCTATTTCTTTGTCCTTTTCAATCGTGGTGTAACTTAGACCGTTTTCTGGCCTTGTCGAGATATATATCTTATCTTATACCAAAATATGAAGTGTCCGCTTCATACCTTTTTGAAAAAAAACACTAGTTACTATCATTGGATTTTGTGATTAAAGAAATATAAAGGAAAACGGAAAGGGTTACTATTTGACAGTTCAAGTAGCTGGCAAAGTCCTGCCTAAGATACCACCAAGCGCGTAGGTCAGCTGGTAAGGAGTTGTCCTAGCTTAACCAGAGGTCTCGTGTTCGAGCCCTGAGAATGCAGCTGCGTTAAAACTTGGTAGGGAGAGCTTTTCCGCCCATGTGGTCCTGCCCGGCTCGAACCCGGATTAGTCGGCTCTCAATGTGGTGTCCGGAAACCGGGTGGTCTAACCAAAAAAAAAAAAGTCCTGCCTAAGATAAGTTAAATTTGAAGAGGGTTTAGCCTTCTTCTGCCATTTTTAATTATAAAAATTGTAAGATACAAATTAAACGTGTTCCAGCAATAGCAAATAGAACGCAATATAAGTATACATCAAATTTGATTTGAGTACCTAATATTTTAACTTTACTAAATCGGTACTTAAGTTTATTTTCTTAAGTCAGTTGAGTCTCATATTAGAAGAAGGGGCAGACCTAAACATAATTACTACTCCTTCCGTTCCTAATTAATTGTTAATCTTTGACTTACACGTTTATTGAGGATATGAGTTACTCCTTCCGTTACATAAAAATTGATCATATTTCTTTTTTGGATCGTCTCAGAGAGTGCTCACTTTCCAAATTAAGAAAAAATTTGTAAGTATTTTTATATATTTACTCTTTTTATTTTATTTCTCTCTCCACATTTAACTCTCCACTAACTCAGTCTCTCTTTGTTGCTTACTTTCTTCATCTCCTCTCTAGCACAAATTACACAATATATGACTTAAATCTTTAATATGCGTACCAAGTAAAAAATAGAGCAATTTTTGTGGGATGAAGGAGTATAATTCACGAGTTTTCATTCTATCCCAAGAGAGAGAAAGAAAGGGGTGAGGAACAAAGTCGGCTAGGAGAGAAAAAAATGAATCAGTAGAGGATTAAATATGAAGAGAGAAATAAAATAAAAAAGTGTAAGAAGTGTAAACATCAAAATCATCTGCAAAATCTTTCTCAATTTGGAAGGTGACCAAATTTTTTTTTATGACAACCAAAAAAAAAAATATGATAACTTTTTTGGAAGGCAGGGAGTAACGTTTTACCTGAATACTCCAAACCTAAAAATTTTCAAGAATTCCCCCATCCCCGCAAAAGAATAATCCCACCCAGCCTCGGGTCTGCCTTCCACCTCCAGCTTCGTCCCCTCAACCCACCGCCCGAACCCATTCGACACCTCCTGCCACCAATACCATGCAACCCCAACATCAACCCTGCGTGTCTTGATGGCAGTGGTTTGTCACCTGAGATGCTGAGTTGGGAGTTTATCGCCGCCATAACATAAACCATCACGGCAACAAGAATCCACCATCATCTAAAAAGAAAGATCGCCATTTTGGATTATGTTTATAACTGGATTGAATGCTATTGATAGTGATTAAGAAAGAAGAATATGGGAGGAGAAACCACTAGAGGGTAGGGCGATGGTGGTTACGGAGGTTTGTGATGGCGTGCACTAGTGGGCGATGATGGTAGGTGGTGGTAATAATGGCTGGAAAAAATTCCAAAAACACACATAAGATAGTAGTGACCTCACATAAGAAATGTCTAAAAACATTAACAAAAACAATTATCTCCACTCGGGTGCGAGCATGAAACATACATTTATGTAAATGCTCTTTTTTTGCAACGTGACATTGTTCGTTCTTACCGGGCGAGGTATAATTAAGAGTTCAAAGGATTTACCTTGAACACCTTAAAAGAAATTTTTTACCACTGAGTTGAAGCGCAGACTAGGTCGCTCTTGCGTCTATATAGTATATACTGGTACAATAGTTTTCAACAAGTCGCTCTGTTTACGACAGTCTGCTGTACATTTGTGTTTAGGTGACTTTCTCAAAAGTTTGATAATCACCCCTGATTTTTCTAACGGCCCTACCTTATGGTAGATTGCAGGCTCAATTAGTTCTAGAAAATAAACTTAACTGCTGATTTGATACAATTGAAACGTTGAATGCTCAAACCAAATGCGGTGTATGCCTTTATGATGTCGCATTAGATCTTTAAAGAGGTTTTTCTATTTTGAGGATGAGTTCCCTTCTGACCAGAAGAGAGAACTTCCCACATATTTAAAACAAGGCGTCGGTTGGATTTCATTTGAAGTACCTACCAACCATTACTGGATGTTCAACCCATCAACTACAAACAGCAACTTATTGCACGGAGCCACGACAAATGAAATCAATCTACCACCAAATTGGAATGTGAACTACCAGATTTTGTAGGCGACGTAATGATCAGAGACTGAACATAAAATCTGTAGCTTTCTAAAACCCCTGCCATTTCCACATTCTGCAACTTTGATGCTGCAAATCGAACTTCACTCCGAGCATAATGATTGGAAGCCCGAATATCAATGAAGGTTTCTTTTCAATACTACGGACGAGGTCGAGGTCGAGGGCGGTGAAGAAGAAAACAATTATTGCGGGTCTTAAATCAGAAAACTTCAGCAGGGAAATGCTACTCCGCTTGCTCACTTTGGTTGTCATGCCAGGGGATTGTGTGCTGGCTGTTCATGTGCAAGGACCAGACGATACCTTTGATCCCAACACATTTCACATCCACGAAGATCTCTGCAAGTCCAAGCAGGTTACAGGAGACTCCTCATTTCTGAAAGATTTATTCCAATGAGTAGCCTGGTCCTGGAATTCTATGAATGACTTATTGCTCTCTTGATGGTTTACTTTTCAGGTGGATTTCCAGGTTAAGGTTTGTGCAGGAGACTCCTACATAACCGAATTAGGCAATCAAGTACGAATAAGCTTTGCGACAATACTAGCGCTGGGATGCAGCACTCCTTGGTATGCTTATTACTGCTTCCCCTTCCACCCTCGCCTTATGATCGCGCTCATTATTGTAGCTGTTTTTCATGTAGGCCTAAAGATTCGAAAGTATCCAGATGCTTGAAAGCATTGCCTCCCACTTGCACCCTTTTGGTAATGGACAGTGGAGGAAAGATTATGGTCCAGATGCCAGGAACTTCCCAACAAGGATCAGTAAGGAAAGTCCTTCAATCTTCTTTCTCAGCCCTATCCGACTATGCTAGACCTGATCAGTTAGGAAGCCGCCCTAATCTTCGAAAATCATTGTCAACGCCATCTTCCCCAACATCGTCCTCACCACGACAAACAGAAATAGTCAAACTACAGCTTATGAAGAAACCATTGCAGCTCCCAGATCATGCGGCATGGAAACTGTTTCAGAGATTGGCTACCTTAGAAGCAAAGGGATCGACCCGGCGGTTCACAACAGAGGAACTCAAATTGGCAACTAATACTTTCAGCCCTGACTTGTTAATTGGAGAGGGTGGGCACAGCATTGTTTACCGTGGCAACCTTGAAAACGGTCAGGCTGTGGCAGTGAAAGTTTACAGGGACAAAGAGGCTTCGGAAGACGATCTTTTACACGAAGTGGAAGTATTGAGTGGTTTAAAACACGAAAATATAGTTCAGCTTATTGGATACTGTTGCAGTAATGCGTTACATGCAGTTGTCTACAATCTACTAAAGGAAAGCTTAATGCAAAAAGTAGAACAGCTCAGATGGAGTGAGCGAATGACGATCGCCATTGGTGTTGCAAAGGCACTGGATTACCTTCACTCCCTCTCCCCTCCGATCATCCACAGAGATGTGAAGTCATCCAACATTCTCATTTCTGACGATTGCATACCACAAGTTCGTTCTGTTTCACTTTTCCATCTAATGCTATCTTTCATGAATCAGTTTAGTGTCAAGAGTCATACAGTGTGTTTCCTAATATGAGATATTCTCTACTTGTACTAATTTTCCGTTGTTGAATTTGTTCTGAACTGATAGCTGTCAGATTTTGGAGCAGCAATGGAACATCAAGAATATCAGCAAGCTTCAGTACACACCAAGCCATATCGTGTAGTTGGAACCTTCGGGTACTTGGCTCCAGAGTACATGATGTATGGCAAAATTGATGAGAAGATAGATGTTTATTCTTATGGGGTTGTGCTCCTGGAACTAATTACTGGGAAGAAGGCTATTCACACAAACGAGGAAGCTAATCCCGAAAGCTTAGTACTTTGGGTAATCAAAGGAAACATAGACTTCTTTGTTTGTAAACAAGAAGGTTTTTCATGAAGTATATCTGAGCATCTATGCAATTGTGACTTGCAGGCAAGGTCTCTACTTAGTTGTGGCTTGTGTGAACGCCTAATTGATCCTAGCCTGGGTCGAGACTACAATGAGGATGAGGTGAAAACGATGATCACTGCAGCTCGCCTTTGCCTCTTACATTCATCTTCTAGACGGCCAACAATGAAAATGGTACAGTTTCTACCATTTGGCTACATGATAATGGTCGTCTGTAAGAGTCCTACCAGAGGAATAATTCTTTATCAGTTTGCTGAAACTGAAGTCGTTTGCACCGCCCCCTCACCCCTCGCACGAATCAATAAAGAAATATACCAGATCTTTTGGTTTTACCAACATGTTGAGATTTGTGCATATTCAGTTGGGCTTTTCCACTTTCTAGTCCAGTTCAGCAACTCTAGCTTGACTTTCTGTCACCAATTCACCTTTCTAACACAGATGATTATGTACTTATGCTTTCAACTTACAAATTTTGAATATACGCGTATCCACATCAAATGCTTATGGCAAATTAAGGAAACGTATTGAAAACTAAGCATTCTGTTCAGCAGATACTGCATGTATTTAAAGAGCCGGATCACTGGCTACAGATGCAGATGCAGAGGCAGAGAGAAGAACTCCTCGATGGAATTAGTTCCAGGGCTGAAATAAGGCTGTATAAGCAAAATGGCTCAGATGCTAATGGAACTCCTGTGGTTGGTGGCTTTGCTACCCAGTTCTTGATGAAATAATCATGAAATCTGTTGCTAGGGAAAGTTCATATGAAAGAAAAACCATTGTTCTGGAGATCTTGGAAATTGGTTAAATTTCTCCTCACCTCATTATAGATATATTTGACAGATGCTCTGGTGTATCTATGTACCCCCAGTCTCGGTCATATGTGGAATAATTTTTGTGTTAGTTTGATCTCATATTCTATTCCTTAGTCATTGCTGGAACCACTAAATTGAGCACATGTTATAGTATAATGCATCTAAAACTTAACCGCACAAACCATCTCAGCAATTGAGAGCCTGCGCTTAAAGAAACAAGGGAACAGAACCTCAAAAGCAGTATCAAATTTGCGATAGGTAAACTATTACGTAACAAGAAAGAGAAAGGGGACGAAAGATGAAGCAAGTCGACTAATTTATTAATCAAAGGGAAATCAGACTTAGAGGGGGGCATAAACCTGACCTCTTAGCCAAACCAAGTCTGTGACCAAAGGGAAAGAGAGAGAAAGGGGACGAAAGACGAAGCAAGTCGACTAATTTATTAATCAAAGGGAAATCAGACTTAGAGGGGGGCATAAACCTGACCTCTTAGCCAAACCAAGTCTATGATCCTCTATGAAGTCACTTATTGAGAGAAGACGTGGGGGTTGAACTTGGGGCACATGAAGTAGGAAGAGTTCATCACTGAACGGTATTGAGGAGAATTGTAGAATGGTTATCCTCGACCAACTGGAAAAAGTTAACTGGGGTTGCATATGTAGTGTTACCATGATAGAGATAATCAGCGGCAAGATGAGCAGCAGCCTCCGTCAGATGAAACTGATCCCAGAACAAGTAGTCACTGCGATTTTGACATAGACGTGAGCGTATATAACAGACTTCTTCGGCATTGTACCTCCCAATTCCACAACATGCACTTTCCACCTCGGTGAAATCTGGATAATGACGACGTTGACACAAATTATAAGAAAGTATAGCGTTTGAAACGAGAGTATGCATTTGCTTTTGCAACGTACTAATTGGCTAGTATGCGATGCCATTAGCCCTCAGATACGAGGACTCTTGCAACAAAGAAAAGTTATTTGGAGCTTCTTCATAAACAAACTACTTTTAGACAATGAACACCAACCAAGTTGTGAAGAGGTGCATGCATGCGTCGATATATGAACGTGCACGTGTATTGGGATTCCAAAAGATATATGTATATAGGCAAGGTAAACCATTGCTGTTCAAAAGAGTTATTTGCTTACTGTAGTCTTGAGGAGTCTCTATAACATGCGCGGTCATAGTGTACATGTCGCCGATGGAGTACTTGATTCCCGGGAGCTTTGAACTGATGTTGTGCAAGAGCGTGACAAGTTCTGAATTGAAAGTGGTGGCAAAGATATTCACAATCGCTAAACAGCCCCCGTCAGGGTTGATGGCGAGTGCTCTTTGGGCCGGACAGCACCCAATGGCACCTACGCTTATAATCCCAAACTTCCTTGCTCCGAGGTTGTATAGTTCCTACGTATATCAACAGAAACATCCATAGTAAGATATGCTTTCTCTAGTAGATGAAATCTCAGACAAATTATTAAGGAAATGAGTACCGTTATGTAGCTCTCATATGCGGTTATTTGGGACGTGATGAACTCTGCAGGAGTGGGCACTGGCAGACCATTAGCCAGCCTCATAAAGTAGGCGAATATGTCATTGCTTCCGCTGCTGAAGACGAACAGAGATTGAGAGACCAATTTTCGTGCGGATTCTTGACCCATTACAGCAGTGAGAATGTTGTCGACTGCGCGGAATTGTTGGACTTGCTCTGACATGGGCACCACAACCTGTTTGTTGTCGAGATCATTGAATGTTAGAACATGATTTCAAGTGCGGTTTGATTTTCTACAAAACAAAAGCAACATGGAATCTATGCACTACTACACTCGGGGAAATAAACATACATAAATCTGTCCAGTTTCGTTAAGGAGGCCAGATCCTCCTGAGGCAAAGTTTACGCCTTGAAACGAGCCGTCTCCGAAACCTGGTCTAGGGGTAGGGAGTGAGAGATACGGCTCTGGGCTTCTGTTGAACCCCATCAGCTTGGCTGAACATTTTGATACACCAATACAAAAGCTGGCGTCAGCTCTAGGAAAATGATAATTACATTACAGCTCCAAAAAAGAGATAAGAGTTCAATTATGTAACAGCCAAATGTGACTACTAACCAAGAAAATCGGCAACGTTGTAACCATTGCTGAACCTCCCAGTTGGCTCGCTGTTGGGAAAGTCGACACCGTTGCGGGGAAAGTCAGCTCTTGCAATGCTTCCATTCACGAAGTTGTTAGTCCCGACGTCGAGCATCGAATCCCCTAGCAGGAAAATGGCCGGGACTGCACTGGCTTTGCTGGGGACAAGAATGGCCAGGGAGAGGACCAGAAAGAGAGACGAAAGAAGATGGTTATTTGCCATGAAAACAAGGTGTGTTACGCTCCCGAAGTCTCAGGTTGTTCTATGCAGGAATTGGTCCGAGCTAGCTAGATGTGTTTTCCGTTGCTTGTAAGCACGAGGTATATATAGAACTTGCATGCACGGAAGTAATCATAATTTTAATTTGGCTAGATCCAGAAATATTTGTGAACGTGTTTCTGTTTTTTTAATCTTAAACCAAACCATAGACAATTGTGCCTTATGGAGATTTACATACATAATCCCACAATGGCTTTTCAAGAAGACTTTACGAGCACCTACGATATTCCACGTTTATTCACTTCAAACTTGGTATTTCGCAACTGATTTTGATGAACCAACAAAAGAGTCTTGTGATCTGCCTTTGAAACCAGGCCTTTCTGACCATTTCCACCCATGGCAATTCACCTCTTCTTTTCATTTCTCTTATCATTTCAGGGCATCTTGGTACGTATTGAGCGAAAAACTTCTCCTTGATAAGTTAGTGTCAGTTTACGAATTGAATGACGGCGACAAATAAAAAAATTTCCTACCTTATCTTGTACTGCTTATTTGTTTTTATTGTAACCTTTTCAACTACTTCGATACATGACGACTTCAAAGCGAAATGACTAAATACTACTCCACTGTAATCATGGTTATGAGAAACCAAAGAAGTCGCATCCGAATTGTATAGCACTTCAGAGTTTGATGTTTAAACATGTTTTGAATTGTAGTCAAGGATAAAATTGAATAACAAGATGTCCGAAGTGGAGTTCACTGAGTGACGCGAACGGAGCTAAGGGCAACTTTTAGTCACGTCAAGCAGGTTAATTGAAGAATTTTTCGGAGTGTGCACAGGGGAGTAGGATCTTTTTGTACGAGTAAGAGCATGTTTAGAATTAATTTTAACATGGTCAAATTTGACTTAATCTGGATTAAATCAACTTGATAGGTGTTTGATAAATATATAAAACTAATCAAATCAGCTTTCAAAAGCTAAAAGTTGTTTAAGTCAGAATCTACGAAAATGAGTATTATGAACTAATCACTTTTCAATGACCAGGTTTGACCAAGTACAGTACCAAAATATCCATATTGATTAAAAAGACATTGAACACAATACATTCAATAAATTTTTGGTCATTTTGCCGCATTAGAGCTGCGTTTAAGACTAAAACAACATTTGTCCCCCCCCCCCCGGCACCAAAAAAAAAAAAACTTAAGGTTGATTATAAAAGTTGAAGATTTGAATCGAAAATTCGCTTTGAGAACTAATCAAGACGGAAATGTGTTCCTGAAATAGCTACTTTCTTTGCCTCCTCTTGTTTTAGGGAATAACTTCAAATATGTTGTATTCCCTCATTTGAAGGGTCAAACCGTCATGACAGATACACGAAAGATAGTGTTGTAGACATCTAAACTGTCCATAATCTTATTTCTAATTTCTTCAAGTATGTGTTACATTGTCTGATTGCTTCGTACAACATGTCTTATCTACAATAGTGCCTGTGACAATTAAAATACATATCCATTGAAATTGTAACAAGTCTCGAGACACCACTAATTTAGACTAAAAGCTAACAACTACTTCTTTCTAAATAATTATAAAGCTTATCCATAAGAACAACAATAATAATAATACTAACTTTTTTGGCCAGTAAAACCAGTTTAAATGGATCGAGATCCACTGCTGTAACTAGGGTTACAGCAGTGATGCTGTAACTCTAGTTACAGCCGTTGGATTAGATCCATTGGCTCAGAGAATGCCACGTCAGCCAATGAGTTAATTGTATCAAATGCCCATTTCACGGCCCAAACGGTGCTCTAACGGTGCTCTCAAACCCTCTCTCTCCTTCGTTCCAACTTCAATCAGCGGCAATAAGCCAACAACAAACTCAAAGAGAAAGAAGGGAGCCAACAACAGACTCAGGGAAAGAGAAGAGAGCGCCGCTGCCTCACGAAGGAAGCTGTCTATGCCCGCCACCACCTCGCCGCCTTCCACTCTATTGTCGCTCCGGCCGTGCCACCAACTCCGTTTTCTCCTCCTTGGCCGATGGCAGCCCCCTCTCCGTCTCCGATAGACCCCCCACCATCCTTCTCCACAGGCCCTCCTCCACCGCCTTCAGCCCCCTTCCTATTGTTAACCCTCATCCACTCACCAAGAGAGAAGATCTGGGTGCTTTTTTTAAAATCTAGCCAGATCTGGCGAGATCGACGACATCTTGGCATGATGGCGCGTCGAAGATTCTGCCGGAGAATAAATCGAGGTGTTGCCGATGAAAACATGGAGAGAAAGAGAGGAGATAGAGTGAAAACGTGATGTCCATTCCGTTTTCTGAACCGTTAACTCTAAACGCTACGTTTTGGAGACACGTGGATCATTGGCTGACGTGGCATTCTCTGAGCCAATGGATCTAATCCAACGGCTGTAACTAGAGTTACAGCACCACTGCTGTAACTCTAGTTACAGCTGTGGATCTGAATCCAGTTTAAATACCCGTTAAAATAGCACTCGGAACTATGACTTTTTAAAAAGGTTAAAATAAAAACTTTCACGTGGCAAATGAATAAATTACTAAATGCATGTTCCGGAGTCTCTGCAGTTATTTTAATAATAATAAGTGCGAACTTTCGTTCTTTGTTCATTTTGACATTTTAAATCATGAAAGGCTGAAAATTTTAGACTATTTATTTGCACCTCGTTCCTTTAAATCCGGTGCATTTGTCTTTTGCCTAGTTTTTTTTTTCTCTTTTTGTTAGCCACGAGTATCATCCGCTTGTTTTTTATGTTTATAATATTGGGAAAAGACAATGAGTCATGTGGATGAGGACAAAATATTTATTTGATGTATTTGTATGTGCTAATTAACTTACATGGTCAAATGTGATTAAATCAATATTAAATCAGTTTTGAAGTGTTTAGATAAAAAAAAGATAAACTGAATAAATATATTTCAATGTACTCAAAACTGATTAAATTCAGAATCTTTATCTTCTTAGATTTTGATTCAATTAGTTTTGGAGAATCGGATTTGACTAGGAAAATTATCAATACAATTTTACATATAAACATACATTAAATACTCCATTTAAATTTGAATACATTATATGCTAATTTCGCAGTAAGAAAACTCCTTTCATCCCTTTTTATCCAAATAATTTTAACAATTTTTGATATATTAGACTAGAAATAAATTAAAGCTGATTTTAGAAATTAATTCTGTTTTAATCAATATCTAGTTATGAGAATGAATCCCAAATGGCCTTTCAATCTGGAACACCTTTTCATCGTTGATCTTTATTTTCTTGGACTATGATTTAATCAGTTTTTTAACTTTTGAAAGGTCCGATTTAATCAGTTTCTTAGCTTTTGGAAGTTCTGATTTAATCAGATTTATAGTTTGTCAAACACCTAACAACCTGATTTAATCCAGATTTAATTAAGTTTGACCATATAAGAATCAATTCCCAGTGAAACTAGGTACTTATTGAGCGAAAAACGTATCCTTAATAAGTTAATGTCTATTTACGACATGGGGCAACACATCAAAACCTTTCCTACCTTATCTTGTACTTATTTGTTTCTACTAAGCGCAACTTTTAGTCGCACCTAGCAGGTTAAATTGAAGATTTTTTTGAAGTGTGCGTAAATGAGTGATTCTTTCTGTAACCCTTTTAATTATCAATGCTATTATCTTATTAACCAAAAAAAAAAAAGTAAAAGTCTGTATAGAATTATTCTAACATGATCAAATTTGAGTTAATCTAGATTAAATCAGCTTTGGATGTGTTGAGCAAACGTATAAAACTAAGCAAATAAGCTATTATAAGGTAAAAAACTGATTGTAAATCATAATTTAAGAAAATGAGAATTATGGACTAATCACTTTTCAATAATATGGTTTGACCAAGTACATTACCAAAATATTCCTATTAATTACAAAAACCTTAAATACATTATATTCTAACACTAATTTTTTGTCATTTCACCATAATGAAGCTCCTTATAATATTTTAAAACATCATTCGTTGATTTAAAGCTAATTTTGTCAAAAAATAACTTAAAATTCATTTCGAAAGTTGATCGAGATTTTCATATGAAATTCGCTTTTGGGACTAATGAAAGGTGTTCCTGAAATAACTACTTTTGTTATATTTTCTTGTTTTAAGGAATAGCTGCAAATATGTCATGTCATTGACTGATACATGAGAGATAGCGTTGTAAACATAACAAGTCCCGAGACACAACCTTGCACTAAAAGCAACTTTTTGTGGCTAAAAAGAACTTGGTTTCTAAATAATTATAGAGCTTATCCACGAGCAATTATAAACTTTTTTTGGCCAGTAAAACCAGTTTAATACTTATTAAATAGCTGAATGAGGTTGAGAACTGATCTGTCAACAAAAACCAAAATAGCGTTCAGATTTATGACCCTTTTATTTTTTCCCGTTAAAATTAGAATCTTTCACGTGATAAATGGATCATTACTAAATACATCTTCTGAACCATATGCAGTTTTCTCAATAAAATACGAATCGTTTTAGTTCAATGTGTAGTTTCCATTGATGAAAGGCTCCAAGTTTTAGACTTTGCATTTGCACCTCGATCCTTTGAATTTGGTGCAATTATTTTTTGCCTTGTTTTTATATTTTTTTATTAGCCATGAGTATCATCTGTTCGTTTTTAATGTTTATTGGGAAAAGACAACGAGTGATGTCGATAAGGACAAAATATTTATTTGCTTTTAAACTTTTGTGTGCTCTAAATTACAGGAGTCATCTTTTTCTAAGGATCAATTATAAAAATAGTTGTTCAATTATTGGAGTCATGTGCATTTACGACGCTATTTATCAAATGTTTCAATGTCATTTACTGTTTATGGTTTCATGATATTTTTGATATATTTCGTCAATTTTGACCGTTAAGTAATCGAATTGAGGGGAAAAAATGACAATTCATAAGTTATTTTCATTTTGACCCAACTGGACCATTTTGCCCATATTTGACCCGGTTCTTCTCCCCAACCCCAACGCCAACCCCAACCCCAACCCCAACGGCGCCACACCATCATCTTAGGTGTGCCGTCATCACCCCAACGGCGCCACACCATCATCTTAGGTGTGCCGTCATCACCCCAACGGCGCCACACCATCATCTTAGGTGTGCCGTCATCAATTACTCTTAATTGCGCCGCTAGCTCCACACACCATGCACACGCACGCACCGCCACACACCACCACAACCTTGCACCCCCACACATACCACTCACCCACATGCATGCGTACGTACACACTGATCCGCAACCCTTACCCTTTGACGATTGGGTTGATGTTTATAGCAGGTCAGAATGATGGTGGTCGATCGAGATAGTGATGGCAATGGTAATGGTAATATTATCGATTTGCTCGATCTGGGGAATCAGAAGGGTGAGGGTGGTGGTGGATAGGGATGGTTTAGAGACGCCAGGAAGTGGCCTGACGGTGCAGGCGTTGATGGATGGAAAGGGGAAGGGAGAGGGAGCACCAGGAACTGGAGCGATAATGTAGGGGAAGGTCGATGGATGGGAGGGGAGATGGAGGGGCAAGAAGTAGGGTGGTGACCGTCGGAGGATGGTAGAAAGTGATGGGACGAAAGAGGAGACGACGGACTTAACTAGTTGACCTGTGAGTTTGGTATCAAATTCTATTTTTCTTCAAAGGCGGATTGTTGTTATACGATTTAACAGCCTAACGGTCAAAATTGACAAAATAGACCAAAAAGATCACGGAACGACAAATAGTGAACAATATTGAAACATTTGATAAATTGTGTCAAGAACGCACATAACGCCAATAGTTGAAGGACTATTTTAAATTTTATCCTTTTTTTTTCTTAGAGATAGTAGATCGAGTGCGCTTAATGGACTCAATTTCTAAACGTGTTTTAGGCCAACAATTAGTCATGGATGATCCATATTAGGGCATAAGACATTTTTTTTCGGTGTTCCCTTTAGAGTCGTTACGAGATGTAGGTGTTATAGTCACACTTTCACATAAGCTTATTTGGGCTTGGAACACCTAACTCATACATTAGCCGGTAACAAAAAAATGATCAATGAACTTAATAATTTTCTCCTAACTCAAGTTATACACAAAAACTCAATGTTTCTAAATGGGAACACCTTTCCTTGTTCGATAGTTCCGATTTCCTTGTTGACTAATAAACAATAAGAAAACCTTACTAAAGTAACTAAACTACATCATAATACAAAATAAATGATTAGAAAAAAAAAATCATAATACAAAAGAAGTTAGTTGCATGTAGAAAATATTTTTCGGATTAAGCCTTTCAAGTGTGCACATGCTTAATCCAAAGCTTTGTGGTTAGCAACATACATTGAGAACCCATATGCATGTGAGCATGTCTGTTGGGCTCGGGAGCGTAACTGTATAAAAGATATTGATGACTAAATTATTAAATTACACATAGGAACCCGTTTGGGTTTGATTTTTAAAAGTAAAATCGAGATTAAATCTTGATCAAATTTAGCTTTAAGATAGGGATATTGTCTTGACAAAAAGTACTGAGAACAGTTTTAATGTGATAAAATAACAAAAAAATCAGTGTTTGAATAAAAAGTGCTAAAACTTTTTGCAATTAACAAGGATGTGACATGAATAAAAAATCAGTGTTTTAATCCTTAATCTTCAATTTTTTGAATTGTAATTTAATAAGTTCTTTAGCTTTTGCAAGCTCTGATATAATCAGCTTTGTAGTTTGTCAAAGACATAACAATCTCGAAATCAATCCCAACAGACTTTGAGACACACTCTCGTTTATTTTGTTTCATCGCTATGGTTTTATATAAATGTGGAAGTATGTCTTCTCTGAAGCAAAAAAAATCATGTATTAGTTTGTTTCGATACTACTTTCACAAGTTCAAAATTTTCAATATTGGTCCTAGCTAGATGTGTTTTCCGTTGCTTGTAAGCACAAAGTTTATATAGACCTTGCACGTAGCACGGAAGTAATCATAGTTTTGGCTAGATCTAGAAATTTTTGTGAACGTGTTTCTGCTTTTTTTTTTTTAATCTTGAATCAAACCATATACAATTGTACCTTACGGAGATTTGAATACATTATCCCACAATGGCTTGTCAATAACACTTTACGAACACACGTGATATTCCAAATTTATTCACTTCAAACTTGGTATTTCGCAACTGATTTTGAAACAACAAAAGAGTCTTGTGATCTGCCTTTGAAAGCAAGCCTTTCTGACCATTTCCACTGATGGCAATTCACCTCTTCCTTTCATTTCTCTTATCATTTCAGGGCATCATGGTACGTATTGAGCAAAAAACTTCTCCTTGATAAGTTAGTGTCAGTTTACGAATTGAATGGCGGCGACAAATTAAAACCTTTCCTACCTTATTTATTTTTATTGTAACCTTTTCAACTACTTCGATACATGACGACTTCAAAGCGAAATAACTAAATACTACTCTACTGTAATAATGGTTACGAGTAACAAAAGAATTCACACCCGAATTATATACGCACTTCAGAGTTTGGTGTTCAAACATGTTTTGAATTGTAGTCAAAGGATACAACTGAATAACAACATGTCCTAAGTGGAGTTCACTGACTGACGCGAACAGAGCTGAGGGCAACTTTTAGTCACGTCGAGCAGGTTAATTGAAGAATTTTTCGACGTGTGCATAGAGGAGTAGGTTTCTTTTTTGTACAAGTAAGAGCATGTTTAGAATTGATTTTAACATGGTCAAATTTGACTTAATCTGGATTAAATCAGCCTGATAGGTGTTTGGCAAACATATAAAAATAATCAAACCAGGTTTGACCAAGTAGAATACCAAAATATCCCTATTGATTAGAAAAACCTTGAACACACTACATTCAAACACTAAATTTTTGGTCATTTTGCTGCATTAGAGCTGCTTTTAAGACTAAAACATCAATCTTTGATTAAAGCTAATTTTGCCCAAAAAAAAAAAAAAACCTTAAAGTTGGTTATAAAAGTTGAAGATTCTAATCGAAAATTCGCTTTCAGAACTAATTAAGACGGAAAGGTGTTCCTGAAATAGCTACTTTCTTTGTCTTCTCTTGTTTTAAGGAATAGCTTCAAACATGTTGTATTCCCTTGTTTGAAGGGTCAAACCGTCTTTGACAAAAACACGAGAGGTAGTGTTATAGACATCTGAACTGTCCATATTCAATTTCTAATTTCTTCAAGTATGTGTTACATTGTCAGATTGCTTCGTATAACATGTCTTACCTACAATAGTGCTCGTGACAATTTAAATACAGGTCCATTGAAATTGTGACAAGTCTCGAGGAGAAAATATTTAAACATTTTCTCAGTCTCGAGACAACACTTTGGACTAAAAGCTAACAACAACTTGTTCCTAAATAACTATAGAGCTTATCCATAAGAAAAATTATAATACATTTTTTAGCCAGTAAAACCAATTTAAATACCGGTTAAAATAGCATCAAGATCTATGACTTCCAAAAAAGGTTAAAATAAAAACTTTCACGTGGCAAATGAATAAATTACTAAATGCAAGTGCAGTCTCTGTAGTTATATTTTAATAATAATTTGCGAACTTTCGTTCCTTGTTCATTTTGTCATTTTAAATCATGAAAGGCTCAAAGTTTTAGACTATTCATTTGCACCTCGTTCCTTTAAATCTGGTGCATTTGTCTTTTGCCTTGTTTTTTTTTTTTCTCTTTTTGTTGGCACGAGTATCATCCATTTGTTTTTTATGTTTATTGGGAAAAGACAATGAGTCATGTGGATAAGGACAAAATATTTATTTGCTGTATATATTTTTGTATGTGCTTGTTTTTTATGTTTACTGGGAAACGACAATGAGTGATGTGGATAACGACAAAATATTTATTTGCTAATTAAGTTACATGGTCAAATTTAATTAAAGTAAGCTTAAATCAGTTTTGAAATATTTGAAAAAAAAAAAAGATAAACTGGATAAATCTAGAATCTTCATTTTCTTAGATTCCGATTTAATTAGTTTTGAAGAATCGGGTTTGACCAAGAAAATTATCAATACATTAGCCCCTTTAAATTTGAATACACTATATGCAAATTTTACGGCAAGAAACCTACTTTCATCTCTTTCTATCCAAATACTTTTAACAACTTTTGATCTATTATACTAAAAATAGATTAAAGCAGATTTTAGAAGATGATTCTAATTTAATCAATATATACTAGTGAGAATCAATCACAAGTGGCCTCTCAATCTGAAACACCCTTTAATCATTAATCTTTATTTTCTTGGACTATGATTTGATTAGTTTTTAAACTTTCGAAAGCTCTAATTTAATCAGTTTCTTCGCTTTTGGAAGTTCTAATATAATCAGTTTTGTAACTTGTCAAATACCTAGTAACCTGATTTAATTTAGATTAAATCAAGTTTGACCATATGAGAATCAATTCCCAACAAAACCAGGTACATATTGAGCGAAAAAAACTCATCCTTAATAAGCTAATGTCTATTTATGATTTGGGGCAACCCATCAAAACCTTTCCTACCTTATCGTGTACTTATTTGTTCCCATTGTACCTTTTACAACAACTTTGATTTATGATGACTTTAATGGCGAAATAACTAAATACTACTCCACGCTAATAATGGCGAAATAACTAAATACTACTCCACGCTAATAATGGTTACGAGCAACCGAAGAAGTCACAGACATGATAGTATATGCACTTCAGAGTTTGGTGTTTATAGATGTCTTGAATTATAGCCAAAGATAAAATTAAATAACAAGATTTCCGAAGTGGAGTTCACTTAGTAACGCGAACGTGTATGAGTGCAACTCTTAGTCGCACCTAGCAGGTTAAGTGTGCGTAAAGGAGTAGGTTTCTTTTGGTACAAGTAGAAACATGTCTAAAATTATTTTAAAATGGTCAAATTTGAGTTAATCTAGATTAAATTAGCTTTGGATGTGTTGAGCAAACATATAAAACTAAGCAAATCAGCTACTTTGAGGAAAAAAATGATTGTAAATCATAATTTAAGAAAATGAGAATTATGGACTAATTACTTTTCAATAATCTGGTTTGACCAAGTACAGTACCAAAATATTCCTATTAATTACAAAAACCATAAATACATTTTATTCAAACACTAAATTTTGTCATTCCACCGTATTGAAGCTGCTTATAATATTTTTAAACATCATTCGTTGATTTAAAGCTAATTTTTGTCAAAAAATAACTTAAAACTCATTTTAAAAGTTGATCAAGATTTTCATATGAAATTCGCTTTTGGGACTAACGAAAGGTGTTCCTGAAATAGTTACTTTTGTTGTATTATCTTGTTTTAAGGAATAGCTGTAAATATGTCATTGACAGATACATGAGAGATAGCGTTGTAAACATAACAAGTCTCGAGACACAACCTTGCAATAGAAGCAACTTTTTGTGTCAACAGAAGCATCTTTTTTGGCCATTAAAACCAGTTTAATACTTATTAAATAGCTGAATGAGGTTGATATCTGATGTGTCAACAAAAACCAAAATAGCATTCGGATCTATGACCCTTTTCTTTCTTTTTTTCGTTAAAATTAGAATCTTTCACGTGATAAAATTAAGTGGATCATTACCAAATATATCTTCTGAACCATCTGCAGTTATCTCAATATAATACGAATTTTTGTTTTCGATCAATGTGTAGTTTTCAATGATGAAAGGCTCCAAGTTTTAGACTTTGCATTTGCACCTCGATCCTTTGAATTTGGTGCAATTTTTTTTTCTTTTGTTATTAGCCACGAGTATCATCTGTTTGTTTTTAATGTTTATTGGGAAAAGACAACAAGGGATGTCGACAAGCACAAAATATTTATTTGCTTTTAAACTTCTATGTATGCTAAATTACACGAGTCATCTTTTTCTAAGGATAGATTAAAAAATAGTTGTTCAATTATTGGGGTCATGTGCATTTAGGACACTATTTATGAAATGTTTCAACGTCGTTTACTGTTTAGGATTTCGTGATATTTTTTATATATATTTCGTCAATTTTGACCGTTAAGTAATCAAATTGAGGGACAAAAATGACAATTCATAGGTTATTTTCATTTTGACCCAACTGGGCCATTTAACCCGTATTTGACCCGGTTCTTCTCCCCAACAACCACCCCAACCCCAACGGCGCCACACTATCACCCCTAGGTGTGCCGACACCAATTATTCTTAATTGCGCCGCTAGCTCTACCCACCATGCACACTTGAACACCACCACAACCTTGCATCCATACATACACCACCCACACGCATGCGTACGTACACACTGATCCGCAACCCTTACCCTTTGACGATTAGGTTGATGGTTGTAGCAGGTCAGAATGATGGTGGTCGATCGAGATAGTGATGGCAATAGTAATATCATCGATTTTGCTTGATCTGGAGAATCAGAAGGGTGGGGGTGATGGTGGATTGGGATGGTTGAGAAACGGCAGGAAGTGGCCTGGTGGTACAGGCGACGGTGGATGGAGAGGGGAAGGGAGAGGGAGCACGAGGAACTAGAGCGATAGTGCAGGGGAAGGTCGATGGATTGGAAGGAAGAAGGAGTGGCAAGAAGTAGGGGCGGTCGGGGAACGATGGATAGTGATAGGACGGAAGAGGAGACGACGGACTTAGCTAGTTGACCCGTGAGTTTGGTATCAAGTCGAGTTCTATTTTTCTTCAAAGGCTGATTGTTGTTACATGGTTTTGTCCCTCATTTTAACCGCTTAACTGTCAAAATGGACCAAAAAGATCACGGAGAACGAAAAATAGTGAACGATATTAAAACATTTGATAAATGGTATCCAGAACGCACATAACGCCAATAGTTGAAGGACTTTTTTATATTTTATCTTCTTAGGGGTAGTAGATTGAGTGCGCTTAATGAACTCATTTTTTAAAGGGTTAATTACTCACGGCACCCCTGAGGTTTACCCTAAATTACACACGGACCCCCTTATCTTTTGAAAATTACACTCCGTTCCCCCAGGTTTGTACCCACATTTCACGGAGCCTCACAAAATTGACGGGGACCCTAACTCTGTCTAAAGATTCTCTGACACCTTACTTTTTGGATTTTTCATCCCCAAACTGCCCTCCATTTCTTGAATACATACCCCCTTGCCCTTTAAGATTCTTCTTCTTCTTCTTCATTATCTTTCCCCTTTGCAGACCCATTTGGGTCTGTGTTTGTGCGGTGTTGGTTGTGGCGTTTGTGCGGTGTTGGTTGCTGCGTTTGGGTGGCTGTTTTCCGGCCGGTATTGGTGGACGGCGTGTGGGGTTGGTTGCGGTTGCGATCGGGGAAATCGAGATCGGTAAAGGAAAAGGAAACGATCTCCTCGACGGAAGAGAAGAGAGAAGGGTGAAGGCGAAGATGGTCTGCGGCGTTCGTTCCATCCCTGCTACAGAGAAAAGAAGGTGTGGCAGTTGGTGATAGAACTTGACAGTGTGGATGGTGGCTGCCTCGACATCGCCAAAATTTCATTGGTTGGGCATCCGTAGCCGAAATTTCTGCCAGGGTCGTCAAGGGTTTTTCCTGTTGTTTGATTGCTGGTGGCACCGGCCAGAATCGGCCATCGAAGACCGGATACAATGCCGGCAGCAGCGATTGCATGCGGCTTGGAGGTGGTGATGGGCGATGCTTTGGTCACGGCACAGTGGTCGTGGATGTGCGGCGCGATGCTGCTCGGTGAAAGGTGCGGCTGGATTTGGCTGCCGGTGACGGCGTGTGTGCCCGGCGGGAGCGGCGGGGGCAGCCGCTTCAGGAGTCGACGGATCCTTGGCCTTGGGCGGCCTTCCACGGCCCCGCTTCGGCGGAGGAGACGAGTCTGGCGAAGGTGAGGTTGAACTGGGAGATGGCTGGGCATCCGTGGTTTTCTTGGAATATAAAGGAGGAAATAGAAGAATATATGGAAAATTCTCAAGAATATGAGCAAAAAAAGAGAGGGCAAAAACGTCTTTTTATGACAAGCCGTTAATACCGTCAAAGAAATCTAGATTTTTGGAGCGGAGTGTAATTTTCAAAGATAGTGGGGTCCGTGTGTAATTTAGGGTAAACCTCAGGGGTACCGTGAGTAATTAACCCTTTTTTAAATGTGTTTTAAGCCAACATTTAGGGTCTGTTTTAAATCACTTACAGAACCAAAATCAGTTTAGTTTTTATATTTTACAAAACAAATGGGTGTTTGATTACTCAATTTTTATTTTGAGTTTTTTTCTTTTGGATGTTTGATTACTCGATTTTTTATTTGAATTTTTTCTTTGGTGGTGGCGGCGGCGGGTGGTGATGGCAGTGGGGGGGGGGGGGGGGGTGTTGGTGGTCTTAAAACAAAAATCAAAACTTGAAACCCAAAACTTCAAAATGAAATTTTAAAAAACAGACCTGTTTTAAAAACTAGTTTTTAAAACTGAAGGAAAAAAAAAAAAAAAAACAAAAACTTCCTGTCAAACGAGTTGTTTTTATCCAATTTACAAAATTGAAAAAAAAGAAAATGTTACCGAACGCGACCTTAGTCGTGAATGATCCATATTAGGGCATAAGATATTGTTTTCAGTGTTTCCTTTAGAGTTTACAAGAAGTAGGTGTTGTAGGCTTGTAGCCACGCTATCGGAAGCTTACTTGGGGTTGGAACTCCTAACACATACATTAGCCAGTAACAGAAAAAAATGATCAAAGAACTTAATAATTTCCCCCTAGCTCATGTTATACGCAAAAACTCCATGTTTCTAAATGGGAACACCTTTCCTTGTTGAATATTTCCGATTTCCTTGTTGACTAATAAACAATAAGAAAACCTTACTAAACTACATCTGCATGTACTGATCATAATACAAAAGAAGTTAGTTGCATTTAAAAATTATTTTTCAGATTAAGCCTTTTACGTGTGCACGTGCTTAATCCAAAGCTTTAAAACGTGGTTACCAACATACATTAAGAACCCATATGCATGTGAGCATGTCTGTTGGGCTGGGAAGCGTAAGTGTATATAAAAGATATTGATGACTAATTATTGAATTATACATAAGAATCTGTTTGGGTTTGATTTTTAAAAGTAAAATCGAGATTAAGAGATTAAATCTTAATCAACTTTTAAAATCAGTTTTAAGGTATTTTTAATTTAGCTTTAAGATATGGATGGTGTATGAACAAAAGGTATTGAGAACAGTTTTAATGTGATAAAATAACCAAAAAGTTAGTGTTTGAGTAAAAAATGCTAAAACTTTTTATAATTAACAAGGATATGTTGGTACTTTACGTGGTCAAACTTGATTATAAGAAAATGACTAATCCTTAATCTTCAATTTTTTGAATTATAATTTAATAAGTTCTTTAGCTTTTGAAAGCTCTCATATAATCAGCTTTGTAGTTTGTCAAACACATAGCAATCTCGGAATCAATCCCAACAGGTTTTGAGACAGACTCTCGCTTATTTTGTTTCATCGCTATGGTTTTATATACATGTGGAAGTGATAATCATATAACTTATCACCAACCAATTACGTACAAATTGTCTTCTTAAATAACTACTCTCAACTCATAATTAAGCATCATGCTTAGCATAAATATTACATATAATCCATGCAAATAATCATATAACTAGTTACCAAGCAAATAAATACAAATATATGTCTTCTCTGAAGAAAAAAAAAATCATGTATTAGTTTATTTCGATACTACTTTCACAATTTCAAAATTTTCAAAATTTTGTCAAATACCAACTTCAACAAAAAAAATGTACACCCCAAAGTAAACTCGTAGCACGGCCTTTTAGGTTTTCAAATACATTTTAGGTCCTCATGAGATGAGAAAGGTCTGATCTAAATTTGGGCCTCTGGGGAGTAATGTATCCCCCATAGCATATGTTAAAGCCGAGACCAACATGGTGATGAACCCAAAGTCTACTCAGGGCTTCAGATCTTGTCCTAGCTCAGCTCCGAGCACTTGGCAGCCCAAAATTTATGTGTTTCTTTTGCTCTATCGCATAGTGCGTCCCTTCCAGTAGCAAAAAGAAAAAGGTTTTGCAACAATTTTCCAGTGGCATTTTGAGTAGCATAGTCGCCACGAAATTGTTAAATAAGTGACATTATTGTGACTAGAATGCCATCAAAAGTGCCACCAATGAGCTTTTATAATGATTGTTTGCCACTGAATTTGGGGGCTCGGAGGTGGTGGGTCGTGGCAAAAACTTGTCCGATAGTAGTACTTTTCAAAATTAAAATAGTTTCACACCCTTAGATACTTGTCTACACCTTTAATTGTCACTTACAAGTTCGGTAGTGATGTAATATTCATGTTTTAGTAACGTATTAAGCAACAAATATACTTTTAAGTTACAAATCAGAGTGTGATAGGCTTTTCTTAAAATATTCTCTTGCAAGTTCCGGTCATGTCCACCTGTACAAAGGAAAAGTAGATTGCTCTCTTTCATTTATTCCGCCGTAGCTTCTTGAATAGATTACAGCTTTCACTCCTTGCTAAAGTTTATTATCTTCTTCCATTCCAACAAGATTCGAATCCATATGCAAGTGCAACCATTTCGGCGTATGATAGGTTTTTGCTTGCACCAAGTAAAAGTATAACGACTCAGCTTAACAAGGTTGATTCGTTTTAAGGCATCAACATGCCACGTTACCAAAGTGTTATGGATCAGCCTAAGGGCAAGCTTTCGTTTGTAGGCTAATTCGTCTAAAAGTAAGTTGGTGATTGCTCAAACTGTCAAATCAATGATAACAATTTCTAAATCAAAACGCGGCTTGGACTAATAATGACATGTGTCTCACTCGTACAAGGTATACAATTTTAATTGTGGAACGTGTCATCATGGTAAGGGAGTAAAAAACATGACTAAAACTGAATGAAAAGTTGAGCTGGATGAGAACTCAAGCAACAAGGTGAAAGAGACTTATCCAATCTCAATTTACGTGACAAAGTCAAATCAATCAAGAAAGCTTAACGTAAATACTAAAGTAAAACAGAGACACTTAGACACGTCACACCTCCAAATTGGGTCGACCTATGTCTGATCATTGAAAGTTCTTTTTTTCTTTTCGGAATAATTTATTACTCACGCTTCTACAGAACTTAAAATCTCTGCTCTTTATGTAGAGCAAAGACTAACTGACAAATGCATAAAAACAGGAACCCATAATTCACTAACAGTTTAGCACTAACCCACTAATTCACTAACAGTTTAGCACTAACCCACTACTAACATATTCCTGTTATTACTCCTATAAACTAGAATTGCAATCAACAAATAAGGCTCGATCAAATATGAGAACATGTGACTCAACATGCATGATGTATGGCAAAGTTGATGAGAAGATAGATGTGTATTCTTATGGGGTTGTGCTCCTGGAACTAATCACCGGGAAGAAGGCTATTCACACAAACGAGGAAGCTAATCCCGAAAGCTTAGTACTTTGGGTAATCAAAGGAAACATAGGCTTCGTTATTTGTAAACAAGAAGGTTTTTCATGAAATATGTTTGAGCATCTATGCAATTGTGACTTGCAGGCAAGGTCTCTACTTTGTTGTGGTTTATGTGAACGCCCAGTTGATCCTAGCCTGGGTCGAGACTACAATGAGGATGAGGTGAAAACGATGATCACTGCAGTGCGCCTTTGCCTCTTACATTCCTCTTCTAGACGGCCAACAATGAAAACGGTACAGTTTCAACCTTTTGGTTACATGATAATGATCGTTCCTAAGAGTCCTACCATAGGAGTAATTGTTTATCAGCTAGACTTTCTGCCACGAATTCACCCTTCTAACATAAATGATTATGCATTTATGATTCCAACTCACAAATTTTGAATATGCGTATCCACATCAAATGCTTTTGGCAAAAGAAAAGTATTGAAAACTAAAAGTTCTGTTCAGCAGATACTACATGTATTTGAAGAGCCGGACCACTGGCTACAGATGCAGAGGCAGAGGCAGAGAGAAGAACTCTTCAATGGAAAAGTTGGAACCTTTGGGTACTTGGCTCCAGAGTACATGATGTATGGCAAAGTTGATGAGAAGATAGATCTGTATTCCTATGGGGTTGTGCTCCTGGAACTAATCACTGGGAAGAAGGCTATTCACACAAACCAAAGGAAACGTAGGCTTCGTTATTTGTAAACAAGAAGGTTTTTCATGAAATATGTTTGAGCATCTATGCAATTGTGACTTGCAGGAAAGGTCTCTACTTAGTTGTGGCTTGTGTGAACGCCTAATTGATCCTAGCCTGGGTCGAGACTACAATGAGGATGAGGTGAAAACGATGATCATCGCAGCTCGCCTTTGCCTCTTACATTCATCTTCTAGACGGCCGACAATGAAGACGGTACAGTTTCTACCTTTTGGCTACATGATAATGGTCGTCTGTAAGAGTCCTACCAGAGGAATAATTCTTTATCAGTTTGCTGAAACTGAAGTCGTTTGCACCGCCCCCGGCCCTCACCCCTCGCGCGAATCAATAAAGTAACATACCAGATCTTTTGGTTTTACCAACATGTTGTGATTTGTGCATATTCAGTTGGGCTTTTCCACTTTCTAGTCCAGTTCAGCAACTCTAGCTAGACTTTCTGCCACCGATTCACCTTCCTAACATTGATGATTGGAAAAATTTTGGCTGCTAAGGAATTTTCCTCCTACCCCCATGTAACGACAATTAATGATTATCATATCTTTCTAGTGTCTTTTATTTAGTGACGCTAAAAAAGTGCCGTTAAGAGTTGTTGCTGAAAGTGTTAACAGAAAAGCCACTATAGACATTTAGTAACTATTAATTGTTACTATATGTGGGGTTGAAGGAAGATTCCTACAACCGGAGTAGCAGCCAAAGTTTGTTCTTGATGATTATGTACTTTTGCTTCCAACTTACAAATTTTGAATATACGCGTATCCACATCAAATGATTTTGGCAAAGGAAACGTATTGAAAACTAAGCATTCTGTTCAGCAGATACTGCATGTATTTAAAGAGCCGGATCACTGGCTACAGATGCAGAGGCAGAGAGAAGAACTCCTCCATGGAATTAGTTCCAGAGCTGAAATAAGGCTGTATAAGCAAAATGGCTCAGCTCCTAATGGAACTCCTGTGGTTGGTGGCTGTGCTACCTAGTTCTTGATGAAATAATCATGAAATCTGTTGCTAGGGAAAGTTCATATGAAAGAAAAACCATCGTTCGGGAGATCTTGGAAATTGGTTAAATGTCTCCTCACCTCATTGTAGATATATTTGACAGATGCTCTGGTGTATCTATGTACCCCCAGTCTCGGTCATATGTGGAATAATTTTTGTGTTAGTTTGATCTCATATCCTATTCCTTAGTCATTGCTGGAACCACTAAATTGAGCACATGTTATAGTATAATGCATCTAAAACTCAACCGCACAAACCATCTCAGCAATTGAGAGTGTGCGCTTAAAGAAAGGAACAAGGGAACAGAACTTCAAAAGCAGTATCAGATTTGCGATAGGTAAACTATTACATAACAAGAAAGAGAAAGGGGACGAAAGTTGAAGCAAGTCAACTAATTTATTAATCAAAGGGAAATCAGACTTAGAGGGGGGCATAAACCTGACCTCTTAGCCAAACCAAGTCTATGATCCTCTATGAAGTCACTTATTGAGAGAAGACGTGGGGGTTGAACTTGGGGCACATAAAGTAGGAAGAGTTCATCACTGAACGGTATTGAGGAGAATTGTAGAATGGTTATCCTCGACCAACTGGAAAAAGTTAATTGGGGTTGCATATGTAGTGTTACCATGATAGAGATAATCAGCGGCAAGATGAGCAGCAGCCTCCGTCAGATGAAACAGATCCCAGAACAAGTAGTCACTGCGGTTTTGACAAAGACGTGAGCGTATATTACAGACTTCTTCGGCATTGTACCTCCCAATTCCACAACATGCACTTTCTACCTCGGTGAAATCTGGATAATGACGACGTTAACACAAATTATAAGAAAGTAAAGCGTTTGAAACGACAGAGTATGCATTTGCTTTTGCAACGTACTAATTGGCTAGTATGCGATGCCATTAGCCCTCAGATACGAGGACTCTTGCAACAAAGAAAAGTTATTTGGAGCTTCTTCATAAACAAACTACTTTTAGACAATGAACACCAACCAAGTTGTGAAGAGGTGCATGCATGCGTCGATATATGAACGTGCACGTGTATTGGGATTCCAAAAGATATATGTATATAGGCAAGGTAAACCATTGCTGTTCAAAAGAGTTATTTGCTTACTGTAGTCTTGAGGAGTCTCTATAACATGCGCGGTCATAGTGTACATGTCGCCGATGGAGTACTTGATTCCCGGGAGCTTTGAACTGATGTTGTGCAAGAGCGTGACAAGTTCTGAATTGAAAGTGGTGGCAAAGATGTTCATAATCGCTAAACAGTCCCCGTCAGGGTTGATGGCGAGTGCTCTTTGGGCCGGACAGCACCCAATGGCACCTACGCTTATAATCCCAAACTTCCTTGCTCCGAGGTTGTATAGTTCCTACGTATATCAACAGCAACATCCATAGTAAGACATGCTTTCTCTAGTAGATTAAATCTCAGACATTATTTATAAGGAAATGATTACCGTTATGTAGCTCTCATATGCGGTTATTTGGGACGTGATGAACTCTGCAAAAGTGGGCACTGGCTGACCACTAGCCACCCTCATAAAGTAGGCGAATATGTCATTGCTTCCACTGCTGAAGACGAACAGAGATTGAGAGACCAATTTTCGTGCGGATTCTTGACCCATTACAGCAGTGAGAATGTTCGCGACTGCGCGGAATTGTTGGACTTGCTCTGACATGGGCACCACAACCTGTTTGTTGTTGAGATCATTGAATGTTAGAGCATGCTTTCAAGTGCGGTTTGATTTTATACAAAGCAAAAGCAACATGGAATCTATGCACTACTACACTCGGGGAAATAAACATACAAAAATCTGTCCAGTTTCGTTAAGGAGGCCAGATGCTCCTGAGGCAAAGTTTACGCCTTGAAACGAGCCGTCTCCGAAACCTGGTCTAGGGGTAGGGAGTGAGAGATACGGCTCTGGGCTTCTGTTGAACCCCATCAGCTTGGCTGAACATTTTGATACACCAATACAAAAGCTGGCGTCAGCTCTAGGAAAATGATATTCCAGTTCCAAAAAAGAGAGAAGAGTTTAATTATGAGCATCCAAATGTGATTACTAACCAAGGAAATCGGCAACGTTGTAACCATTACTGAACCTCCCAGTTGGCTCGCCGTTGGGAAAGTCGACACCGTTGCGGGGAAAGTCAGCTCTTGCAATGCTTCCATTCACGAAGTTGTTAGTCCCGACGTCGAGCATCGAATCCCCTAGCAGGAAAATGGCCGGGACTGCACTGGCCTTGCTGGGAACAAGAATGGCCAGGGAGAGGACTAGAAAGAGAGACGAAAGAAGATGGTTATGTGCCATGAAAACAAGGTGTGTTACGCTCCTGATCGAAGTCTCAGGTTGTTCTATGCAGGAATTGGTCCGAGCTAGCTAGATGTGTTTTCCGTTGCTTGTAAGCACGAGGTATATATAGAACTTGCATGCACGGAAGTAATCATAATTTTAATTTGGCTAGATCCAGAAATATTTGTGAACGTGTTTCTGTTTTTTTAATCTTAAACCAAACCATATACAATTGTGCCTTATGGGGATTTACATACATAATCCCACAATGGCTTTTCAAGAAGACTTTACGAGCACCTACGATATTCCACGTTTATTCACTTCAAACTTGGTATTTCGCAACTGATTTTGATGAACCAACAAAAGAGTCTTGTGATCTGCCTTTGAAACCAGGCCTTTCTGACCATTTCCACCCATGGCAATTCACCTCTTCTTTTCATTTCTCTTATCATTTCAGGGCATCTCGGTACGTATTGAGCGAAAAACTTCTCCTTGATAAGTTAGTGTCAGTTTACGAATTGAATTGCGGCGACAAATCAAAACTTTTCCTACCTTATCTTGTACTATTTATTTTTCAACTATTTCGATACATGACGACTTCAAAGCGAAATAACTAAATACTACTACACTGTAATCATGGTTATGAGTAACCAAAGAGGTCACACGTGAATTGTATAGCACTTCAGAGTTTGGTGTTTAAACATGTGTAGAATTGTGGTCAAGGATAAAATTGAATAACAAGTTGTGTGAAGCGGAGTTCATTGAGTGACGCGAACGGATCTAAGGGCAACTTTTAGTCACCTCAAGCAGGTTAATTGAAGAATTTTTTGGAGTGTGCACAGGGGAGTAGGGTTCTTTTTGTACGAGTAAGAGCATGTTTAGAATTGATTTTAACATTGTCAAATTTGACTTAATCTGGATCAAATCAACTTGATAGGTGTTTGATAAACATATAAAACTAATCAAATCAGCTTTCAAAAGCTAAAAGTTGTTTAAGTCAGAATCTACGAAAATGAGTATTATGGACTAATCAGATTTGACCAAGTACAGTACCAAAATATCCATATTGATTAAAAAGACATTGAACACGATACATTCAATAAAATTTTGGTCATTTTGCCGCGTTAGAGTTGCTTTTAAGACTAAAACAACATTTGTTGATTAAAGTTAATTTTGCCCCCCCCCCCCCCCCCCTCCCCCAAAAAAAAAAAAAAAAAACTTAAGCTTGATTATAAAAGTTGAAGATTTGAATCGAAAAATTCGCTATAAGAACTAATCAAGACGGAAAGGTGTTCCTGAAATAGCTACTTTCGGTGTCTTCTCTTGTTTTAGGGAATAGCTTCAAATAAGTATATCCTCATTTGAAGGGTCAAACCGTCACGACAGATACACGAAAAGATAGTGTTGTAGACATCTGAACTGTCCATAATCTTATTTCTAATTTTTTTCAAGTATGTGTTACATTGTCTGATTGCTTCGTATAACATGTCTTACCTACAATAGTGCCCGTGACAATTAAAATACATATCCATTGAAATTGTAACAAGTCTCGAGACACCACTTTAGACTAAAAGCTAACAACTACTTCTTTCTAAATAATTATAAAGCTTATCCATAAGAACAACAATAATAATAATCAGGGGCGGAACTGTTGCATGACCGCGGGGGGGCACCCCCAACTTTTTGGATTTTTTTTTTTAGTTATTGATAATAAATACTCACATTTCACATATTTACGAAAATGCTATTATATCGTAACTAATTAATTAGAGTTTCGTTTTGTTGTATTCTTTATTCTTTGTGCCATCGGCCGTCATAATTTTCTTCGTTCTCATTCTTCATTCGTCCAAATCTCAAATTCCAAATCTCCGGATTACAAAAAAATACGAATTGATCAAGGTGTGTTGTTTTGTTTATAGTTTAATTCTTGGAGTATTAACAAATTCAATAGTTACGCTAATTATAGTATTAACGTATTCAATTGTTACGCTATTTTAATAGTTACGCTATTCATTAGTTTAATTCTAATAGTATTAACGTATTCACTAGTTACGAAAAAACACGAACCGAACAATTTACTATACATTTAACGTATTCAATAGTTACGCTAATTATAATATGCTTATTTTTGTAGAAAAGTCACGCACAATTGATTCTTTCTTTCAAACAAAAAATGTTAGCAGTAGTAACGTTGATGAACTTAAACATTCTTCATTCTTTTATGTTAGCCATCAATTTTTTTTTATATCTTTTTGGCGCCCCCCCGATTAGACTTTCTGGATCCGCCACTGATAATAATACTACCTTTTTGGGCCAGTAAAACCAGTTTAAATACCCGTTAAAATAGCATCGGAACTATGACTTTTTAAAAAGGTTAAAATAAAAACTTTCACATGGCAAATGAATAAATTACTAAATGCATGTTCCGGAGTCTCTGCAGTTATTTTAATAATAATAAGTGCGAACTTTCGTTCTTTATTCATTTTGACATTTTAAATCATGAAAGGCTGAAAATTTTAGACTATTTATTTGCACCTCGTTCCTTTAAATCCGGTGCATTTGTCTTTTGCCTAGTTTTTTTTCTCTCTTTTTGTTAGCCACGAGTATCATCCGCTTGTTTTTTATGTTTATTGGGAAAAGACAATGAGTCATGTGGATGAGGACAAAATATTTATTTGATGTATTTGTATGTGCTAATTAACTTACATGGTCAAATGTGATTAAATCAATATTAAATCAGTTTTGAAGTGTTTAGAAAAAAAAAAGATAAACTGAATACATATATTTCAATGTACTCAAAACTGATTAAATCCAGAATCTTTATCTTCTTAGATTTTGATTCAATTAGTTTTGAAGAATCGGGTTTGACTAGGAAAATTATCAATACAATTTTACATATAAACAGACATTAAATACTCCATTTAAATTTGAATACATTATATGCTAATTTTGCAGTAAGAAAACTCCTTTCATCCCTTTTTATCCAAATAATTTTAACAATTTATGATTTATTATACTAGAAATAAATTAAAGCTGATTTTAGAAATTCATTATGTTTTAATCAATATCTACTTATGAGAATGAATCCCAAATGGCCTTTTAATCTGGAACACCCTTTCATCGTTGATCTTTATTTTCTTGGATATGATTTAATCAGTTTTTTAACTTTTGAAAGCTCTGATTGAATCAGTTTCTTAGCTTTTGGAAGTTCTGATTTAATCAGATTTATAGTTTGTCAAACACCTAACAACCTGATTTAATCCAGATTTAATTAAGTTTGACCATATAAGAATCAATTCCCAGTGAAACTAGGTACTTATTGAGCGGAAAACGCATCCTTAATAAGTTAATGTCTATTTACGACATGGGGCAACACATCAAAACCTTTTCCTACCTTATCTTGTACTTATTTGTTTCTACTAAGCGCAACTTTTAGTCGCACCTAGCAGGTTAAATTGAAGATTTTTTTGAAGTGTGCGTAAATGAGTATGATTCTTTATGTAACCTTTTTAATTATCAATACTATTCTCTTATTAACAAAAAAAAGTAAGAGTCTGTATAGAATTATTCTAACATGATCAAATTTGAGTTAATCTAGATTAAATCAGCTTTGGATGTGTTGAGCAAACGTATAAAACTAAGCAAATCAGGTATTATAAGGTAAAAAACTGATTGTAAATCATAATTTAAGAAAATGAGAATTATGGACTAATCACTTTTCAATAATATGGTTTGACCAAGTACATTACCAAAATATTCCTATTAATTACAAAAACCTTAAATACATTTTATTCAAACACTAATTTTGTGTCATTTCACCATAATGAAGCTCCTTATAATATTTTTAAACATCATTAGCGGATTTAAAGCTAATTTTGTCAAAACATAACTTAAAATTCATTTCGAAAGTTGATCGAGATTTTCATATAAAATTCGCTTTTGGGACTAATGAAAGATGTTCCTGAAATAGCTACTTTTGTTATATTTTAATGTTTTAAGGAATAGCTGCAAATATGTCATTGACTGATACATGAGAGATAGCGCTGTAAACATAACAAGTCCCGAGACACAACCTTGCACTAAAAGCAACTTTTTGTGGCTAAAAAGAACTTGGTTTCTAAATAATTATAGAGCTTATCCACAAGAGCAATTATAAACTTTTTTTGGGCAGTAAAACAAGTTTAATACTTATTAAATAGCTGAATGAGGTTGAGATCTGATCTGTCAACAAAAACCAAAATAGCGTTCAGATTTATGACCCTTTTATTCGTTAAAATTAGAATCTTTCACGTGATAAATGGATCATTACTAAATACATCTTCTGAACCATATGCAGTTTTCTCAATAAAATACGAATTTTCGTTTTTGTTCAATGTGTAGTTTTCAATGATGAAAGCCTCCAAGTTTTAGACTTTGCATTTGCACCTCGATCCTTTGAATTTGGTGCAATTGTTTTTTGCCTTGTTTTTTTATTAGCCATGAGTATCATCTGTTCGTTTTTAATGTTTATTGGGAAAAGACAACGAGTGATGTCGATAAGGACAAAATATTTATTTGCTTTTAAACTTCTGTGTGCTCTAAATTACCGGAGTCATCTTTTTCTAAGGATCAATTATAAAAATAGTTGTTGAATTATTGGAGTCATGTGCAGACGCTATTTATCAAATGTTTCAATGTCATTCACTGTTTCTGATTTCATGATATTTTTGAGGGGAAAAAATGACAATTCATAAGTTATTTTCATTTTGACCCAACTGGACCATTTTACCCATATTTGACCCGGTTCTTCTCCCCAACAACCACCCCAACCCCAACGGCGCCACACCATCACCATAGGGTGCCGTCATCAATTACTCTTAATTGCGCCGCTAGCTCCACACACCATGCACACGCCCGCACCGCCACAACCTTGCACCCCCACACACACCACCCACCCACATGCATGCGTACGTACACACTGATCCGCAACCCTTACCCTTTGACGATTGGGTTGATGTTTATAGCAGGTCAGAATGATGGTGGTCGATCGAGATAGTGATGGCAATGGTAATGGTAATATCATCGATTTGCTCGATCTGGGGAATCAGAAGGGTGAGGGTGGTGGTGGTGGATAGGGATGGTTGAGAGACGTCAGGAAGTGACCTGACGGTGCAGGCGTTGATGGATGGAGAGGGGAAGGGAGAGGGAGCACTAGGAACTGGAGCGATAGTGCAGGGGAAGGTCGATGGATGGGAGGGGAGAGGGAGTGGCAAGAAGTAGGTTGGTGACCGTCGGAGGACGGTAGAAAGTGATGGGACGGAAGAGGAGACAACGGACTTAACTAGTTGACCTGTGAGTTTGGTATCAAATTCTATTTTTCTTCAAAGGCGGATTGTTGTTATACGATTTAACAGCCTAACGGTCAAAATTGACAAAATAGATCAAAAAGATGACGGAACGATAAATAGTGAACGATATTGAAACATTTGATAAATTGTGTCAAGAACGCACATAACGCCAATAGTTGAAGGACTATTTTATATTTTATCCTTTTTTTTCTTAGAGATATTAGATCGAGTGCACTTAATGGACTCAATTTCTAAACGTGTTTTAGGCCAACAATTAGTCGTGGATGATCCATATTAGGGTGTAAGACATTTTTTTTCAGTGTTCCCTTTAGAGTCGTTTACGAAATGTAGGTGTTGTAGTCACGCTTTCACATAAGCTTATTTGGGCTTGGAACACCTAACCCATACATTAGCCGGTAACAAAAAAATGATCAATGAACTTACAAATTTTCTCCTAACTCAAGTTATACACAAAAACTCCATGTTTCTAAATGGGAACACCTTTCCTTGTTCGATAGTTCCGATTTCCTTGTTGACTAATAAACAATAAGAAAACCTTACTAAACTACATCTGCATGTACTGATCATAATACAAAAGAAATGATTAGAAAAAAAAGATCATAATACAAAAGAAGTTAGTTGCATGTAAAAATTATTTTTCAGATTAAGCCTTTCACGTGTGCACATGCTTAATCCAAAGCTTTGTGGTTAGCAACATACATTGAGAACCCATATGCATGTGAGCATGTCTGTTGGGCTCGGGAGCGTAACTGTATATAAAAGATATTGATGACTAAATTATTAAATTACACATAGGAACCCGTTTGGGTTTGATTTTTAAAAGTAAAATCGAGATTAAATCTTGATCAAATTTAGCTTTAAGATATGGATATTGTCTCGACAAATAGTACGAACAGTTTTAATGTGAAAAATTAACCAAAAAGTCAGTGTTTGAATAAAAAGTGCTAAAACTTTTTGCAATTAACAAGGATATGTTGGTGCTTTACGTGTTCAAACTTGATTATTAAAAAAAAAGATTAATCCTTAATCTTCAATTTTTTGAATTGTAATTTAATAAGTTCTTTAGCTTTTGCAAGCTTTGATATAATCAGCTTTGTAGTTTGTCAAAGACAACAATCTCGGAATCAATTCGAACAGGCTTTGAGACATACTCTCGTTTATTTTGTTTCATCGCTATGGTTTTTTATACATGTGGAAGTATGTCTTCTCTGAAGAAAAAAAAATCATGTATTAGTTTATTTCGATACTACTTTCACAAATTCAAAATTTTCAATATTGGTCCTAGCTATATGTGTTTTCCGTTGCTTGTACGCACAAGGTTTATATAGACCTTGCATGCACGGAGGTAATCATAATTTTGGCTAGATCCAGAAATTTTTGTGAACGTGTTTCTGTTTTTATTTAATCTTGAATCAAACCATTTAGAATTGTACCTTATGGAGATTTGAATACATTATCCCACAATGGCTTGTCAATAACACTTTACGAACACACATGATATTCCAAATTTATTCACTTCAAACTTGGTATTTCGCAACTGATTTTGAAACAACAAAAGAGTCTTGTAATCTGCCTTTGAAAGCAAGCCTTTCTGACCATTTCCACTGATGGCAATTCACCTCTTCCTTTCACATCTCTTATCATTTCAGGGCATCCTGGTACGTATTGAGCAAAAAACTTCTCCTTGATAAGTTAGTGTCAGTTTACGAATTGAATGGCGGCGGCAAATCAAAACCTTTTCTACCTTATCTTGTACTGCTTATTTGTTTTTATTGTAACATATTCAACTACTTCGATACATGACGACTTCAAAGCGAAATAACTAAATACTACTCTACTGTAATAATGGTTACGAGTAACCAAAGAAGTCTCACCCGAATTATATACGCACTTCAGAGTTTGGTGTTCAAACATGTTTTGAATTGTAGTCAAAGGATAAAACTGAATAACAAGATGTCCTAAGTGGAGTTCACTGACTGACGTGAACAGAGCTGAGGGCAACTTTTAGTCACACCGAGCAGGTTAATTGAAGAATTTTTCGACGTGTGCATAGAGGAGTAGGTTTCTTTTTGTACAAGTAAGAGCATGTTTCAAATTGATTTTAACATGGTCAAATTTGACTTAATCTGGATTAAATCAGCCTGATAGGTGTTTGGCAAACATATAAAACTAATCAAATCAGCTTTCCAAAGCTAAAACCTGATTAAGTCAGAATCTACGAAAACGAATATTATGGACTAATCACTTTTTAATAATCAGGTTTGACCAAGTACAATACCAAAATATCCCTATTGATTAAAAAGACCTTGAACACACTACATTCAAACACTAAATTTTTGGTCATTTTGCTGCATTAGAGCTGCTTTTAAGACTAAAACATCAATCTTTGATTAAAGCTAATTTTGCCCCCATAAAAAAAACCCTTAAAGTTGGTTATAAAAGTTGAATATTCGAATCGAAAATTCGCTTTCAGAACTAATCAAGACGGAAAGGTGTTCCTGAAATAGCTACTTTCTTTGTCTTCTCTTGTTTTAAGGAATAGCTTCAAACATGTTGTATTCCCTTGTTTGAAGGGTCAAACCGTCTTTGACAAAAACACGAGAGGTAGTGTTATAGACATCTGAACTGTTCATATTCAATTTCTAATTTCTTCAAGTATGTGTTACATTGTCAGATTGCTTCGTATAACATCTCTTACCTACAATAGTGCTCGTGACAATTTAAATACAGGTCCATTGAAATTGTAACAAGTCTCGAGGAGAAAATATTTAAACATTTTCTCAGTCTTGAGACACCACTTTGGACTAAAAGCTAACAACAATTTGTTCCTAAATAACTATAGAGCTTATCCATAAGAAAAATTATAATACCTTTTTTAGCTAGTAAAACCAGTTTAAATACAGGTTAAAATAGCATAGGATCTATGACTTCCAAAAAAGGTTAAAATAAAAACTTTCACGTGGGAAATGAATAAATTACTAAATGCAAGTGCAGTCTCTGTAGTTATATTTTAATAATTTGCGAACTTTCATTCCTTGTTCATTTAAAATCATGAAAGGCTCAAAGTTTTAGACTATTCATTTGCACCTCGTTCCTTTAAATCTGGTGCATTTGTCTTTTGCCTTGTTTTTTTTTCTTTTTCTCTTTTTGTTAGCCACGAGTATCATCCATTTGTTTTTTTATGTTTATTGGGAAAAGACAATGAGTCATGTGGATAAGGACAAAATATTTATTTGCTGTATATATTTTTGTATGTGCTTGTTTTTTTATGTTTACTGGGAAACGACAATGAGTGATGTGGATAACGATAAAATATTTATTTGCTAATTAAGTTACATGGTCAAATTTAATTAAAGTAAGATTAAATCAGTTTTGAAATATTTTAAAAAAAAAAAGATAAACTGGATAAATCTAGAATCTTCATTTTCTTAGATTCTGATTTAATTAGTTTTGAAGAATCGGGTTTGACCAAGAAAATTATCAATACATTAGCCCATTTAAATTTGAATACACTATATGCAAATTTTATGGCAAGAAACCTACTTTCATCCATTTCTATCCAAATACTTTTAACAACTTTTGATCTATTATACTAAAAATAGATTAAAGTGGATTTTAGAAGATGATTCTAATTTAATCAATATATACTAGTGAGAATCAATCACAAGTGGCCTCTCAATCTGAAACACCCTTTAATCATTAATCTTTATTTTCTTGGACTATGATTTGATTAGTTTTTAAACTTTCGAAAGCTCTGATTTAATCAGTTTCTTCGCTTTTGGAAGTTCTAATTTAATCAGTTTTGTAACTTGTCAAATACCTAGTAACTTGATTTAATTTAGATTAAATCAAGTTTGACCATATGAGAATCAATTCCCAGCAAAACCAGGTACGTATTGAGCGAAAAAACTCATCCTTAATAAGCTAATGTCTATTTATGATTTGGGGCAACACATCAAAACCTTTCCTACCTTATCGTTTACTTATTTGTTCCCATTGTACCTTTTACAACAACTTTGATTTATGATGACTTTAATGGCGAAATAACTAAATATGCACTTGGTGTTTATACATGTCTTGAATTATAGCAAAAGATAAAATTAAATAACAAGATGTCCGAAGTGGAGTTTACTCAGTGGCGCGAACGTGTATGAGGGCAACTCTTAGTCCCACCTAGCAGGTTAAATTGAAGAATTTTTTTGGTAGCGTAAAGGAATAGGATTCTTTTTGTACAAGTAGAAACCTGTATAAAATTATTTTAACATGGTCAAATTTGAGTTAATCTAGATTAAATTAGCTTTGGATGTGTTGAGCAAACATATAAAACTAAGCAAATCAGCAATTATGAGGGAAAAACTGATTGTAAATCATAATTTAAGAAAATGAGAATTACAGACTAATCACTTTTCAATAATCTGGTTTGACCAAGTAGAGTACCAAAATATTCCTATTAATTACAAAGCCTTAAATACATTTTATTCAAGCACTAAATTTTTGGTCATTCCACCGTATTTGAAGCTGCTTATAATATTTTTAAACGACATTCGTTGATTTAAAGCTATTTTTTCTTTCAAAAGATAACTTAAAATTCATTTTAAAAGTTGATCAATATTTTCATATGAAATTCGCTTTTGGGACTAATGAAAGGTGTTTCTGAAATAACTACTTTTGTTGTATTATCATGTTTTAAGGAATAGCTGTAAATATGTCATTGACATATACGTGAGAGATAGTGTTGTAAACATAACAAGTCCCGAGACACAACTTTGCAATAGAAGCAACTTTTTGTGGCTAAAAACATTTTGGTTCCTAAATAGTTATAGAGCTTATCCACGAGCAATTATAAAATCTTTTTTGGCCATTAAAACCAGTTTAATACTTATTAAATAGCTGAATGAGGTTGATATCTGATCTGTGAACAAAAACCAAAATAGCATTCGGATCTATGACCCTTTTCTTTTTTTTTTTTTCTCGTTAAAATTAGAATCTTTCACGTGATAAACTTAAGTGGATCATTACTAAATATATCTTCTTAACCATATGCAGTTATCTCAATAGAATACAAATTTTCATTTTCGATCAATGTGTAGTTTTCAATGATGAAAGGCACTAAGTTTTAGACTTTGCATTTGCACCTCGATCCTTTGAATTTGGTGCAATTGTTTTTTGCCTTGTTTTTTTTTCATTTTTTATTAGCCACGAGTATCATCTGTTTGTTTTTAATGTTTATTGGGAAAAGACAACGAGTGATGTCGACAAGGACAAAATATTTATTTGCTTTTAAACTTCTATGTATGCTAAATTACACGAGTTATCTTTTTTTAAGGATCGATTAAAAAATAGTTGTTCAATTATTGGAGTCGTGTGCATTTAGGACGCTATTTATCAAATGTTACAATGTCGTTTAATGTTTACGATTTCGTGAATATATATATATATATATATATATATATATATAATATATATATATATATATCGTCAACTTTGACCATTAAGTAATCATATTGAGGGACATAAATGACAATTCATAGGTTATTTTCATTTTGACCCAACTGGGCCATTTTACCCGTATTTGACCTGGCTTCTCCCCAACAGGCAACAACTACCCCAACCCCAACAGCGCTACACCATCACCCCTAGGTGTGCCGACATCAATTATAATGATGGCAATAGTAATATCATCGATTTTGCTTGATATGGAGAATCGGAAAGGTGGGGGTGATGGTGGATTGGGATGGTTGAGAAACAGCAGGAAGTGGCCTGGTAGTGCAGGCGACGGTGGATGGAGAGGGGAAATGAGAGGGAGGACGAGGAACTGGAGCGATAGTGCAAGGGAAGGTCAATGGATGGGAAGGGAGAGGGAGGGGCAAGAAGTAGGGGCGGCCGGGGAACGATGGATAGTGATGGGACGGAAGAGGAGACAACAGACTTAGGGTCTGTTTGGTAACACTGTCAGTTTTCAGTTTTTTTTTCTAAAAAAAAAGAGAAGAGTTCTGATTTTTTTTTTACCAGTTTAAAAAATTGGTGGCTATTTGACAGAGTTTATTTTTTCAAAAAACAGAAAAGAGCAAGTGTTTGACAGGACAACTCTTTGAGTTTATTTTTTTTAATATACATTTTTACATAATTAAACATTATTAAAGGTAATTAAGCAACTATATTACAATGTCTTACAAATAATTAAACATAATTTTCCAACATTACAATGAATAACAACCAACATTATTAAACATAATTAAACCAACATTAGCTCATTTTAATCCTAAACAAGTGTAGATTCACCACTAGCACCAAGACCACCGGCACCCAGATCGGGCCACCGTTGTACGCCGTCAGCGGACATCACAACCGGCGATACAAACCCATGAGAAACAGGGCGACCCAGTCCCGCTAGTGAGCCACTCAAACCCGCCGTCGGTCATCCACGCCATCGCACCTCAAACTGAAAGTGACGACAGCCAAGCCGTCGGGCCTCTCTTCGCCGTCACAGCAACACAGCCGCAGTGCCTCTCTTCGCCATGATGACAGCCCAGCCCCCCCAGCGAAGAGATATTCCCCCAGATGCGATGTTCGTGGCTGAAGCGGAGAAAGAAGGGACGGAGGCGGTGACCGGCGATGGAGGCGATGATCGACGACGGAGGCGCTGACCGGCGATGGAGGCGGTGGCTGTGGACCCGTGAGAGATGAGATGCGATCCAGAAAATTCGAGCAGAGTGGTGGCTGTGGACTCCCCCAGATGCGATTTGGCCGAAGAGATGAGAACCCTAATGTTTTCCTTGGTTTTTTCTATCTTATTTTCTGTTGCTAAGAAGACTCGAAGTCTAGACCTCATAAGTCCAGCCATCTGGGCCGCGTGAAAATTGGTTTCAAAAAGAGCTAATAGCTCTTTTGGAAAACAGGCCACTCTTTTTAAAGTCTTGGGCTTTTTTAAAAATTAAAGAACCATCAAACACCCCAGTTTTTGTGGGTTCTTGAGAATTTTTAAAATTGGGCCAAAAAAGAGGGGACAAGATTCATGTCAAAATGCCCCTTAGTTAGTTGACCCGTGAGTTTGGTATCAAGTTGAGTTCTATTTTTCTTCAAAGGCTGATTGCTGTTATACGTTTCATCCCTCATTTTAACCGCTTAACGGTCAAAAATTGACAAAATGGACCAAAAAGATCACAGAGAACGACAAATAGTGAATTTATCGCAAATATTTTCAATATCATTTATGTGCGTTCTGGATACCATTTATCAAAATTCAGCTCAGCCAACACTAGAGGTATCCTCTGCTTTGCTTCTTGCAACATGTGCTTAAGTCAAGAAGTGTCGTCTCGCTTTGGTTCTTGTTGATGAAGGTTGTTGCAATTCCCGTCTTCCCACATCTTCCCGTTCTTGCAATCCGATGACATAATTCTCGATTTCCCCAAGCATATCATAGTTAATTACATGCTGAATGTTGGGAAAATCCAAACGTTTTGAGGCAATATCCGTCGCAACCGAGACATCTTTCTTGCCTGCTTTGAAGGACGAAATGACATATTCTCTATCTCCTTGATCTTTGCCTCCATGAATCGCAACTCCTTCAACTCCTTTTAAAAGTAAATATTCATGAATGTCATCCACATCGGCTTTGTTCTCACAGAATACTAAAATAGGGGGTGGGTTCTTTTGCAAGCATTCTAAAAGGTAGACAATCTTGGCCTCTTGGTTCACATACTTAACTTCCTGAATGACATCAAGATTTGCTGCACCCGCCCTCCCTACATTAACGGTGACAGGTTTAACCAAAGCACTTTTGGCAAAATTCTGAATCTTTGTCGGCATGGTAGCAGAAAATAGAAGGGTTTGGCGCTGAGATTTGAAGTGATCAAACACTTCCAGTATGTCATCTTCAAAACCCAGATCCACCAATCTATCTGCCTCATCCAGTGTTAAGTACCTGCATATACGATAGTTTCAACACGCCATAACATGGTCCAATACCAAGACTAGGAAATGTAAATGTAAAACAATTACCATAGAGAGAGGAGATTTTTTAGAGCGTGATTTTTTTTTTTTTTTTTTACAGAGAAGAGTGTTTTAGAGAGAGAGTGTGTGAGAGAGTTTTTTATTTTGTAAGAGAGTGAAAAAAATGGAGAGCTTCCACGTGGGCTGGACTTTATGTCCTTTTTTTTATAATGACAGTCCTACCTCTCTGACTTTTTAACGACATCCGTACCCTATCAACTTAGGTACTGATTTGGTATGTTTTTTAAAAATTGGGTACTTCTGTCACACCTTCAAACTTGGGTACTAAAGTTGTACTTGAGACAAACTTTAGGGTACAGTTTTGAGATTAAGTCCAAAATTTATGTGTTTCTTTTGCTCTATCGCATAGTGCGTCCCTTCCGGTAGCAAAAAGAAAAGGTTTTGCAACAATTTTCCAATGGCATTTTGAGTAGCATAGTTGCCACCAAATTGTTAAATAAGTGCCACCAATGAGCTTTTATAATGACTGTTTGCCACTGAATTTGGGGGCTCGGAGGTGGTGGGTCGTGGCAAAAACTTGTTCATAGTACTCTCTCCGTCCCTAAAAGATTGATCAATTTTACTTTGCACGTATATTAAGGATTTAAGTTATATATTATGTGTCGTTCCTATTTTACCTTTTAGAGAGAGGGGGAAGAGTAGGTCATGAAAGAGAAAATTAGTTGGTAAAGTGTTAATGAGAAAAGAGAAATAAAATAAAAAAGTGTAAAGTGGCCCAGAGAGAAAATGAATTGGTAGAGAATTAAATGTGGTGAAAGAAATAGAATAAAAAAAAATATAAAAAGAGTAAGTAGGAAAAAAAGCGAAAAAAATCTTTCAAAATTTGGAAGTGATCACTTATTGTGGGACAGCTCAAAAAGGAAATATAATCAGTTTTTTAGAGACAGAGGGAGTATTACTTTTCAAAATTAAAATAGTTTCACACCCTTAGATATTTGTCTATACCTTTAATCGTCACTTACAAGTCCGGTAGTGATGTAATATTAATGTTTTAGTAACGTATTAAGCAACAAATATACTTTTAAGTGACAAATCAGAGTGTGAACCGGAAGTTCTAAAATAGACTTTTCTTAAAATTCTCTTACAAGTTCCAGTCGTGTACATATGTACAAAGGAAAAGAAGATTGCTCTTTTTCATTTATTCCGCCGTAGCTTATTGAGTAGATTACAGCTCTCACTCCCTGCTAAAATCGTTTATCTTCTTCCATTCCAATAAGATTTGAATCCATCTGCAAGTGCAACCATTTTTGGCTTATGGTAGATATTTGCTTGCACCAAATAAAAGTATAACGACTCGATCGGCTTAACAAGGTTGATTCGTTTTAAGGCATCAACATGCCACGTCATCAAGGTGGTAGGGATCAACTTAAGGGCAAACTTTTGTTTGTAGGCTAATTTGTCTAAAAGCAAGTTAGTGATTGCTCAAACTGTTAAATCAATGACAACAATTTTTAAAACAAAACGTGGCCAGTTTTGGACTAAAAATGACATGTGTCTCACTCATACAAGGTATAAAATTTTAATTGTGCAACGTGTCTTCATCATGGTAAGGGAGTATAAAGAATGCCAAGAATTTGAATGAAAAGTTGAGCTGGATGAGAACTCAATCAATAATGTAAAGGAGCAGCAATGGAACATCAAGAGTACCAGCAAGCTTCAGTACACACCAAGCCATATCGTGTAGTTGGAACCTTTGGGTACTTGGCTCCAGAGTACATGATGTATGGCAAAGTTGATGAGAAGATAGATGTGTATTCCTATGGGGTTGTGCTCCTGGAACTAATCACTGGGAAGAAGGCTATTCAAACAAACCAGGAGGCTAATCCCGAAAGCTTAGTACTTGGGTAATCAAAGGAAACATAGGCTTCGTTATTTGTAAACAAGAAGGTTTTTCATGAAATATGTTTGAGCATCTATGCAATTGTGACTTGCAGGCAAGGACTCTACTTAGTTGTGGCTTATGTGAACGCCCAGTTGATCCTAGCCTGGGTCGAGCCTACAATGAGGATGAGGTGAAAACGATGATCATTGCAGTGCGCCTTTGCCTCTTACATTCCTCTTCTAGACGGCCAACAATGAAAACGGTACAGTTTCTACCTTTTGGTTACGTGATAATGGCCGTTCGTAAGAGTCCTACCAGAGAAACAAGTTCGTTCTGTTTCACTTTTCCATCTAATGCTATCTTTTATGAATCAGTTTAGTGCCAAGAATCATACAGTGTTTTTTAACATGAGATATACTCTACTTGTACTAATTTTCCCTCAATTTAATTTGTTCTGAACTGATAGCTGTCAGATTTTGGAGCAGCAATGGAACATCAAGACTATCAGCAAGCTTCAGCCCACACCAAGCCATATCGTGTAGGGCTCCAGAGTACATGATGTATGGCAAAATTGATGAGAAGATGGATGTGTATTCTTATGGGGTTGTGCTCCTGGAACTACTTACCGGGAAAATCCCGAAAGCTTAGTACTTTGGGTAATCAAGGAAATATAGACTTCTTTATTTGTAAACAAGAAGGTTTTTCATGAAATTATATCTGAGCATCTATGCAATTGTGACTTGCAGTCAAGGTCTCTACTTAGTTGTGGCTTATGTGAACGCCTAACTGATCCTAGCCTGGATAGAGACTACAATGAGGATGAGGTCAAAACCATGATCACTTCAGCGCGCCTTTGCCTCTTACATTCGTCTTCTAGACGGCCAACAATGAGAACGGTACAGTTTCTACCTTTTGGCCTACATGATAATGGTCGTTCCTAAGAGTCCTACCAGAGGAGTAATTGCTTATCAGCTAGACTTTCTGCCACGAATTCACCCCTCTAACATAAATGATTATGCATTTATGCTTCCAACTCACAAATTTTGAATATGCGTATCCACATCAAATGCTTTTGGCAAAAGAAAAGTATTGAAAACTAAAAGTTCTGTTCAGCAGATACTGCATGTATTTGAAGAGCCGGACCACTGGCTACAGATGCAGAGGCAGAGGCAGAGAGAAGAACTCTTCAATGGAATTAGTTCCAGATCTGAAATAAGGGTGTATAAGCAAAATGGCTCAAATACTAATGGAACTCCCGTGGTTGGTGGCTGTGCTACCCAGGTCTTGATGAAATAATCATGAAATCTGTTGCTAGGGAAAGTTCATGGGAAAGAAAAACCATCGTTCGGGAGATCTTGGAAATTGGTTAAATTTCTCCTCACCTCATTTTAGTTATATTTGGCACATGGTCTGGTGTATCTGTGTACCCATAGTCTCGGTCATTTTGTGAATATATCTTTTGTTAGTTTGATCTCATTTCCTATTCCTTAGACATTGCTGAAACCGCCAAATTGAGCACATGTTATAGTATAATGCATAAAAAATTCAACTGCCCAAACCATCTCAGCAATTGAGAGCCTGCGCTTAAGGAACAAGGGAACAGAATTTCAAAAGCAGTAGCAAATATGTGATAGGTAAAGTATTACGTACAAGAAAGAGAAAGGGGACTAATTTATTGATGAAGTAAGCGAAATCAGACTTAGAGGGGGGCATAAACCTGACCTCTTAGCCAAACCAAGTCTATGAAGTCACTTATTGAAAGGGGACGTGGGGGTTGAACTTGGGGCACATAGAGTAGGAAGAGTTCATCATTTTTCGGTATTTAAGAGAATTGTAGAATGGTTATCCTCAACCAACTGGAAAAAGTTAACTGGGGTTACATATGTAGTGTTACCATAATAGAGATACGCAGCTGCAAGACGAGCAGCAGTCTCTGTCAGGTGAAATTGATCCCAAAAAAGGTAGTCATTGCGATTTTCACATAGATGTGAACGTATATTACAGATTTCTTCGGCATTGTACCTCCCAATTCCACAACATGCCCTTTCCACCTCGGTAAAATCTGGATAACGACGACGTTAACATAAATTATAACAAAGTAAAGCGTTTTAAATGACTGAGTATGCATTTGCTTTTGCAACGTACTAATTGGCAAGTATGAGATGCCATTAGCCCTCAGATACGAGGACTCTTGCAACAAAGAAAGGTTATTTGGAGCTTCTTAACATAAACAAACTACTTTTAGACTAGAACACCAACCAAGTTGTGAGGAGGTGTGCGTGCCGATATGTGAACGTGCAAGTGTATTGGGATTCCAAAAGATATATAGGCAAGGTAAATTACTGCTGTCCAAAAGAGTTATTTGCTTACAGTAGTCTTGAGGGGTCTCTATAACATGCATGGTCATGGTGTACATGTCTCCGAGGGAGTACTTGATTCCCGGGAGCCTTGAGCTGATGTCGTGCAAGAGCGTGATGAGTTCTGAATGGAAAGTTGTGGCAAAACTGTTCATACTCCCTAAACAGTCCCCGCCAGGGTTGTTGGCGAGTCCTCTTTGGGCCGGACAGCACCCAATGGCACCTACGCCCATAATCCCAAACTTCCTTGCTCCGAGGTTGTATAGTTCCTACGTATATCAACAGCAACATCCATAGTAATGCTTTCTCTAGTAGATGAAATCTCAGACAAATTATTAAGGAAATGAGTACCGTTATGTAGCTCTCATATGCGGTTATTTGGGACGTGATGAACTCTGCACGAGTGGGTACATCTTGACCGGCAGCCAGCCTCATAAAGTAGGCGAATATGTCATTGGTTCCGCTGCTGAAGACGAACACAGATTCGGAGAGCAATTTTTGTGCGGATTCTTGACCCATTACAGCAGTGAGAATGTTCTTGACTGCGCGAAATTGTTGGACTTGCTCTGACATCGGCACCACAGTCTATTTGTCGTTGAGATCATCAAATATTAGAGCATGAATCTTTGCTATTTCAAGTGCGGTTGATCTTCTACAAAAGCACCATGGAATGTATGCACTACTACACTCGGAGAAATAAACATACCCAATTGTATCCAGTGTCGTTAAGGAGGCCAGATGCTCCCGAGGCAAAGTTTACTCCTCTAAACGAGCCGTCCCCGAGACTTGGTCTAGGGGTATAGAGAGAGAGATACGGCTCTGGGCTTTTGCTGAACCCCATCCACTGGGCTGAACATTTTGATGCACCATCACAAAAGCTGGCGTCAGCTCTAGGAAAATGATATTCCAGTACAAAAAAGAGAGGAGTTTAATTATGTGATTACTAACCAAGGAAATCGGCAACGTTGTAACCATTACTGAACCTCCCAGTTGCCTCACCGTTGGGAAAGTCGACACCGTTGTAGGGGAAGTCACCTCTTGCAATGCTTCCATTCACGAAGTTGTTAGTCCCAACGTCGAGATTGAATCGCCTAGCAGGAAAGTGGCCCGGACTGCGCCGTCCTTGCGGGGAACAAAAAAGGCCAGGGAGAGGACTAGACAGAGAGACGAAAGAAGATGGCTATTTGCCATGAAAACAAGGTGTGTTACGCTCCTGAAGTCTCAGGTTGTTCTATATGCAGGAATTGCTCCTAGCTAGCTAGATGTGTTTTCCGTTGCTTGTAAGCACGAGATATATATAGAACTTGCATGCACAGAAGTAATCATAATTTTATCTTGGCTAGATCCATAAATATTTGTGAACGTGTTGCTGTTTTTTTAATCTTAAACCAACCAAATATACAATTGTACCTTATGGAGATTTAAATACATAATCCCACAATGGCTTTTCAAGAAGACTTTATATATGAGCACATACGATATTCCACATTTATTCAATTCAAACTTGGTATTTCGCAACTGATTTTGATGAACCAACAAAAGAGTCTTGTGATCTGCCTTTGAAAGTAGGCCTTTCTGACCATTTCCACCCATGGCAATTCACCTCTTCTTTTCATTTCTCTTATCATTTCAGGGTATCTTGGTACATATTGAGCAAAAAACTTCTCCTTGATAAGTTAGTGTCAATTTACGAATTGAATGACGGCGACAAACAAATTTTTTTTGCTATATTGTAACCTTTTCAACTACTTCGATACATGACGACCTCAAAGCGAAATAACTAGTGTAATCATGGTTATGAGAAACCAAAGAAGTCACATC
>JAVXUO010000717.1:0-80006 GCA_033065855.1 Escallonia rubra
TCATAATTTAAGAAAATGAGAATTATGGACTAATCACTTTTCAATAATATGGTTTGACCAAGTACATTACCAAAATATTCCTATTAATTACAAAAACCTTAAATACATTTTATTCAAACACTAATTTTGTGTCATTTCACCATAATGAAGCTCCTTATAATATTTTTAAACATCATTAGTGGATTTAAAGCTAATTTTGTCAAAACATAACTTAAAATTAATTTCGAAAGTTGATCGAGATTTTCATTATAAAATTCGCTTTTGGGACTAATGAAAGATGTTCCTGAAATAGCTACTTTTGTTATATTTTCTTGTTTTAAGGAATAGCTGCAAATATGTCATTGACTGATACATGAGAGATAGCGCTGTAAACATAACAAGTCCCGAGACACAACCTTGCACTAAAAGCAACTTTTTGTGGCTAAAAAGAACTTGGTTTCTAAATAATTATAGAGCTTATCCACAAGAGCAATTATAAACTTTTTTTGGGCAGTAAAACAAGTTTAATACTTATTAAATAGCTGAATGAGGTTGAGATCTGATCTGTGAACAAAAACCAAAATAGCGTTCAGATTTATGACCCTTTTATTCGTTAAAATTAGAATCTTTCACGTGATAAATGGATCATTACTAAATACATCTTCTGAACCATATGCAGTTTTCTCAATAAAATACGAATTTTCGTTTTTGTTCAATGTGTAGTTTTCAATGATGAAAGCCTCCAAGTTTTAGACTTTGCATTTGCACCTCGATCCTTTGAATTTGGTGCAATTGTTTTTTGCCTTGTTTTTTTATTAGCCATGAGTATCATCTGTTCGTTTTTAATGTTTATTGGGAAAAGACAACGAGTGATGTCGATAAGGACAAAATATTTATTTGCTTTTAAACTTCTGTGTGCTCTAAATTACCGGAGTCATCTTTTTCTAAGGATCGATTATAAAAATAGTTGTTGAATTATTGGAGTCATGTGCATTTAGGACGCTATTTATCAAGTGTTTCAATATCAGTGACTGTTTCTGTATTTCGTCAATTTTGACCTTTAAGTAATCAAATTGAGGGGAAAAAATGACAATTCATAAGTTATTTTCATTTTGACCCAACTGGACCATTTTACCCATATTTGACCCGGTTCTTCTCCCCAACAACCACCCCAACCCCAACGGCGCCACACCATCACCATAGGGTGCCGTCATCAATTACTCTTAATTGCGCCGCTAGCTCCACACACCATGCACACGCCCGCACCGCCACAACCTTGCACCCCCACACACACCACCCACCCACATGCATGCGTACGTACACACTGATCTGCAACCCTTACCCTTTGACGATTGGGTTGATGTTTATAGCAGGTCAGAATGATGGTGGTCGATCGAGATAGTGATGGCAATGGTAATGGTAATATCATCGATTTGCTCGATCTGGGGAATCAGAAGGGTGAGGGTGGTGGTGGTGGATAGGGATGGTTGAGAGACGTCAGGAAGTGACCTGACGGTGCAGGCGTTGATGGATGGAGAGGGGAAGGGAGAGGGAGCACTAGGAACTGGAGCGATAGTGCAGGGGAAGGTCGATGGATGGGAGGGGAGAGGGAGTGGCAAGAAGTAGGTTGGTGACCGTCGGAGGACGGTAGAAAGTGATGGGACGGAAGAGGAGACAACGGACTTAACTAGTTGACCTGTGAGTTTGGTATCAAATTCTATTTTTCTTCAAAGGCGGATTGTTGTTATACGATTTAACAGCCTAACGGTCAAAATTGACAAAATAGACCAAAAAGATCACAACGACAAATAGTGAACGATATTGAAACATTTGATAAATTGTGTCAAGAACGCACATAACGCCAATAGTTGAAGGACTATTTTATATTTTATCCTTTTTTTTCTTAGAGATATTAGATCGAGTGCACTTAATGGACTCAATTTCTAAACGTGTTTTAGGCCAACAATTAGTCGTGGATGATCCATATTAGGGCGTAAGACATTTTTTTTCAGTGTTCCCTTTAGAGTCGTTTACGAAATGTAGGTGTTGTAGTCACGCTTTCACATAAGCTTATTTGGGCTTGGAACACCTAACCCATACATTAGCCGGTAACAAAAAAATGATCAATGAACTTACAAATTTTCTCCTAACTCAAGTTATACACAAAAACTCCATGTTTCTAAATGGGAACACCTTTCCTTGTTCGATAGTTCCGATTTCCTTGTTGACTAATAAACAATAAGAAAACCTTACTAAACTACATCTGCATGTACTGATCATAATACAAAAGAAATGATTAGAAAAAAAAGATCATAATACAAAAGAAGTTAGTTGCATGTAAAAATTATTTTTCAGATTAAGCCTTTCACGTGTGCACATGCTTAATCCAAAGCTTTGTGGTTAGCAACATACATTGAGAACCCATATGCATGTGAGCATGTCTGTTGGGCTCGGGAGCGTAACTGTATATAAAAGATATTGATGACTAAATTATTAAATTACACATAGGAACCCGTTTGGGTTTGATTTTTAAAAGTAAAATCGAGATTAAATCTTGATCAAATTTAGCTTTAAGATATGGATATTGTCTCGACAAAAAGTACTGAGAACTGTTTTAATGTGATAAAATAACCAAAAAAATCAGTGTTTGAATAAAAAGTGCTAAAACTTTTTGCAATTAACAAGGATATGTTGGTACTTTACGTGGTCAAACTAGATTACAAAAAAAAGATTAATCCTTAATCTTCAATTTTTTGAATTGTAATTTAATAAGTTTTTTAGCTTTTGCAAGCTTTGATATAATCAGCTTTGTAATTTGTCAAACACATAGTAATCTCGGAAGCAATCCCAACAGGCTTTGAGACAAACTCTCATTTATTTTGTTTCATCGCTATGGTTTTATATATACGTGGAAGTATGTCTTCTCTGAAGAAAAAAAATCATGTATTAGTTTATTTCGATATTACTTTCACAAATTCAAAATTTTCAATATTGGGCCTAGCTAGATTTGTTTTCCGTTGCTTGTAAGCACAAGGTTTATATAGACCTTGCATGCACGGAAGTAATCATAATTTTGGCTAGATCCAGAAATTTTTGTGAACGTGTTTTTGTTTTGTTTTTTAATCTTGAATCAAACCATATACAATTGTACCTAATGGAGATTTGAATACATAATCCCACAATGGCTTTTCAAGAACACTTTACGAACACACATGATATTCCAAATTTATTCACTTCAAACTTGGTATTTCGCAACTGATTTTGAAACAACAAAAGAGTCTTGTGGTCGGCCTTTGAAAGCAAGCCTTTCCGACCATTTCCACCGATGGCAATTCACCTCTTCCTTTCAATTCTCTTATCATTTCTGGGCATCTTGGTACGTAAGACCGGAAAACTTCTCCTTAATAAGTTAGTGTTGGTTTACAAATTGAATGGCGGCAACAAATCAAAGCATTTCCTACCTTATCTTGTACTGCTTAAATTTTTTTTTTATTGTGACCTTTTCAACTATTTCCATACATGACGACTTCAAAGCGAAATAACTAAATACTACCCTACTGTAATAATGGTTACGAGTAACCAAAGAAGTCACACCCGAATTATATACGCACTTCAGAGTTTGGTGTTTAAACATGTTTTGAATTGTAGTCAAAGGATAAAACTGAATAACAAGATGTCCTAAGTGGAGTTCACTGAGTGACGCGAACAGAGCTGAGGGCAACTTTTAGTCATGTCGAGCAGGTTAATTGAAGAATTTTTTGACGTGTGCATAGAGGAGTAGGTTTCTTTTTGTACAAGTAAGAACATGTTTAGAATTGATTTTAACATGGTCAAATTTGACTTAATCTGGATTAAATCAGCCTGATAGGTGTTTGGCAAACATATAAAACTAATCAAATCAGCTTTCAAAAGCTAAAACCTGATTAAGTCAGAATCTACGAAAATGAATATTATGGACTAATCACTTTTTAATAATCAGGTTTGACCAAGTACAATACCAAAATATCCCTATTGATTAAAAAGACCTTGAACACATTACATTCAAACACTAAATATTTGGTCATTTTGCTGCATTAGAGCTGCTTTTAAGACTAAAACATCAATCTTTGATTAAAGCTAATTTTGCCCCCATAAAAAAAACCCTTAAAGTTGGTTATAAAAGTTGAATATTCGAATCGAAAATTCGCTTTCAGAACTAATCAAGAAGGAAAGGTGTTCTTGAAATAGTTACTTTCTTTGTCTTCTCTTGTTTTAAGGAATAGCTTCAAACATGTTGTATTCCCTTGTTTGAAGGGTCAAACCGTCTTTGACAAAAACACGAGAGGTAGTGTTATAGACATCTGAACTGTTCATATTCAATTTCTAATTTCTTCAAGTATGTGTTACATTGTCAGATTGCTTCGTATAACATGTCTTACCTACAATAGTCTCGTGACAATTTAAATATAGGTCCATTGAAATTGTAACAAGTCTCGAGGAGAAAATATTTAAACATTTTCTGTCTCGAGACACCACTTTGGACTACAAGCTAACAACAACTTGTTCCTAAATAACTATTGAGCTTATCCATAAGAAAAATTATAACACCTTTTTTAGCCAGTAAAACCAGTTTAAATACCGGTTAAAATAGCATAATGATCTATGACTTCCAAAAAAGGTTAAAATAAAAACTTTCACGTGGGAAATGAATAAATTACTAAATGCAAGTGCAATCTCTGTAGTTATATTTTAATAATTTGCGAACTTTCGTTCCTTGTTCATTTTAAATCATGAAAGGCTCAAAGTTTTAGACTATTCATTTGCACCTCGTTCCTTTAAATCTGGTGCATTTGTCTTTTGCCTTGTTTTTTTTTTTTTTTTCTCTTTTTGTTAGCCACGAGTATCATCCATTTGTTTTTTTTTATGTTTATTGGGAAAAGACAACGAGTCATGTGGATAAGGACAAAATATTTATTTGCTGTATATATTTTTGTATGTGCTTGTTTTTTATGTTTACTGGAAACGGCAATAAGTGATGTGGATAACGACAAAATATTTATTTGCTAATTAAGTTACATGGTCAAATTTAATTAAAGTAAGATTAAACCAGTTTTGAAATATTTTTAAAAAAAAAGATAAACTGGATAAATCTAGAATCTTCATTTTCTTAGATTCTGATTTAATTAGTTTTGAAGAATCGGGTTTGACGAAGAAAATTATCAATACATTAGCCCATTTAAATTTGAATACACTATATGCAAATTTTACGGCAAGAAAGCTACTTTCATCTTTTTCTATCCAAATACTTTTAACAACTTTTGATCTATTATACTAAAAATAGATTAAAACAGATTTTAGAAGATGATTCTAATTTAATCAATATATACTAGTGAGAATCAATCACAAGTGGCCTCTCAATCTGAAACACCCTTTAATCATTAATCTTTATTTTCTTGGACTATGATTTGATTAGTTTTTAAACTTTCGAAAACTCTGATTTAATCAGTTTCTTCGCTTTTGGAAGTTCTAATTTAATCAGTTTTGTAACTTGTCAAATACCTAGCAACCTGATTTAATTTAGACTAAATCAAGTTTGACAATATGAGAATCAATTCCCAGCAAAACCAGGTACCCGTATTGAGCGGAAAAACTCATCCTTAATAAGCTAATGTCTATTTATGATTTGGGGGCAACACATCAAAACCTTTCTTACCTTATCGTTTACTTATTTGTTCCCATTGTACCTTTTACAACAACTTTGATTTATGATGACTTTAATGGCGAAATAACTAAATATGCACTTGGTGTTTATACATGTCTTGAATTATAGCAAAAGATAAAATTAAATAACAAGATGTCCGAAGTGGAGTTTACTCAGTGGCGCGAACGTGTATGAGGGCAACTCTTAGTCCCACCTAGCAGGTTAAATTGAAGAATTTTTTTGGTAGCGTAAAGGAATAGGATTCTTTTTGTACAAGTAGAAACCTGTATAAAATTATTTTAACATGGTCAAATTTGAGTTAATCTAGATTAAATTAGCTTTGGATGTGTTGAGCAAACATATAAAACTAAGCAAATCAGCAATTATGAGGGAAAAACTGATTGTAAATCATAATTTAAGAAAATGAGAATTACAGACTAATCACTTTTCAATAATCTGGTTTGACCAAGTAGAGTACCAAAATATTCCTATTCCTTACAAAGCCTTACATACATTTTATCCCCGCACTCAATTTTTGCTCATTCCACCGTATTTGAAGCTGCTTATAATATTTTTAAACGACATTCGTTGATTTAAAGCTATTTTTTCTTTCAAAAGATAACTTAAAATTCATTTTAAAAGTTGATCAATATTTTCATATGAAATGCGCTTTTTGGACTAATGAAAGGTGTTTCTGAAATAACTACTTTTGTTGTATTATCATGTTTTAAGGAATAGCTGTAAATATGTCATTGACATATACGTGAGAGATAGTGTTGTAAACATAACAAGTCCTGAGACACAACCTTGCAATAGAAGCAACTTTTTATGGCTAAGAACAACTTGGTTCCTATATAGTTCTAGAGCTTATCCACAAGAGCAATTATAAAACCTTTTTTGGCCATTAAAACCAGTTTAATACTTATTAAATAGCTGAATGAGGTTGATATCTGATCTGTGAACAAAAACCAAAATAGCATTCGGATCTATGACCCTTTTCTTTTTTTTTTTTTCTCGTTAAAATTAGAATCTTTCACGTGATAAACTTAAGTGGATCATTACTAAATATATCTTCTTAACCATATGCAGTTATCTCAATAGAATACAAATTTTCATTTTCGATCAATGTGTAGTTTTCAATGATGAAAGGCACTAAGTTTTAGACTTTGCATTTGCACCTCGATCCTTTGAATTTGGTGCAATTGTTTTTTGCCTTGTTTTTTTTTCATTTTTTATTAGCCACGAGTATCATCTGTTTGATTTTAATGTTTATTGGGAAAAGACAACGAGTGATGTCGACAAGGACAAAATATTTATTTGCTTTTAAACTTCTATGTATGCTAAATTACACGAGTTATCTTTTTTTAAGGATCGATTAAAAAATAGTTGTTCAATTATTGGAGTCGTGTGCATTTAGGACGCTATTTATCAAATGTTACAATGTCGTTTAATGTTTACGATTTCGTGAATATATATATATATATATCGTCAACTTTGACCATTAAGTAATCATATTGAGGGACATAAATGACAATTCATAGGTTATTTTCATTTTGACCCAACTGGGCCATTTTACCCGTATTTGACCTGGCTTCTCCCCAACAGGCAACAACTACCCCAACCCCAACAGCGCTACACCATCACCCCTAGGTGTGCCGACATCAATTATAATGATGGCAATAGTAATATCATCGATTTTGCTTGATATGGAGAATCGGAAAGGTGGGGGTGATGGTGGATTGGGATGGTTGAGAAACAGCAGGAAGTGGCCTGGTAGTGCAGGCGACGGTGGATGGAGAGGGGAAATGAGAGGGAGGACGAGGAACTGGAGCGATAGTGCAAGGGAAGGTCAATGGATGGGAAGGGAGAGGGAGGGGCAAGAAGTAGGGGCGGTCAGGGAACGATGGATAGTGATGGGACGGAAGAGGAGACAAGAGACTTAGGGTCTGTTTGGTAACACTGTCAATTTTCAGTTTTTTTTTCTAAAAAAAAAGAGAAGAGTTCTGATTTTTTTTTACCAGTTTAAAAAACTGGTGGCTGTTGGACAGAGTTTATTTTTTCAAAAAACAGAAAAGAGCAAGCGTTTGACAGGACAACTCTTTGAGTTTATTTTTTTTAATATACATTTTTACATAATTAAACATTATTAAAGGTAATTAAGCAACTATATTACAATGTCTTACAAATAATTAAACATAATTTTCCAACATTACAATGAATAACAACCAACATTATTAAACATAATTAGACGAACATTAGCTCATTTTAATCCTAAACAAGTGTAGATTCACCACTAGCACCAAGACCACCGGCACACCGCCGGCACCCAGATCGGGCCACCGTTGTCCGCCGTCAGCAGACATCACAACCGGCGATACAAACCCACGGCAATTACATGAGAAACAGGACGACCCAGTCCCGCTAGTGAACCACTCAAACCCGCCGTCGGTCATCCACGCCATCGCACCTCAAACTGAAAGTGACGACAGCCAAGCCGTCGGGCCTCTCTTCGCCGTCACAGCAACACAGCCGCAGTGCCTCTCTTCGCCATGATGACAGCCCAGCCCCCCCAGCGAAGAGATATTCCCCCAGATGCGATGTTCGTGGCTGAAGCGGAGAAAGAAGGGACGGAGGCGGTGACCGGCGATGGAGGCGATGATCGACGATGGAGGCGGTGACCGGCGATGGAGGCGGTGGCTGTGGACCCGTGAGAGATGAGATGCGTTCCAGAAAATTCGAGCAGAGCGGTGGTTGTGGACTCCCCCAGATGCGATTCGGCCGAAGAGATGAGAACCCTAATGTTTTCCTTGGTTTTTTCTATCTTATTTTCTGTTGCTAAGAAGACTCGAAGTCTAGACCTCATAAGTCCAGCCATCTGGGCCGCGTGAAAATTGGTTTAAAAAAGAGCTAATAGCTCTTTTGGAAAACAGGCCACTCTTTTTAAAGTCTTGGGCTTTTTAAAAAATTAAAGAACCACCGAACACCCCAGTTTTTTGGGCTTCTTGAGAAATTTTAAAATTGGGCCAAAAAAGAGGGGAAAAAATTCATGTCAAATTGCCCCTTAGTTAGTTGACCCGTGAGTTTGGTATCAAGTTGAGTTCTATTTTTCTTCAAAGGCTGATTGCTGTTATACGTTTCATCCCTCATTTTAACCGCTTAACGGTCAAAAATTGACAAAATGGACCAAAAAGATCACAGAGAACGACAAATAGTGAATTTATCGCAAATATTTTCAATATCATTTATGTGCGTTCTGGATACCATTTATCAAAATTCAGCTCAGCCAACACTAGAGGTATCCTCTGCTTTGCTTCTTGCAACATGTGCTTAAGTCAAGAAGTGTCGTCTCGCTTTGGTTCTTGTTGATGAAGGTTGTTGCAATTCCCGTCTTCCCACATCTTCCCGTTCTTGCAATCCGATGACATAATTCTCGATTTCCCCAGGCATATCATAGTTAATTACATGCTGAATGTTGGGAAAATCCAAACGTTTTGAGGCAATATCCGTCGCAACCGAGACATCTTTCTTGCCTGCTTTGAAGGACGAAATGACATATTCTCTATCTCCTTGATCTTTGCCTCCATGAATCGCAACTCCTTCAACTCCTTTTAAAAGTAAATATTCATGAATGTCATCCACATCGGCTTTGTTCTCACAGAATACTAAAATAGGGGGTGGGTTCTTTTGCAAGCATTCTAAAAGGTAGACAATCTTGGCCTCTTGGTTCACATACTTAACTTCCTGAATGACATCAAGATTTGCTGCACCCGCCCTCCCTACATTAACGGTGACATGTTTAACCAAAGCACTTCTGGCAAAATTCTGGATCTTTGTCGGCATGGTAGTAGAAAATATAAGGGTTTGGCGCTGAGATTTGAAGTGATCAAACACTTCCCGTATGTCATCTTCAAAACCCAGATCCACCAATCTATCTGCCTCATCCAGTGTTAAGTACCTGCATATACGATAATTTTCAAGACGCCATAACATGGTCCAATACCAAGACTAGGAAATGTAAATGTAAAACAATTACCATAGAGAGAGGAGATTTTTTAGAGCGTGATTTTTTTTTTTTTTTTTTACAGAGAAGAGTGTTTTAGAGAGAGAGTGTGTGAGAGAGTTTTTTATTTTGTAAGAGAGTGAAAAAAATGGAGAGCTTCCACGTGGGCTGGACTTTATGTCCTTTTTTTTATAATGACAGTCCTACCTCTCTGACTTTTTAACGACATCCGTACCCTATCAACTTAGGTACTGATTTGGTATGTTTTTTAAAAATTGGGTACTTCTTTGTCACACCTTCAAACTTGGGTACTAAAGTTGTACTTGAGACAAACTTTAGGGTACAGTTTTGAGATTAAGTCCAAAATTTATGTGTTTCTTTTGCTCTATCGCATAGTGCGTCCCTTCCGGTAGCAAAAAGAAAAGGTTTTGCAACAATTTTCCAATGGCATTTTGAGTAGCATAGTTGCCACCAAATTGTTAAATAAGTGCCACCAATGAGCTTTTATAATGACTGTTTGCCACTGAATTTGGGGGCTCGGAGGTGGTGGGTCGTGGCAAAAACTTGTTCATAGTACTCTCTCCGTCCCTAAAAGATTGATCAATTTTACTTTGCACGTATATTAAGGATTTAAGTTATATATTGTGTGTCTTTCCTATTTTACCCTTTAGAGAGAGGGGGGAAGAGAATGGGTCATGAGAGAGAAAATTAGTTGGTAGAGTGTTAAATGGGAAGAGAGAAATAAAATAAAAAAGTGTAAAGTGGCCCGGAGAGAGAAAATGAATTGGTAGAGAATTAAATGTGGTGATAGAAATAGAATAAAAAAAAATATAAAAAGGGTAAGTAGGTAAAAATGCGTATAAAATCTTTCCTAATTTGGAAGTGATCACTTATTGTGGGACAGCTCAAAAAGGAAATATAATCAGTTTTTTAGAGACAGAGGGAGTATTACTTTTCAAAATTAAAATAGTTTCACACCCTTAGATATTTGTCTATACCTTTAATCGTCACTTACAAGTCCGGTAGTGATGTAATATTAATGTTTTAGTAACGTATTAAGCAACAAATATACTTTTAAGTGACAAATCAGAGTGTGAACCGGAAGTTCTAAAATAGACTTTTCTTAAAATTCTCTTACAAGTTCCAGTCGTGTACATATGTACAAAGGAAAAGAAGATTGCTCTTTTTCATTTATTCCGCCGTAGCTTATTGAGTAGATTACAGCTCTCACTCCCTGCTAAAATCGTTTATCTTCTTCCATTCCAATAAGATTTGAATCCATCTGCAAGTGCAACCATTTTTGGCTTATGGTAGATATTTGCTTGCACCAAATAAAAGTATAACGACTCGATCGGCTTAACAAGGTTGATTCGTTTTAAGGCATCAACATGCCACGTCATCAAGGTGGTAGGGATCAACTTAAGGGCAAACTTTTGTTTGTAGGCTAATTTGTCTAAAAGCAAGTTAGTGATTGCTCAAACTGTTAAATCAATGACAACAATTTTTAAAACAAAACGTGGCCAGTTTTGGACTAAAAATGACATGTGTCTCACTCATACAAGGTATAAAATTTTAATTGTGCAACGTGTCTTCATCATGGTAAGGGAGTATAAAGAATGCCAAGAATTTGAATGAAAAGTTGAGCTGGATGAGAACTCAATCAATAATGTAAAGGAGCAGCAATGGAACATCAAGAGTACCAGCAAGCTTCAGTACACACCAAGCCATATCGTGTAGTTGGAACCTTTGGGTACTTGGCTCCAGAGTACATGATGTATGGCAAAGTTGATGAGAAGATAGATGTGTATTCCTATGGGGTTGTGCTCCTGGAACTAATCACTGGGAAGAAGGCTATTCAAACAAACCAGGAGGCTAATCCCGAAAGCTTAGTACTTGGGTAATCAAAGGAAACATAGGCTTCGTTATTTGTAAACAAGAAGGTTTTTCATGAAATATGTTTGAGCATCTATGCAATTGTGACTTGCAGGCAAGGACTCTACTTAGTTGTGGCTTATGTGAACGCCCAGTTGATCCTAGCCTGGGTCGAGCCTACAATGAGGATGAGGTGAAAACGATGATCATTGCAGTGCGCCTTTGCCTCTTACATTCCTCTTCTAGACGGCCAACAATGAAAACGGTACAGTTTCTACCTTTTGGTTACGTGATAATGGCCGTTCGTAAGAGTCCTACCAGAGAAACAAGTTCGTTCTGTTTCACTTTTCCATCTAATGCTATCTTTTATGAATCAGTTTAGTGCCAAGAATCATACAGTGTTTTTTAACATGAGATATACTCTACTTGTACTAATTTTCCCTCAATTTAATTTGTTCTGAACTGATAGCTGTCAGATTTTGGAGCAGCAATGGAACATCAAGACTATCAGCAAGCTTCAGCCCACACCAAGCCATATCGTGTAGGGCTCCAGAGTACATGATGTATGGCAAAATTGATGAGAAGATGGATGTGTATTCTTATGGGGTTGTGCTCCTGGAACTACTTACCGGGAAAATCCCGAAAGCTTAGTACTTTGGGTAATCAAGGAAATATAGACTTCTTTATTTGTAAACAAGAAGGTTTTTCATGAAATTATATCTGAGCATCTATGCAATTGTGACTTGCAGTCAAGGTCTCTACTTAGTTGTGGCTTATGTGAACGCCTAACTGATCCTAGCCTGGATAGAGACTACAATGAGGATGAGGTCAAAACCATGATCACTTCAGCGCGCCTTTGCCTCTTACATTCGTCTTCTAGACGGCCAACAATGAGAACGGTACAGTTTCTACCTTTTGGCCTACATGATAATGGTCGTTCCTAAGAGTCCTACCAGAGGAGTAATTGCTTATCAGCTAGACTTTCTGCCACGAATTCACCCCTCTAACATAAATGATTATGCATTTATGCTTCCAACTCACAAATTTTGAATATGCGTATCCACATCAAATGCTTTTGGCAAAAGAAAAGTATTGAAAACTAAAAGTTCTGTTCAGCAGATACTGCATGTATTTGAAGAGCCGGACCACTGGCTACAGATGCAGAGGCAGAGGCAGAGAGAAGAACTCTTCAATGGAATTAGTTCCAGATCTGAAATAAGGGTGTATAAGCAAAATGGCTCAAATACTAATGGAACTCCCGTGGTTGGTGGCTGTGCTACCCAGGTCTTGATGAAATAATCATGAAATCTGTTGCTAGGGAAAGTTCATGGGAAAGAAAAACCATCGTTCGGGAGATCTTGGAAATTGGTTAAATTTCTCCTCACCTCATTTTAGTTATATTTGGCACATGGTCTGGTGTATCTGTGTACCCATAGTCTCGGTCATTTTGTGAATATATCTTTTGTTAGTTTGATCTCATTTCCTATTCCTTAGACATTGCTGAAACCGCCAAATTGAGCACATGTTATAGTATAATGCATAAAAAATTCAACTGCCCAAACCATCTCAGCAATTGAGAGCCTGCGCTTAAGGAACAAGGGAACAGAATTTCAAAAGCAGTAGCAAATATGTGATAGGTAAAGTATTACGTACAAGAAAGAGAAAGGGGACTAATTTATTGATGAAGTAAGCGAAATCAGACTTAGAGGGGGGCATAAACCTGACCTCTTAGCCAAACCAAGTCTATGAAGTCACTTATTGAAAGGGGACGTGGGGGTTGAACTTGGGGCACATAGAGTAGGAAGAGTTCATCATTTTTCGGTATTTAAGAGAATTGTAGAATGGTTATCCTCAACCAACTGGAAAAAGTTAACTGGGGTTACATATGTAGTGTTACCATAATAGAGATACGCAGCTGCAAGACGAGCAGCAGTCTCTGTCAGGTGAAATTGATCCCAAAAAAGGTAGTCATTGCGATTTTCACATAGATGTGAACGTATATTACAGATTTCTTCGGCATTGTACCTCCCAATTCCACAACATGCCCTTTCCACCTCGGTAAAATCTGGATAACGACGACGTTAACATAAATTATAACAAAGTAAAGCGTTTTAAATGACTGAGTATGCATTTGCTTTTGCAACGTACTAATTGGCAAGTATGAGATGCCATTAGCCCTCAGATACGAGGACTCTTGCAACAAAGAAAGGTTATTTGGAGCTTCTTAACATAAACAAACTACTTTTAGACTAGAACACCAACCAAGTTGTGAGGAGGTGTGCGTGCCGATATGTGAACGTGCAAGTGTATTGGGATTCCAAAAGATATATAGGCAAGGTAAATTACTGCTGTCCAAAAGAGTTATTTGCTTACAGTAGTCTTGAGGGGTCTCTATAACATGCATGGTCATGGTGTACATGTCTCCGAGGGAGTACTTGATTCCCGGGAGCCTTGAGCTGATGTCGTGCAAGAGCGTGATGAGTTCTGAATGGAAAGTTGTGGCAAAACTGTTCATACTCCCTAAACAGTCCCCGCCAGGGTTGTTGGCGAGTCCTCTTTGGGCCGGACAGCACCCAATGGCACCTACGCCCATAATCCCAAACTTCCTTGCTCCGAGGTTGTATAGTTCCTACGTATATCAACAGCAACATCCATAGTAATGCTTTCTCTAGTAGATGAAATCTCAGACAAATTATTAAGGAAATGAGTACCGTTATGTAGCTCTCATATGCGGTTATTTGGGACGTGATGAACTCTGCACGAGTGGGTACATCTTGACCGGCAGCCAGCCTCATAAAGTAGGCGAATATGTCATTGGTTCCGCTGCTGAAGACGAACACAGATTCGGAGAGCAATTTTTGTGCGGATTCTTGACCCATTACAGCAGTGAGAATGTTCTTGACTGCGCGAAATTGTTGGACTTGCTCTGACATCGGCACCACAGTCTATTTGTCGTTGAGATCATCAAATATTAGAGCATGAATCTTTGCTATTTCAAGTGCGGTTGATCTTCTACAAAAGCACCATGGAATGTATGCACTACTACACTCGGAGAAATAAACATACCCAATTGTATCCAGTGTCGTTAAGGAGGCCAGATGCTCCCGAGGCAAAGTTTACTCCTCTAAACGAGCCGTCCCCGAGACTTGGTCTAGGGGTATAGAGAGAGAGATACGGCTCTGGGCTTTTGCTGAACCCCATCCACTGGGCTGAACATTTTGATGCACCATCACAAAAGCTGGCGTCAGCTCTAGGAAAATGATATTCCAGTACAAAAAAGAGAGGAGTTTAATTATGTGATTACTAACCAAGGAAATCGGCAACGTTGTAACCATTACTGAACCTCCCAGTTGCCTCACCGTTGGGAAAGTCGACACCGTTGTAGGGGAAGTCACCTCTTGCAATGCTTCCATTCACGAAGTTGTTAGTCCCAACGTCGAGATTCGAATCGCCTAGCAGGAAAATGGCCGGGACTGCACTGGCCTTGCGGGGAACAAAAAAGGCCAGGGAGAGGACTAGACAGAGAGACGAAAGAAGATGGCTATTTGCCATGAAAACAAGGTGTGTTACGCTCCTGAAGTCTCAGGTTGTTCTATATGCAGGAATTGCTCCTAGCTAGCTAGATGTGTTTTCCGTTGCTTGTAAGCACGAGATATATATAGAACTTGCATGCACAGAAGTAATCATAATTTTATCTTGGCTAGATCCATAAATATTTGTGAACGTGTTGCTGTTTTTTTAATCTTAAACCAACCAAATATACAATTGTACCTTATGGAGATTTAAATACATAATCCCACAATGGCTTTTCAAGAAGACTTTATATATGAGCACATACGATATTCCACATTTATTCAATTCAAACTTGGTATTTCGCAACTGATTTTGATGAACCAACAAAAGAGTCTTGTGATCTGCCTTTGAAAGTAGGCCTTTCTGACCATTTCCACCCATGGCAATTCACCTCTTCTTTTCATTTCTCTTATCATTTCAGGGTATCTTGGTACATATTGAGCAAAAAACTTCTCCTTGATAAGTTAGTGTCAATTTACGAATTGAATGACGGCGACAAACAAATTTTTTTTGCTATATTGTAACCTTTTCAACTACTTCGATACATGACGACCTCAAAGCGAAATAACTAGTGTAATCATGGTTATGAGAAACCAAAGAAGTCACATCCGAATTGTATAGCACTTAGAGTTTGATGTTTAAACATGTTTTGAATTGTAGTCAAGGATAAAATTGAATAACAAGCTAGTTGTCTGAAGTGGAGTTCACTGAGTGACGCAACGGAGTTAAGGGCAACTTTTAGTCACATCAAGCAGGTTAATTGAAGAATTTTTCGAAGTGTGCGCAGAGGAGCATGATTCTTTTTGTACAAGTAAGAGTATGTTTAGAATTGATTTTAACATGGTCAAATTTGACTTAATCTATATTAAATCAACTTGATAGGACTAATCAATTTTCAATGATCAGGTTAATTTGACCAAGTACAGTACCAAAATATCCATATTGATTAAAAAGACCTTGAACACAATACATTCAATAAATTTTTGGTCATTTTGCCGCATTAGAGCTGCTTTTAAGACTTGAACATCATTCGTTGATTAAAGCTAATTCCCCCCCCCCCCCCCAAAAAAAAAAGAAGAAGAAGAAGTTAAAGTTGATTTTAAAAGTTGAAGATTTGAATCGAAAGTTTGCTTTTAGAACTAATCAAGATGGAAAGGTATTCTTGAAATAGATACTTTCGTTGTCTTCTCTTGTTTTAGGGATTCGCTTCAAATTAATATGTTGTATTCCTTCATTTGAAGTGTCAAACCGTCATTAATAGATACATGAGAGGTAGTGTTGTAGACATCTGAACTGTCGATAATCAATTTCTAATTTCTTGAGGTATGTGTTACTTGTGTGATTGCTTTGTATAACATGTCTTGCCTACTACAACAGTGCTCGTGACAATTAAAATACAGATCGATTGAAATTGTAACAAGTCTCGAGACACCACTTTGGACTAATTAAAAGCTAACAACTTGTTCCTAAATAATTATAAAGCTTATCCATAAGAACAATTATAATACTACCTTTATTGGCCGGTAAAACCGGTTTAAATATCCGTTAAAATAGCACTGGGATCTATGACTTTTTAAAAAAGTTAAAATAAAAACTTTCACGTGGCAAATGAATAAATTACTAAATGCATGTTCCCGAGTTTCTGCAGTTATTTTTATAATAAAATGCGAACTTTCGTTCTTTGTTCATTTTGTCATTTTAAATCAAGAAAGGCTGAAAGTTTTAGATTATTCATTTGCACCTCGTTCCTTTAAATCTGGTGCAATTGTCTTTTGCCTAGTTTTTTTTTTCCCTCTTTTTGTTAGCCACGAGTATCATCCGTTTGTTTTTTTATGTTTATTGGGAAAAGACAATGAGTCATGTGGATAAGGACAAAATATTTATTTGTTGTATTTGTAAGTGCTAATTAACTTACATGGTCAAATTTGATTAAATCAAAATTAAATCAGTTTTGAAGTGTTTAGAAAAAAGGATAAACTGCATAAATATATTTCAATATACTCAAAACTGATTAAATCCATAATCTTTAACTTCTTAGATTTTGATTCAATTAGTTTTGGAGAATCGGGTTTGATCAAGAAAATTATCAATACATTTTTACATATAAATAGACATTAAATACCCCATCTAAATTTGAATACACTATATGCTAATTTCGCAACAAGAAACCTACTTTCATCCTTTTTTATCCATATACTTTTAACAATTTCTGATATGTTATACTAGAAATAGATTAAAGGATTTTAAAATTTAATTTTGATTTAATAAATATCTACTTGTGAGAATCAATCCCCCAAGTGGCCTTTCAATCTGGAACACTCATTAATCGTTGATCTTTATTTTCTTAGACTATGGTTTAATCAGTTTTAAACTTTTGAAAGCTCTGATTTAATCAGTTTCTTAGCTTTCGGAAGTTCTGATTTAATCGGCTTTGTAGTTTGTCAAACACCTAACAACCGGATTTAATCTAGATTTAATTAAATTTGACAATATTAGAATCAATTCCGAGTGAAACCAGGTACATATTGAGCGAAAAACTCATCCTTAATGAGTTAATGTCTATTTATAGTACGGGGCGACACATCAAAACCTTTCTTACCTTATCTTGTACTTATTTGTTTCCACTAACTTCTACAACAACTTTGATATACGACGACTTCATTGGCGAAATAACTAAATACTACTCCCTGCTTATAATAGTTACGAGCAACCGGAGAAGTCACACATGATAGTATATGCACTTCAGAGTTTGGTGTTTATACATGTCTTGAATTATAGCCAATGATAGAATTAAATAACAAGATGTCCAAAGTGGAACTCACTCGGTGACACGAACGTGGATGAGGGCAACTTTTAGTCGCATCTAGCAGGTTAAATTGAAGAACTTTTAGTCGCACCTAGTAGGATTCTTTTTGTACAAGTAAGAGCCTGTATAAAATTATTTTAACATGGTCAAATTTGAGTTAATCTAGATTAAATTATGATTTAATCTAGATTAACTCAAATTCTAATTTTCTTAAATTATGATTTACAATCAGTTTTTTACCTTACAATTAGCTTTGGATGTGTTGAGAAAACATATAGAACTAAGCAAATAAGCTATTGTAAGGTAAAAAACTGATTGTAAATCATAATTTAATAAAATTAGAATTATGGTCTAATCACTTTTCAATAATCTGGTTTGACCAAGTACATTACCAAAATATTCCTATTAATTACAAAAACCTTAAATACATTTAATTCAAACACTAAATTTTTGTTTCGGTCATTTCACCGTATTGAAGCTGCTTATAATATTTTTAAACATGATTCGTAGATTTAAAGCTAATTTTGTCAAAAAATAACTTAAAATTCATTTCGAAAGTTGATCAAGATTTTCATATGAAATTCGCTTTTGGAACTAATGAAAGGTGTTCCAGAAATAGCTACTTTTGTTGTATTTTCTTGTTTTAAGGAATAGCTGTAAATATGTCATTGACAGATACATGAGAGGTAGCGTTGTAAACGTAACAAGTACCGAGACACTAAAAGCAACTTTTTGCGGCTAAAAACAACTTGGTTCCTAAATGATTATAGAGCTTATCCACAAGAGCAATTATAAAACCTGTTTTGGCCAGTAAAACCAGTTTAATACTTATTAAATAGCTGAACGAGGTTGAGATATGATCTGTCAACAAAAAAAACAAAATAGCTTTCAGATCTATGACCCTTTTCTTTTTTTCATTAAAATTAGAATATTTCACGTGAAAAATGAATCATTACTAAATACATCTTCTGAACCATCTCAATAAAATACGAATTTTCGTTTTCGTTCAATGTGTAGTTTTCAATGATGAAAGGCTCCAAGTTTTATACATTGCATTTGCACCTCGATCCTTTGAATTTGGTGCAATTGTTTTTTGCCTTGTTTTTTTCTTTTGTTATTAGCCACGAGTATCATCCGTTTGTTTTTAATGTTTATTGGGAAAAGACAACGAGTGATGTCGATAAGGACAAAATGTTTATTTGCTTTTAAACTTATATGTGCTCTAAATTACAGGAGTCATCTTTTTCTAAGGATCGATTATAAAAATAGTTGTTCAATTATTGGAGTCATGTGCATTTAGGACGCTATTTATCAAATGTTTCAATGTCATTTACTGTTTATGGTTTCATGATATTTTTGATGTATTTCGTCAATTTTGACCGTTAAGTAATCAAATTGAGGGGAAAAAATGACAATTCATAAGTTATTTTCATTTTGACCCAATTGGACCATTTTACCCATATTTGACCCGGTTCTTCTCCCTAACAACCACCCCAACCCCAACGGCGCCACACCATCACCCCTAGGTATGCCGGCATCAATTATTCTTAATTGCACCGCTAGCTCCACACACCATGCACACGCACGCACCGCCACACACCACCAAAACCTTGCACCCCCATATACACCACCCTTATGCATGCGTACGTACACACTGATCCGCAACCCTTACCCTTTGAATATTGGGTTGATGGTTGTAGCAGGTCAGAATGATGATGGTTGATCAAGATAGTTATGGCAATAGTAATATCATCGATCTGGGGAATCAAAAGGGTGGTGGTGATGGTGGATTGGGATGGTTGAGAGACGACAGGAAGTGGCCTGATGGTGTAGGTGACGGTGGATGAAGAGGGGAAGGGAGAGGGAGCATAAGGAACTGGAGCGATAGTGCAGGGGAATGTCGATGGATGGGAGGGGAGAGAGAGTGGCAAGAAGTAGGGTGGTGATGGTCGGGGGACAATGGATAGTGATGAGACGGAAGATGAGACGACATACTTAGCTTGTTGACCCATGAGTTTGGTATCAAGTTGAGTTCTATTTTTCTTCAAAGGCTGATTGTTGTTATACGGTTTTGTCCTTCATTTTAGCCGTTGAACGGTCAAAATTGACAAAATGGACCAAAAAGATCACGGAACGACAAATAGTGAACGATATTGAAACATTTGATAAACGGTGTCCAGAACGCACATAACGCCAATAGTTGAAGGACTGTAAAATATATGTTATCCTTTTTCTCGTAGGGGTAGTAGATCGAGTGCGGTTAATGGACTCAATTTCTAAATGTGTTTTAGGCCAACAATTAGTCGTGATGATCCATATTAGGGCGTAAGACATTGTTTTCAGTGTTTCCTTTAGAGTCGTTTACGCGATATAGGTGTTGTAGCCATGCTCTCACGGAAGCTTACTTGGGCTTGAAACTCCTGACACATACATTAGCCAGCAACAAAAAAAATGATCAATGAACTTAATAATTTTCCCTAACTCATGTTATACAAAAAAACTCCATGTCTCTGAATGGGAACACCTTTCCATGTTGAATAGTTCCGATTTCCTTGTTGACTAATAAACAATAAGAAAACCTTACTAAACTACATCTGCATGTACTGATCATAATACAAAAGAAATTAGTTGCATTTAAATTTTTTTTTTCAGATTAAACCTTTCACGTGTGCACATGCTTAATCCAAAGCATTGTGGTTAGCAACATACATTAAGAACCCATATGCATGCGAGCATGTCTGTTGGAATCGGGAGTGTAAACTGTATATAAAAGATATTGATGACTAAACTATTAAATTACACATAGGTATCTGTTTGGGTTTGATTTTTTATAGTGAAATCGAGATTAAATCTTGATCAAATTTTGAAATCAGTTTTAAAGTATTTTTAATTTAGCTTTATGATACGGATGGTGTCTGGACAAAAGCACTGAGAACAGTATTAATGTGATAAAATAACCAAAAAGTTAGTGTTTGAATAAAAAGTGCTAAGACTTTTTGTAATTAACAAGGATATGTTGGATACTTTCCGTGGAACTTGATTATAAAAAAATGATTAATCCTTAATCTTCAATTTTTTGAATTGTAATTTAATAAGTTCTTTAGTTTTTGAAAGCTCTGATATAATCAGCTTTGTAGTTTGTCAAAGACATAGCAACTTGATTTAATCCAGATAAAATTTAATTTTAACCATCTCGACCAACAGGCTTTGAGACAGACTCTTGTTTATTTGGTTTCATCTTTATGTTTTTATATACATGTGAAAGTATGTCTTCTCTTAAGGATAAAAAAACCATGTATTAGTTTATTTCGATACTACTTTCACAAATTCAGAATTTTCAATGTTTTGTCAAATACCAACTTAAACAAAAAATATACACCCCAAAGTAAACTCGAAGCACGGCCTTTTTAGGTTTTCAAATACATTTTAGGTCCTCATGAGATGAGAAAGGTCTGATCTAAATTTGCTCTATCGCATAGTGCGTCCCTTCCAGTAGCAAAAAGAAAAGGTTTTGCAACAATTTTCCAGTGGCATTTTGAGTAGCATAGTCGCCACCAAATTGTTAAATAAGTGACATTATTGTGACTAGAATGCCATCAAAAGTGCCACCAATGAGCTTTTATAATGACTGTTTGCCACTGAATTTGGGGGCTTGGAGGTGGTGGGTCGTGGCAAATACTTGTCCGATACTAGTACTTTTCAAAATTAAAATAGTTTCGCACCTTTAGATATTTGTCTACACCTTTAATTGTCACTTACAAGTCCCGTAGTGATGTAATATTAATGTTTCAGTAACGTATTACGCAACAAATATACTTTTAAGTGACAAATCAGAGTGTGAAACGGAAGTTCTAAAATAGGCTTTTCTTAAAATTCTCTTGCAAGTTCTAGTCATGTACATATGTACAAAGGAAAAGTAGATTGCTCTCTTTCATTTATTCCGCCGTAGCTTATTGAGTAGATTACAGCTCTCACTCCCTTCTAAAATCGTTTATCTTCTTCCATTCCAATAAGATCTGAATCCATCTGCAAGTGCAACCATTTTTGGCTTATGGTAGATATTTGCTTGCACCAAATAAAAGTATAACGACTCGGCTTAATAAGGTTGATTCGTTTTAAGGCATCAACATGCCACGTCATCAAGGTGGTAGGGATTAGCCTAAGGGCAAACTTTTGTTTGTAGGCTAATTCATCTAAAAACAAGTTAGTGATTGCTCAAACTGTTAAATCAATGGCAACAATTTCTAAAATAAAACGTGGCCAGATCTGGACTAAAAATGACACGTGTCTCACTCATACAAGTTAAATTTTTTTAATTGGGCAACGTGTCTTCATCATGGTAAGGGAGTAAAAGGAATGCCAAGAACTGAATGAAAAGTTGAGCTGGATGAGAACTCAAGCAACAAGGTAAAGGAGCAGCAATGGAACATTAAGAGACCTTATCCGGTCGCAAATCAATCAAGAAAGCTTAACGTGAACACTAGAGTAAAATAGAGACACTTGGACACGTGACACCTTCAAATTGGGTCGACCTACGGCTGATCATTAAATTTTTTTTTCTTTTCTGAATAATCAGAATTGTAGTTTTTATGATTCCATCGGTATGGGGATTTGAACTCGAGATCTTGAGATTATTCCTGAAGGGCATTTCACTCATCCCTTGGGGTTGAAAGCCTAATTATAAAATTCATAAATATTGTATTAATTAACCATCCTCAGCACCTACACAAACTGGCTCCTGTGTTAGCACACCTCTGGGTACTTGGCTCCAGATCGTGTAGTTGGAACCTACACTATCACTTTTATAAATATTGTTTATTGTTTATAAACGTCATAAATATTGTATCACCAAGCTTCAGTACACACTAAGCCATATCGTGTAGTTGGAACCTTTGGGTACTTGGCTCCAGAGTACATGATGTATGGCAAAGTTGATGAGAAGATAGATCTGTATTCCTATGGGGTTGTACTCCTGGAACTAATCACTGGGAAGAAGGCTATTCACACAAACCAAAGGAAACGTAGGCTTCGTTATTTGTAAACAAGAAGGTTTTTCATGAAATATGTTTGAGCATCTATGCAATTGTGACTTGCAGGCAAGGTCTCTACTTTGTTGTGGTTTATGTGAACGCCCAGTTGATCCTAGCCTGGGTCGAGACTACAATGAGGATGAGGTGAAAACGATGATCACTGCAGTGCGCCTTTGCCTCTTACATTCCTCTTCTAGACGGCCAACAATGAAAACGGTACAGTTTCAACCTTTTGGTTACATGATAATGATCGTTCCTAAGAGTCCTACCATAGGAGTAATTGTTTATCAGCTAGACTTTCTGCCACGAATTCACCCTTCTAACATAAATGATTATGCATTTATGATTCCAACTCACAAATGTTGAATATGCGTATCCACATCAAATGCTTTTGGCAAAAGAAAAGTATTGAAAACTAAAAGTTCTGTTCAGCAGATACTGCATGTATTTGAAGAGCCGGACCACTGGCTACAGATGCAGAGGCAGAGAGAAGAACTCTTCAATGGAATTAGTTCCAGATCTGAAATAAGGGTGTATAAGCAAAATGGCTCAGATACTAATGGAACTCCCGTGGTTGGTGGCTGCGCTACCCAGGTCTTGATGAAATAATCATGAAATCTGTTGCTAGGGAAAGTTCATATGAAAGAAAAACCGTTGTTCGGGAGATCTTGGAAATTGGTTAAATTGCTCCTCCCCTCATTGTAGATATATTTGACAGATGCTCTGGTGTATCTATGTACCCCCAGTCTCGGTCATATGCGGAATAATTTTTGTGTTAGTTTGATCTCATATCCTATTCCTTAGTCATTGCTGGAACCACTAAATTGAGCAAATGTTTTAGTATAATGCATCTTAAACTCAACCGCACAAACCATCTCAGCAATTGAGAGTGTGCGCTTAAAGAAAGGAACAAGGGAACAGAACTTCAAAAGCAGTATCAGATTTACGATAGGTAAACTATTACATAACAAGAATAGGAAGGGGACGAAAGTTGAAGCAAGTCAACTAATTCATTAATCAAAGGGAAATAAGACTTAGAGGGGGACATAAACCTGACCTCTTAGCCAAACCAAGTCTATGATCCTCTATGAAGTCACTTATTGAGAGAAGACGTGGGGGTTGAACTTGGGGCACATAAAGTAGGAAGAGTTCATCACTTAACCGTATTGAGGAGAATTGTAGAATGGTTATCCTCGACCAACTGGAAAAAGTTAATTGGGGTTACATATGTAGTATTACCATGATAGATATAATCAGCAGTAAGATGGGCAGCAGCCTCTGCTAGATGAACTAGATCCCAGAACAAGTAGTCACTGCGATTTTGACATAGACGTGAGCGTATATTACATGGTTCTTCGGCATTATACCTCCCAATTCCACAACATGCACTTTCCACCTCGGTGAAATCTGGATAATGACGACGTTAACACAAATTATAAGAAAGTAAAGCGTTTGAAACTGACAGAGTATGCATTTGCTTTATCAACGTACTAATTGGCTAGTATGCGATGCCATTAGCCCTCAGATACGAGGACTCTTGCAATAAATAAAAGTTATTTGGAGCTTCTTCATAAACAAACTACTTTTAGACAATGAACACCAACCAAGTTTGTAATATCCCGAACTTCAGGAGCCGATTATAATAACCATCTGGGCTCCGAAAAATAAACGGGCGTTAAATTTGAGCAATGCTCGGGCATTAGTAGCCTATGAAAACTAAAAGAATTTCGGGATTTGAATGCAATTATACAAAATTCGGGGTTTATTTTGTAATTATGTAAAGTTTTGGGATCTTTTTGTAATTTCAAAAAAAATAAAAAAATATATTTAGAAGCTGTTTTTTTTTAGTTTGACACCTCCTCCTTGGTTAATGACTAATGGAATTTTATATTAAATAAATGTATTGGATAAGATTTAAACAAAAGAAATTCGGGAAATTAAAGCAAGAAATAAAACAGAGAATGAAACCAGAAACATAGAAGAGAAAAAAACAGGGGAACCTTCGTGGATGGGGGAAATCTCAGCCGAATAATTCGAAGAGAGAAAGAGAGAGAGTGAAGAAGAACTTGAAACTAATTTTTCCCCTTTTCCCTAGTCTGCAATCTTAATTTTTGGGAGAGAGTTTGAGCTTTGCACTGTGGATGGCGTTGCCATGAACACGGCTAAACAGTCAGGGAGTTAAGTGTGTATGTTCAGCTATTTTATGAGCATGATTCACAAGATTATATGTTAATAAGTGAGTATGAGGGGAGGGGATGGATTTTAGTGACTTGTTGGGGGGAAGACAGTGTGTCTGCGTGAGTATATGTGTGGTATTTATGTCAAAAAATGGATCAAAGGTGCAGAAGTGTGTATAAACAAGTGTTGGTGGGTGTGTTGTGGAGTAATTCGGGATTTTGTGTGTTTTAGCGTGTTTACTGTGACTGTGTGTGAGTGTGTGTGCATGGGGGTGTTCTTGTGTGTGTTTATGGTTCGGCTATGGTGGTAGGTGTAGGATTGTGGGTTAAATTGTGTGTTTATGGGTGTGTTAGAGTGTAATTAAGGTAATCTTATGCATTCATAATAATTTAGAACGGATTGGAAGTGAATCAATTGGTGTTCATGAAGTGTTTGTGGGATGAAAATTTGGGCTGAAGGAAGAAGACAACTGTGTGCAATTTGGGTGAACTAGTGTCACGCCCCCAACCCGGAGGCGGACCTACACAAACTAACAAATGCAGCGAAAATCTAATAATAATAGTCACTTCCCAAACATTGGGGTTATCAAAAGCTACTTAATCAAACTATTACAGGTTCTCATTTTCAAGTTACTAAAAAGAGTTTACAATTAAAGAACAATTATGACTCATGCTTATAGATAACTCATCAACTGATGTCTCAGCTTAAATACCTGAAATGGGAGGAGAAAGGGGGGAGGGGGGAGGGGGTGAGCACAAAGCCAAGTAAAGATCACACGTACACACCCACATAGTACAACGCATGTATCCAATAATATGTAGCTGAGTCAAAAAGAAACATATGAAAACAAGGTGCAAATACGATAGTTAATCTTGGCACGACAAATCTCATTACGGGATATTAACCCATCAAAGGTCGAATCAAAGTCAAAAGGTCATAATCAAATAATTGAACTAATAATCAAAACAATACAATCACGTAACACGTGACTATAAAACACGTTAACCTAAGCACGAGGAGATTCTAAGTTCAAAGTTGCATACCGGTAGCAATTGTCATATCATGTCATGGCATCACTATAACCTAAGCACGTGAAGGTTCTAAAATATTAGTTCAATTCAAAGAAGTCAAACGGACATCAAAGTATCTCACGGATACACCAGCCATAAAAGTATCAACACTTGCTTTCCAATAAGGAAGACTTAATAATTTTAGAAACTATTCGATATTAGACTTGAATCGAAGAGGATGAAAATACGAGTTAATGGAAGTGAAATCGCTTGAATCTGAGTTCGTACGGTTCCAGAAATTTCAAATAACAAAATATGGGCAAAAGAGTTAACAAACTTTGTGAACCATTAAGAGCTTGACAAGTGGCAAAGCCACTTTTGGCATTTGGACGGCGCAACTTCTCACAAGAGAAGAGCCTGCCATGTAAGGTACGGTACGGCCTACAACCAAACCATGAAGCGGAAAGAAAAAAAAAAAGAAACAGAGCACAAGCCACAAAGTATCAAAGGGCACATTAATCGAGACACCAAATTCACGATTTCACAAAGATCACATCAAAACTCATTCCAATGCAACAATCTAACAATATAAATCTGATAGAGGTAGATGTAGTACGTATAACCCTTACCTCAATTCAAGGTACAAGATTCGTAAAGTTACGTAACCTTCCGAAAGTATCAAACCTAATTAATAAAATCAACCACCAAGATTAAAATCTTCAAATCAATTATATTTTGATTAAGGTTTAAGATTGATCACTTACCAATTGTGAGTAGAAGGTTGAAATCCCAAAACCTAATTTTCTCTTTCTTCTCCTCTCTCTAAAAGATCAGACTCAATTTAACGATAAAACACAAACTAACCAGTATTTTTATTTCTCTAAACTTGGTAAATTACTCCAAAGGCCCCTAAAGATATGTTACTTATTCAAAAGGAATTCCAAAATATTATTAAAACTTTAAAAGTAGCCTAAGAATTAAAATAATTAACTATATATTATTTAGGGTCTTACATAGTGTGTGTATTAATTTGAATACTAATCGTTATTGTCGCTAAAGATCAAAATTACTTTAGGCAGTTTTCATAAATAGTTAGAAGAAAAATAGTTAGAAGAAAATTTTTCATAAATAGTTAGAAGAAAAATTAGACAAAGTATAAAACAGTAACCCCCAATATTTTTTCTAGAGGTACGCTCTGGAATTTTTCGGGAATTTTCGGTGTCCGCGAAGGGTGCCAAATTGGCTTATCGACTAATGAAATTTATCAAATTATTTAGTATAGCAAAACAAGCTATTTTGATATGAAAATTTTAGGGAAATATTATTTTACTGATACGGTTCATATTCTAAAATGTTGAGGAATTCTGAAGCCGATAGGTATTTTTCGCAAAACTGACTTTTTAGCGCTCGATCCGAACACCGGTTTAGGATTTTTGGGCGAAAATTCTTTAAACTACTTTTTAGACCATAAATGATATCAGGATGCTTAAAATAGCATTTTAAGATCTTTTGAGATTTTTGCGGTGCCGTAAACCCCTGGGGGCATTTTGGTAATTTGCTACCTCGAAGGGCATTTTGGTAATTTGCTACCTCGAAGGGTATTTTGGTAATTTGACCTAAGAAAGGGTTTTTTGCATAAATTTACATATGGGAAGCTTATTTCAGTGGTTCTACTTATGAGAAGACCATTTTGGTAATTTAAGTCCGAGAGTTGCATTTTAGTAATTTTACACCCTAGGGGCGTTTCGGTAATTTTACATACCCGGTGAGGGGAGCTCATTTTGGGATTATGCGTGAGTCTATATTAAGTTATAATATTTTGCTATAGTCTGTGTTCTAATGGTTCGATTATTCTGTTTAGGTTAAAACTAAAGACTTTCCAGTTAGGATAATTTAGCTGCGCGGATCCAGGTAAGGGATTCTCTCTGAACCCTGGGTAAGGACTTTCGTTCGAACCCTTATTTTAATAACTCGTACTCGTAAGTACTCATTGATTTACTTATGGCTAATACCGAACTCTGAATTGTGTATTGCTATTAGCATGTTATTGCCTAAAAAATCTCAATATTGAACCTGAATCGATTATTTGGAAATCTTTTGATGCTCGTCTGTTATTGTGTGCTGAGCAGATTTGACAATTGTCTGTATCCATTCTTCCGGATTGTTGTGCTTAAAACTCGATAATTATTCGTAATCATTTTTGTTGTTTATCTGTGATTTTTCTTCTGAAAATTCTGATTTCTTCCGAAAATTCTGAATGCTGACTTGTGTTAGTATGATTATTGTTATTGGAATCTGAATTGATTTCGGTAATTGAGCTTATGTTAGTGCTCATTGATATTGTTGATTTTTCTACGTTGACCTGGGTTATCTGTTCTGTTCTGAGGCGGGCGTTATAAGGCTGGTCTGAATCCTGCATGGAATGCAGGCTAGTACCCAAGTGGACTAGTAATTATTCTAGTACATCATGCATGTGTACACTTCTGCGCTTTGCCAGAATGGCATCGCGACCGCCCAGGATCAACGTTGATTTTTGATTTTATCTGCTTTGTATACTGCCATGACTATTACGGAAATGTCTTAAAAGTATTATCTGAAATAATATGTGCTTCTGTTAAAATCCTTTGAAAAATCTTCATTGTATTTTGGAAATGATGACTCTAGAATGAAATATTATTGATTGTTTTTTTGGAATCCGCCGTGTTTATTCTGGTTTATTTTGGTATTTATTTCTGATGAGTTTTTGATCCTTTCAGAAATCATTGAATTTTTTACCATCTGAAGTATTCTGGAAATTTTCGTCAGTTGGATTCTTTGGAATCGTTTTGTGATTCTTTTGATATTCCTTGTACGACCTTACTGAGCTCTCAAAAGTTCACCCTTCGTTTGATTCCCTTCTGCAGGTGATGATCAGTAGTAGATGGTTCGGGAATGGGTTAGAGACTGAGTGAGATTTCGATGAGCCCATTATTACGGTATAGTAAGACCCCTGCGTGGGTCGGTACTATTATTGATCTTAGAGAATTTGAATTGCGAAGAACCTAAGCTGTAATAGTTTACGCTAAGCAATTGTGATCCAGTATTTTTGAGAAATATGAGTTGATGCTGAATTAGATGATTTGGAATATGTGTTAGTGAGCAGGTCTGACAGGTTTGATGTGATCTGGTAAGTTAACGACCCGGGAGTTCGGGGCGATGGAGCTCCAGATTTCTGGGGCGTTACAAAGTTGTGAAGAGGTGCATGCGTCGATATATGAACGTGCACGTGTATTGGGATTCCAAAAGATATATGTATATAGGCAAGGTAAATCATTGCTGTTCAAAAGAGGTATCTGCTTACTGTAGTCTTGAGGAGTCTCAATAACATGCGCGGTCATAGTGTACATGTCGCCGATGGAGTACTTGATTCCCGGGAGCTTTGAGCTGATGTCGTGCAAGAGCGTGACAAGTTCTGAATGGAAAGTGGTGGCAAAAATGTTCATAATCGCTAAACAGTCCCCGCCAGGGTTGATGGCGAGTGCTCTTTGGGCCGGACTGCACCCAATGGCACCTACGCTTATAATCCCAAACTTCCTAGCTCCGAGGTTGTATAGTTCCTACGTAACATCCATAGTAAGACATGCTTTCTCTAGTAGATGAAATCCCAGACAAATTATTAAGGAAATGAGTACCGTTATGTAGCTCTCATATGCGGTTATTTGGGACGTGATGAACTCTGCAGGAGTGGGTACTTCTTGACCGGCAGCCAGCCTAATAAAGTAGGCGAATATGTCATTGCTTCCGCTGCTGAAGACGAACACAGATTGAGAGACCAATTTTCGTGCGGATTCTCGACCCATTACAGCAGTGAGAATGTTCTCGACTGCGCGGAACTGTTGGACTTGCTCTGACATGGGCACCACAACCTGTTTGTTGTTGAGATCATTGAATCTTAGACCATAATTTCAAGTGCGGTTTGATTTTCTACAAAACAAAAGCAACATGGAAACTATGCACTACTACACTCGGGGAAATAAACATACATAATTCTGTCCAGTTGCGTTAAGGAGGCCAGATGCACCTGAGGCAAAGTTTACGCCTTGAAACGAGCCGTCTCCGAAACCTGGTCTAGGGGTATAGAGTGAGAGATACGGTTCTGGGCTTTTGTTGAACCCCATCAGCTTGGCTGAACATTTTGAAGCAACATCACAAAAGCTGGCGTCAGCCCTAGGAAAATGATATTCCAGTTCCAAAAAAGAGATAAGAGTTCAATTATGTAACAGCCAAATGTGACTACTAACCAAGAAAATCGGCAACGTTGTAACCATTACTGAACCTCCCAGTTGGCTCGCTGTTGGGAAAGTCGACACCGTTGTGGGGAAAGTCAGCTCTTGCAATGCTTCCATTCACGAAGTTGTTAGTGCCGACGTCGAGCGTCGAATCCCCTAGCAGGAAAATGGCCGGGACTGCAGTACTGGCCTTGCTGGGAACAAGAATGGCCAGGGAGAGGACTAGAAAGAGAGACGAAAGAAGATGGTTATTTGCCATGAAAACAAGGTGTGTTACACTCCTGATCTCAGATTGTTCTATGCAGGAATTGGTCCTAGCTAGCTAGATGTGTTTTTCGTTGCTTGTAAGCACGAGGTATATATCGAACTTGCATGCACAGAAGTAATCATAATTTTTATTTGGCTAGATCCAGAAATATTTGTGAACGTGTTTCAGTTTTTCGAATATTTTTTTATTTTTTGGTCAAAAGTCCTTGTATTTTATTCATGGCTCAAAACTATTTACAATCTTCATCAAACTAATCTGTACAATTATTTGCATATAGCAGTATAAACTACTCTATTTCTTCTAGTATTCTTCGAGTATCCAGCTGCCATGTTTGGCATACTATCCTGTTTTTCTCTGTCCTTGGTACTCTTTTCCAGCTATACATTCTAGTATTGTACCTTATGGAGAATTAAAATACATAATTGTACCTTATGGCTTTTCAAGAAGACTTTACGAACACACATGATATTCCAAATCTATTCACTTCAAACTTGGTATTTCGCAACTGATTTTGATGAGCCAACAAAAGAGTCTTGTGATCTGCCTTTGAAAGCAGGCCTTTCTGACCATTTCCACCCATGGCAATTCACCTCTTCTTTTCATTTCTCTTATCATTTCAGGGCATCTTGGTACATATTGAAAGAAAAACTTCTCCTTGATAAGTTAGTGTCAGTTTACGAATTGAATTGCAGCAACAAATCAAAACTTTTCCTACCTCATCTTGTACTGCTTATTTGTTTCTATAGTAACCATTTCAACTACTTCGATACACGACGACTTCAAAGCTAAATAACTAAATACTAATCCACTGTAATCATGGTTATGAGTAACCAATGAAGTCACACCCGAATTGCATAGCACTTTAGTTTTGGTGTTTAAACATTTTTTGAATTGTAGTCAAAGGATAAAATTGAACAACAAGATGTCCAAAGTGGAGTTCACTGTGATACCTCGAAAATACCAGAAATTAATCTAACCGTGAGTTTGATTAATTAAGGGGTGCTATTTTTATTAAGTAACAATATGTTAGTGATAATTAAGTGTTAGGGAGCTAAATAAGGGGTTAGTATGGCCTTGTGGTTAAAATATAATTTTGGAAAGTTAAGGGACAAAAATATAATTTTAGAAAATATGGTGAACGGGATGCATATTTTTATTAAGTAGCATCATTTCGACAATAATGAGGTGTTAGGGGGATAAAGGAGGGGTTAGGGTTATTTTGAGGTCAAATTGTAATTTTTTCAAAGTTGTGGGGCCAAAGTGTAATTTTAGAAACTTTGGGGGTTAAAGTGCAATTTTGTAAAGTTGCACTTAGGTGTCAAAATTTGAGAGAAAGTGGTCATAATGTGGCCACCTCTGGCTAGAGACTCAGATGACTAATGAAATCTAAAGATACATTAAGGGAGTGGATGAAATAGAAACAAAAGAAAAGGGAAAGAAATCTGGGGGAGGAAAAATGCAAATACAAGAATGTTATGAACTGATGGTATAGAGAAGGCAACCGATGTGCATATTATCTTGCCAATTGTATTCAAATCTCCATAAGGTACAATTGTATATGGTTTGATTCAAGGCACATAATAACTTTTTTGGCCAGTAAAACCAGTTTAAATTCCGGTTAAAAGAGCGTCCGGATCTATGACTTTTAAAAAAAGTTAAAATAAAAACTTTCACGTGGCAAATGAATAAATTACTAAATGCATGTGCAGTCTCTGTAGTTATATTTTAATAAATTGCGAACTTTCATTCTTTGTTCATTTTGTCTTTTTAAATCATGAAAGGCTCAAATACCTTTCTTTGCATTTGCATCTCGTACCTTTAATCTGGTGCATTTGTCTTTTGCCTTGTTTTTTTTTCTTCCTCTTTTTGTTAGCCACGAGTATCATCTGCTTGTTTTTTTATGTTTACCGGAAACGACAATGAGTGATGTGGATAACGACAAAATATTTATTTGCTAACTAAGTAACATGGTCAAATTTAATTAAACTAAGATTAAATCAGTTTTGAAATGTTTGAAAAAAAAACTGAATAAATCTAGAATCTTCATTTTCTTAGATTCTGATTTAATCAGTTTCGAAAAATCGAGTTTGACCAAGAAAATTATCAATACATTTTCACATATAAACAAACATTAAATAGCCCTTTTAAATTTGAATACACTATATGCAAATTTTGCGGCAAGAAACCTACTTTCATCATTTTCTATCCAAATACTTTTAACAACTTTTGATCTATGATACTAAAAATAGATTAAAGCTGATTTTAGAAGGTGATTCTAATTCAATTAATATATACTAGTGAGAATCAATCCCAAGTGCCCTCTCAATCTGAAACACCCTTCAGTCATTAATCTTTATTTTCTTAGACTATGATTTGATCGGTATTTAAACTTTTGAAAGCTCTGATTTAATCACTTTCTTCACTTTTGGAAGTTCTAATTTAATCAGTTTTTTCAAATACCTAGCAAGCTGATTTAATTTAATTTAGATTAAATCAAGTTTGACTATATGAGAATCAATTCCCAGTAAAATCCGGTACGTATTGAGCGAAAAAACTCATCCTTAATAAGTTAATGTCTATTTATGATTTGGGGCAACACATCAAAACATTTCCTACCTTATCGTGTACTTATTTTTTTCCCATTGTACCTTTTACAACAACTTTGATATATGGCGACTTCAATGACGAAATAACTAAATACTACTCCACGCCAATAATGGTTACGAGCAACCGGAGAAGTCACACACATGATAGTATATGCACTTTAGAGTTTGGTGTTTATACATGTCTTGAATTATAGCCAAAGATAAAATTAAATAACAAGATATCCGAAGTGGAGTTCACTTAGTGACTCGAACGTGTATGAGAGCAACTTTTAGTTGCACCTAGCAGGGGTTAAATTGAAGAATTTTTTTTTTAAGTGTGCGTAAAGGAGTATGATTCTTTTCGTACAAGTAGAAGCCCGTATAAAATTATTTTAACATGGTCAAATTTGAGTTAATCTAGATTAAATTAGCTTTGGATGTATTGAGCAAACATATAAAACTAAGCAAATCAGCTACTATAAGGTAAAAAACTGATTGTAAATCATAATTTAAGAAAATGAGAATGACTAATCACTTTTCAATAATCTAGTTTGACCAAGTACAGTAACAAAATATTTCAATTAATTACAAAAACCTTAAATACATTTTATTGAAACACTAAATTTTTTGTCATTCCACCGTATTGAAGCTGCTTATTATATTTTTAAACATCATTTGTTGATTTAAAGCTTATTTTTGTCAAAAAAAATTACTTAAAAAAGTTGATCAAGATTTTCATATGAAATTTGCTTTTGGGACTAATGAAAGGTGTTCCTGAAATAGCTACTTTTGTTGTATTATCTTGTTTTAAGGAATAGCTGTAAATATGTCATTGTCAGATACATAAGAGATAGCGTTATAAACATAACAAGTCCCGAGACACAACCTTGCAATAGAAGCAACTTTTTGTGGCTAAAAACAACTTGGTTCCTAAATAGTTATAGAGCTTATCCACAAGGTAATTATAAAATCTTTTTTGGCCATTAAAACCAGTTTAATACTTATTAAATAGCTGAATGAGTTTGAGATCTGATATGTCAACAAAAACCAAAATAGCATTCGGATCTATGACTCTTTTCTTGTTTTCTTTAAAATTAGGATCTTTCACGTGATAAAATTAGATGGATCATTACTAAATATATCTTTTGAACCGTCTGCAGCTATCTCAATAGAATACGAATTTTCGTTTTCTATCAATGTGTAGTTCTTAATGATGAAAGGCTCCAAGTTTTAGACTTTTCATTTGCACCTTGATCCTTTGAATTTGGTGCAAATTTTTTTGCCTTGTTTTTTTTTCTTTTTTTTATTAGCCACTAGTATCATGTGTTTGTTTTGAATGTTTATTGGGAAAAGACAACGAGTGATGTCGACAGGGACAAAATATTTATTTGCTTTTAAAAAAAGCAAATAAAGAATTTTAAAGGCAAATAAATATTTTGTCCTTAAACACGCGAAAATCAGGCCAAAGCAGTTGCACAGGCTATATTCACAGCAATTGATTTGGCAATATAGTTTGTGCAACAGCTTTGGCATTATATCTCCCATCTTCACAGCAATTGATTCAGCAATATAGTTTGTGCAACTGCTTTGGCATTATATCTCCTCCCGCTGGGTTGAGAGGCGTGTCTTTGTCGACGTGACCTCTTGGATTAAGATCCTCTGGCCAACAATGAACCTGTACATATGCTAGTGTCACTATTCCCGTTATGTTGGAGTTCTTATTGTTAACCTGCCTTTATTTGATTGTTTTTAATAAAATCCTTGAGGAAGCTGAAAGACAATGTTATCTTAGCCATAGATGAGTTGCTTCTAAGTGTTTAAATAATAATAAGAATAGGACCCTTACTTTTTACTTTATTAAAGTGACATCTATAACTTCAAGTTTCCGTTCATCATTTCATTTACCTTCCTATTTACGGTACATGTTTTTTTCTACCTTTTAGGCCTTGGATGAGCCACCTGATCTTAATTCTAGCTTGATGGGTAGCTAATATATATTCATTATACATGTGCATGCTCCTTTGACATTTTCAAGCTCAAGTTGGTTAGTGCGCCTTTGGGTTGTGGAGGCTATGTTGGAAGCTATGATTTGCATCGGATCTCGTACATTCTCTGAGCAAGACTCATTGATTTGTTTTGTTTGAGAAAATTGTAATTTAGTTTAGGGATTTGTATGTTGTGAATTACTAACAATTTTATATGTCGAATATCAAGTTTTAATTGCTGTTGTACATGACTTAGATCTTGTTTGTACCACTTTATTTGTATTCTTTTTAACGTGTGATAAGAAATCTCTCCAAGAATTCATATTAATTTTTTTTTCAAAAGAAAAATAGCTATGGCAGCGGTCCTCTAATGCTGCCATAGGCAAACAAAGGCAGTCATTAACCACTGCTACTAACCTTGACCGCTGCCATATGAGAACATAAGAAACTGATGGAGGAAAAGATATACAAACGAGAGCATCGCTGCCAAAACTCCAATGACCGCTGCCATATATCTATGGCAGCGAGACCTACACAAGTGGTATATGACAGCTGCGATAAGTTATTGCAGCGGTCATTTGGGCTACGACAGCGGTTTTTGATCGCTGACATAGGTCATTTTTCTTGTAGTGATATATATGTATGCTAAATTACACGAGTCATCTTTTTCTAAGGACCGATTAAGAAATAGTTGTTCAATTATTGGAGTCATGTGCATTTAGGATGCTATTTATCAAATGTTTTGATGCCATTTACTGTTTACGATTTCGTGATATATTTTTATATATTTCATCAATTTTGACCGTTAAGTAATCAAATTGGGGAAAAAAACGACAATTTATAGGTTATTTTCATTTTGAGCCAATTGTGCCATTTTACCCGTATTTGACCCGGTTCTTTTCCCCGACAACCACCCTAACCCCAATGGCGCTACACCATCACCCCTAGGTGTGTCAAAATCAATTACTCTTAATTGTGCTGCTGACTCCACACACCATGCACACGCAAGCACTGCCACACACCACCACAACCTTGCACCCCTACATACACCACCCACACGCATGCGTATGAACACACTGATCCGCAACCCTTACCTTTTGACGATTGGGTTGATGGTTGTAGCAGGTTAGAATGATGGTGGTCGATCGAGATAGTGATGGCAATTGTAATATGGAGAATCAGAAGTGTGGGGGTGATGGTGGATTAGGATGGTTTAGAAACGACAGGAAGTGGCCTGGTGGTGCAGGTGACAGTGGATGGAGAGGGGAAGGGAGACGGAGCACGAGGAACTGGAGCGACAGTGCAGGGGAAGGTCGATGGTCGGGAAGGGAAAGCGGATGGCAAGAAGTAGGGGCGATCGGGGAACGATTGATAATGATGGGACGGAAGAGGAGACGACGGACTTAGCTAGTTGACCCGTGAGTTTGGTATCAAGTTGAGTTTTATTTTTCTTCAAAGGCAGATTGTTATACGGTTTTGTCTCTCATTTTAACTGTTTAAGGGTCAAAATTGACAAAATGGACCAAAAAGATCACGGAGAACGACAAATAGTGAACAATATTGAAACATTTGATAAATGGCCGGTATCCAAAACGCACATAACGCCAATAGTTGAAGGACTTTTTTATATTTTATCTTCTTAGGGGTAGTAGATTGAGTGCGCTTAATGGACTCAATTTTTAAACGTGTTTTAGGCCAACATTTAGGGTTTGTTTTAAATAACTTAGAGAACTAAAACAGTTTAGATTTTATTTTTTACAAAACAAATTGGTGTTTGATTACTCAGTTTTTATTTTGAGTTTTTCTTTAGTGGTGGCGGCGGCGAGTGTTGGGGGGGGGGGGGGGGGGTGGTTCTCAAAACAAAAATTAAAACTTGAAACCCAAAACTTCAACATGAAGTTTTCAAAAAACAACACTGTTTTAAAAACTAGTTTTCAAACGGGTTATTTTTAAAAAAAAACTGCCTGTCAAACGGGTTATTTTTATCCAATTTACAAAACTGAAAAAAAAAAAATAATGTGTTACCAAACGCTACCTTGGTCGTGAATGATCCATATTAGGGCATAAGACATTGTTTTCGATGTTTCCTTTAGAGTCGTTTACAAGAAGTAGGTGTTGTAGCCACGCTGTCTCGGAAGCGTACTTGGGCTTGGAACTCCTAACACATACATTAGCCAGTAACAGAAAAAAAAAATGATCAATGAACTTAATAATTTCCCCCCAACTCATGTTATACACAAAAACTCTATGTTTCTAAATGGGAACACCTTTCCTTGTTGAATATTTTCGATTTCCTTGACTAATAAACAATAAGAAAACCTTACTAAACTAGATCTGCATATACTGATCATAATACAAAAGAAGTTAGTTGCATTTAAAAATTATTTTTCAGATTAAGCCTTTTACGTGTGCACGTGCTTAATCCAAAGCTTTAAAACGTGGTTACCAACATACATTAAGAACCCATATGCATGTGAGCATGTCTGTTGGGCTGGGGAGCGTAACTGTATATAAAAGATATTGATGACTAAATTATTGAATTATACATAAGAATCTGTTTGGGTTTGATTTTTTAAAAGTAAAATCGAGATTAAATCTTGATCAACTTTTAAAATCAGTTTTAAGGTATTTTTAATTTAGCTTTAAGGTATGGATGGTGTTTGAACAAAAGGTACTGAAAACAGTTTTAATGTTATAAAATAACCAAAAAGTTAGTGTTTGAGTAAAAAATGCTAAAAGTTTTTATAATTAACAAGGATGTGCTAGTACTTTACGTGGTCAAATTTGATTATAAAAAAATCATTAATCCTTAATCTTCAATTTTTGAATTATAATTTAATAAGTTCTTTAGCTTTTGAAAGCTCTGATATAATTAGCTTTGTAGTTTGTCAAACACATAGCAATCTCGGAATCAATCCCAACAGGCTTTGAGAGAGACTCTCGTTTATTTTGTTTCATCACTATGGTTTTATATACATGTGGAAGTGATAATCATATAACTTATCACCAACCAATTACGTACAAATTGTCTTATTAAATAGCTACTCTCAACTCATAATTAAGCATCTAATACATAATTGTCTATTAATCATGCTTAGCATACATATTACATATAATCCATGCAAATAATCATATAACTTGTTACCAAGCAATTAAATACAAATATATGTCTTCTCTGAAGGAAAAAAAAATCATGTATTAGTTTACTTCGATACTACTTTCACAATTTCAAAATAAACTCGTAGCACGGCCTTTTAGGTTTTCAAATACATTTTAGGTCCTCATGAGATGAGAAAGGTCTGATCTAAATTTGGGCCTCTGGGGAGTAATGTATCCCCCATAGCATATGTTAAAGCCGAGACCAACATGGTGATGAACCCAAAGTCTACTCAGGGCTTCAGATCTTGTCCAAGCTCAGCTCCGAGCACTTGGCAGCCCAAAATTTATGTGTTTCTTTTGCTCTATCGCATAGTGCGTCCCTTCCAGTAGCAAAAAGAAAAGGTTTTGCAACAATTTTCCAGCGGCAGTTTGAGTAACATAGGTAGCGTTTGAAATCACTTTTAATTTTACTTTTCTGTTTCTAAAAAACCAAAAAATAAAAATCAGTTTTGTTTTTATTTTTTACAAAAATAAATTAGTGTTTGATTACCCAGATTTTATTTTGAGTTTTTTCTTTGGTGGTGATTTGCGGTGCCGGTGGTGGGGCGTGGCAGTGTGACACACGGTGGCCTTTGATGGCACAAAGGAAACCGTGTGTGGCACTCGACTTGCCTCTTGCAAGAAGAGTCCGCCAATAAATCCCAACAATCTACAGCAAGCAGTGCATCAACATTGCATAAAACAGTGCACAAAAAAGTAAATTTCAACACAAGGGCAAAACGGTCCCGAATATTCTCATTACTTCAAAATCATCGTTACAACTTACAGAAGGCTTTGTTTGCATCCACAGTGTGCAATCTAGCTAAACAGGCAAGCTAAAACAAAGCAAGGGACTCTCGGGTATGGGTGTACATGTACTCCCCATATAGTACCACTAAGAGAATTTTCCTAAGTGACAGTAGTAGACGTTACTATGTGCGATGAGTCATAGTGCCCCTTTTTAGAGAAATACAACTCGGAATGACTTGAAATTTTACAGGGAAACTTAAATATATACAAGGGCGATCTCCACCAAAATTGAGCAAAAACGCACGCCTGGATCTTCAGATCTTCACGGTTGGCTTTTGACGTGCACGGCACTACAGTTGGGCGCGCGGGCGCTGTGCTTGACGGGCGCATGGTCTCGAGACTTGAAGAACTTGCAAGGGCGCGTGCAGGATGGGCGCGGGGGCGCTGTGCAAGATGGGCGCGGGGGCGCTGTGCAGGATGGGCACGGGGGCGCGGTGCTAAGCGGGTGCAAGGGGCAGCCCGTGACACAGTGGCCGATGGCTGTGGCAGTGGGAGGGTGGTGGTGGTCTCAAAATAAAAACTAAAACTCCTAAATGAGAGTTTTAAAAAACAATCATATTTTAAAAACTAATTTTAAAAACTGAAGAAAAAAAAAACGAAAACTGTGGATCAAACACCTTTTTTTTCTCTAATTTACAAAACTGGAAAAAAAATTGAAAACGAAAAGAAAATCAAACAGAGTCTAGTCGCCACCAAATTGTTAAATAAGTGACATTTTTGTGACTAGAAAGCCATCAAAAGTGCCACCAATGAGCTTTTATAATGATTGTTTGTCACTAAATTTGGGGGGTCGGAGGTGGTGAGTCGTGGCAAAAACTTGTCCGATAGTAGTACTTTTCGAAATTAAAATAGTTTCACACCCGTCCGCGCCTTAAATTGTCATTTAAAATTCCGGTAGTGATGTAATATTGATGTTTTAGTAATGTATTAAGCAACAAATATACTTTTACGTGACAAATCAGAGTGTTAACAAAAAGTTTGAAAATAGACTTTTCCTAAAATATTCTCTGGCAAGTTCCGGACATGTACATGTACAAAGGAAAAGAAGATTGCTCTCTTTCATTTATTCCGCCGTATCTTATTGAGTAGATTACAGCTCTCACTCCGTGCTAAAATCATTTATCTTCTTCCGTTCCAATAAGATTTGAATCCATCTGCAAGTGTGTTCACAACCTATCCGGACCGCACCCCAGGGCCCACTAAAAGACTCCAGTGGCACGACATGTCACCCGCTCGATGGTCAAATTTACTCAACGTCATTCCTTGGTCAAAACGCTCCGATGCTCAAAACATCGCCATACTCGATCAAAGCTCTCCGCACCTTAAAAGCATTTCAGACAGATCGAAAGTACCTCCCCCCCCGAGGGGTCGGCCACCCCTTTGATGAGGGGGTCGGCCACCCCTTTTGGTAGGGGGTCGGCCACCCCTTTGGTGAGGGGGTCGGCCACCCCTCTGATGAGGGGGTCGGCCACCCCTTTGCTGAGGGGGTCGGCCACCACCTTGTGAGGGGGTCGGCCACCCCTCTGGTGAGGGGGTCGGCCACCCCTCTGGTGAGGGGGTCGGCCACCCCTCTGGTGAGGGGGTCGGCCACCACCTTGTGAGGGGGTCGGCCACCCCTTTGTTGAGGGGGTCGGCCACCCCTTTGGTGAGGGGGTCGGCCACCCCTTTGTTGAGGGGGTCGGCCACCACCTTGTGAGGGGGTCGGCCACCCCTTTGTTGAGGGGGTCGGCCACCCCCCCTGAGAAGGGGGTCGGCCACCACCTTGTGAGGGGGTCGGCCACCCCTTTGTTGAGGGGGTCGGCCACCCCCCCTGAGAAGGGGGTCGGCCTCCCTTGTCCTTAGAGGGGGGAGGGGACCTGCTTACCGTTGCTATCACACCACTCGACGCATTTAGCAATGCTCACTCACCGCTAGTGGTCGTGTGACTCCCATTGTCGCGCGCACAATCGACCGGGGGCTGCGACCCTCGCCCGCACAATCGACCGAGGGCTCCGGCCCTCGCCAGCACAATCAACCGACGGGCTCTGGCCCTAGCAGGCACAATCAACCGACGGGCTCCGGCCTTCGCAACGGAATGGGTTCACAACCCTAAGGCTATCGCCGACAGACTCACGGAGGGCTCCATTCGTAGTGCCCCGGCACGAGGACCCCTCGCCATAAACTCCGAATATCAAGCTGCGAGCATGTGCGCTCATGTTACCATTGATCATCAACACCACCAGAGCAGTGAACCGTGAGTCACTCCGGGACGGGAGCAGGTCCTCGGAGGGCATCGTGTCCGGCACGCCTAGCAGTTGGCTGCAGGGGCAACCCTCACCGCTGCCAGGGTTGACGCATCTCGTAGGATTCAGCAAGGGCTTGGACTGGAGGCTGGGGCAACGGGTTACTCTGACCATGCTACCGCAGTGTGGTCAGTCTCCTCAGACAGGCGGAGGGACGCTGCAAGGGCAGGACGACACGAACTCAGGGACCGGCAATTCGACGGACAATCAAGACTGCGGGACCCCCTATGGCGACGTGTCACTCCCAGAGGACGACACATGTCGGCTGATGACACGCGCATATTTGTGCCTATATATAGTGGATTCTGGAGCTTATTCAAGGATCTGAACCTCATTTGACACTTTCATTTTCTCTCTCTAAAACCTATTCTCTCTGGATTTCTAGTGAGAGAAAGACATTTGGACTTACGACTTCGGACTCTTGACGCTGCACCCTTGACACAGACTGTCGACTGCCGGCCCTGTTCGTTGTCACCCTGCCTGCGCGACACTGCCAGCCCTCGTGACCTGCCAGAGGAGCCTTGCCCTCAGCCCTTACGTCATCCCTGCTGTCTCCCACTCTGCCTACTTGGAAGCCAACTCAGACTGCATCCCTTGTGGCACCTCGACGTGGCAAAGGACCCTCTTTCGGCACCAACAAAGTGCAACCATTTTTGGCGTATGGTAGCTATTTGCTTGCACCAAATAAAAGTATAACGACTCGGCTTAACAAGGTTGATTCGTTTTAAGGCATCAACATGCCACGTCATCAAGGTGGTACGGATCAGCCTAAGGGCACGCGTTTGTTTGTACGCTAATTCGTCTAAAAGGAAGATAGTGAATGCTCAAATTGTTAAATCAATGACAACAATTTCTAAAACAAAACGTGGCCAGTTCTAGACTAAAAATGACACGTGTCTCACTCATACAAGGTATAAAATTTTAATTGTGCAACGTGTCTTCATCATGGTAAGGGAGTAAAAAGCATGCCAAGAAACTGAAGCTGTATGAGAACTCAAGCAATAAGGTAAAGGAGATCTTATCCGGTTTCATTTCACAAGCAAAAAGTATATTAGGTTGCAGCTTTTTTTCCATGTTACTGGTGTAAAGTGCTTAATATGGTCCAGTCGTACAGGCACATTGCATCATTTACAGGTTAGACAGTGCACTTGAAATTGAAATCTCTCCAGAAGATAAATCTAGAAACGTAATTCCTCCAACCAGAGCATTGCAGATGAAGTTGCAAAATGCGTTGCAATTTTTTCTCATTCTAAAGAAATGAAGAATTTTATTCATTTGTGTGTGTTTAATGAAGAACTGTATTCATTTGAGTGTGTTTATAGAATGACAAAACATACTTTAATATACAACATAGCAATCAATTTAGATCCTAAAATCAAGCTATATTAGATCCAAGAATCAATGCTAATTTAGATCTTAAAATCAAGCTAAACTCTCACTGAAAGTCAACTGTTTGTTTTCATGAATATGAGATTTTTCTTTACTCCCCCTCAAGTTGGAGCATGAATATTTGAAATGCGCAACTTGTCCAGTAAAATGTGGAAGCATCTGATCAAGTGCCTTGGTGAAAATGTCTGCAAGCTGATACTGAGATGAAATCGGTCGAGTTAATAAAGCTTTAGACTGAGTATGGTGCCGAACAAAATGACAGCCTATTGCAATGTGCTTTGTGCGCTTGTGAAACATTGGGTTGGTCACAATGTGTAATACGGCCTTATTGTCGCAAAATAAAGAAACTGGATTTGGATGAGAGACTCCTGAATTAGAGATCTCATATTCATGCAAACAAACAGTTGACTTTCAGTGAGATTTTCCTTTACATTCCAATTTGTGAGAAATGAATAGCAACAAACTTTGAAGAATCTAATTCTCGAGGTTGCTTATTGGATACACTTTAAGTCACAATTAATAGAGAAAAATGAGAGATGAACGTGCTACTTCTATGCAGCCAACTGAGCAAAGTTAATCGGGGTCACAAATCTGGGTCCACCACCATAGAGGGTTATAGCAGCCAACTTAGAAGCAGCCTGTGTTGGGTGGTACAAATCCCAGAACAGGTATTCGTTGCGGTTCAAGCAAAGATCTGCTTTAGGAGTGCAAGGTTGTTCTCCATTCAGCCTCCCGGATCCACAACACGCAGCTTCAACGTTCTTAAAATCTGAATAATTTCAAAAGTTGGAGGAAAAATGATCAGGACCACTTGCTAGTAAGAAACTTAAATGTGATCATATGCATAAGTGAATGCTTACTGAAGGCTGAAGGGTTCTCTATGACGTTTATGATAATTTCGTATGTGTTTCCAAGTGAGTAATTCAACCCAGGTAGCTCCGAGCTGATTTTGGTCAAGAGGGTGTCTAGTGCTGAATGGAAAGCTCTGGCAAATGCGTTGGCAGGCTCCAAACATCCGCCTGTCGCGTTATATACTCTTTGGGACGGGCAGCAACCGATTGGTGGCACGCTTATAATGCCGAATTTCCTTGCTCCCAAGTTGTATATAGTCTATCATAATCATACCAAGATTATGATTTTTAGTTCACAGAAAGAGGAAAAGAAAATGTGGTTGCAATTTCAACTATAACTTGTATGAGCTCTATACCTTTAGGTGGCCCTCATAAGAGCTGATTAGAGTACCAATGTACTGTTCTGGAGGTACAGTACTATTTGTAAAGAAATAGCCAAAAATGTCATTGCTTCCGACACTGATGTAAAACAACGATTCAGATAGCATAGCTTGTGTTGCTGCTTGACCCATCACAGCCGTGCGATTGCTGATGACAGTGGCTAGTTGAGCAATCTGCTCTGACAAGGGCACAATTTTCTGTTGATTGTAAAGCGAGAGGAGATTATTAAAGCAGAGAAGTAGTAGAGTTGTTTCAATGATACTAACACCGGTGTACACGTTTAGAATTCCGGCTTCCTTGTTTATATATCGCAAGTTACGCAAGATAGGTAAACAAGGTGAGTCCCTGCCTCTGTTTGTCCAGTTATGTCAAGGAGGCCAGACGCTCCTGAGGCAAAGTTTACACCTCTAAACATACGCCTTCGAAGCCCAGATTTGAGGCTGCTAAGATACAGAAAGGGCTGTGGGCTTCTCTTGAACCCCACTAGCTTTGCTGACAAGCAACAACAGTACACAACCAACGTTAGCCTAGTGCAGAAAGATAATCAATGGTATGTTCAAACTATTTTAACTTTGAAATGCCAGTACTAACCAAGAAAATCGGCACCAATCAAACCGTTACTGAACCGCCCGGTAGGCCTTGAGTTGGGAAAGTCAATTCCATAGAAGGGAAAGTCAGCTCTGGCCAGGCTTTCTGGTAACATACTGTTAGTCCCAACATCCGCGGTCGAGTCTCCTAGTACGAAAATGGCCGGGACTGTGGCACTGGCCAAGTGAGGGACGAAAATGGCCAAGTAGATGACTAGGAAAAAGGCTGAAGAAACATATCGCTTTGCCATGAGAGAGTGATCAATGTGTAGAAGTTGATCTTATTTTCATGCAAACTTCACTTGACTCTAGCTTGAAGGCCTCTTCAACTTATTTATAGATCTCATGTGTATAGAAGTTCCCAGATGCACGCGAAGGAAAGTTCAACGCGGTCATTTTCATGACAAGTTGACAATAATTAAGCGTTAACCTGGGTGGATTGTTATTGGCCAAAGGTCTATGTCGCATCCTATATGAACACCTGCTCCCAAATTTATAATTCTTCTGATTGCAACAAATCCGCCTTTATAACGGTACTTTTTATGATAGTGTAATTAAATGACACAAGCATTCGTCACATATGTGAAATGATTGGCATCTCAAGCATATGCACATTGGAGGATAGTTACTTGCATAACGTACAAAATTGAATATGATAACCGCTTTCGAATACCTTCGTTAAGGTACATGAAATATGTAGGAGAGTATTACATGGAGCATGACCAGTCTGTCAATGTACTCTCCTTTTCTTTCATGTTTCATTTTCCTATTCTGTAGATGAAGGCGGTAGGCAAGGATGCAAGATAGTGTAGATGAGTTCTTGTCATGGAGCATGACCAGTCTGTCAATGAAAATCTTTGCCTTCTGCGTTAATGGACCAAATTTTGGTTTTTCTGTAGATGAAGGCGGTAGGCAAGGATGCAAGATAGTGTAGATGAGTTCTTGTCGCATAAAGAAAAGGGATAAAGTTGCCTACCGAGTCTAATTTAAGGAAAAAGAAGACAAATTAAATTAGAAGTAAACTGAGTGCAAATAACACTACGATAAAGAGGGACCAGATATGCAAGCGGGAAGAATCGAACCCAAGATCTTGCAAAATCAGAGCTCTGATACCATGTTAAGTTACCACCTGCTCTAAAAGCTTAAACTATTAGAGAATGGACCCAATAATGTTATCATGCTTAACAGTACATATATCAGTTTTATTAGTTAATGATCGGAACAAGAAGGGCCTTTGTCGGATGTTCGTAACACAGTTAAGCATTTTGAGTTCTTGTTGTTGCCGGTAACAATTGCTACAATTGCTGCTTTAGATGCCAATAGCATAAATCAGAACCTAACGACGGCCCTGAAGGTCGTAATTCTCACACAAACTGCCTTTAACTTATTTGTCTTTCCAATGTTTGTTGAATTAGAGACAGCGCGTATTTCCACCACAAATTTGAAATGTGTTCCTTGTGATAGTTAGTCTGGTATATTCCATGAAAGGTTCTAATGGTTGCTATCGATGAAAGAGATGGTTTCAATACTTCCAAGTGAATCTCAAAGTACAGAAACAACAAGATGCTTAATATAGCTTATGACCATAATAATTGCAAGCTAGTATGAAATGTAACCAATACAATCTTTTGTGACAAACAATATGACCATTTTGTGGTCATTCTGAGCTACAGAATGCTGCTGATCACCCTCGTAGGCAGCTGTTTATACAGGTCGTGTTCTTCGACCGCTCGCCCTGCCACAGAGCAGGGCATTTTTTGGAATGGGGTATTCATCTCTGATCGACTCAACTGGTGAATAAACTCGCAGATAAAATTGCTGTCCAAGGTACTGTCGTGCCCAAAACTCGGATCTCAGGTTCCACATTCCCACATTATCAAGTGCTATGTATATAGCAGTCCATGAATTGGGATATACCTGCGCCAGTACCACCATCCAAATGTTACATTCAAGTCCGTACGCGTAAGTAACGGTTTGTTTAATGTGAATCACTTGTCTATGAAGTAATTCAGTAAGATGATTCATGGTACCTGTGTGGTGCTACGTGAAACCGCATCCTGAAGATTGTACTGCTTGCGGCTTGCAGGAGTCCACAATCCTCCGTTCATTCTGTAATGCAAGCAATGCGTAGCATAAGGACAATAGAAAATCAGAAATAAAGGCAACAAAAACTATGGATGTATAGGGCACACATATATCATAATTTACTGTCACATAAGTATGCGATTGTATTTTGAATAATCCGTAGAAACTAGCAGAGGACTCTTACCCAACAACGAAGAAAGAATAGCCATCAAGGTGCCAGCTTTGGATGATCCCCTCGCGATTCTCAAACACAACCTCCACAAATGCTCTGAAGTCAGCACCCATGACCGCCGTGTCAAGGTACATCTGGCTACCAGTGGGGCTGTCAGGGATACTTCCAACACGGAAAACCCCTCCAATCTTGAAATAGTCTGCGAGCTTAAGAGGCGTATCAGCAGGAACAAAGGAGACTCTGTTAACCGCATATCTCTGCTTGCCGTTAACTTGGGCAGCTGAACTAACTAGTTTGATACTTCTGGTAATGTTGATGAGACCATAGTGGTAGGAACCCTGTGGGTTTGGTCTTGGTCCACTAGCCGTCAAGTTAGTCCTGCGGGGACATTAAGATGCCAACAAACTTCAATTGACGAACAAAAAATCACTACCTTTGCTAGACAATTTGACCACTTCTAATCCAATGCAATGTGTTTGTTTTAATTAGGCCGGCGGAAGCTATAAGAATGTCGTGGCAGTAATCTACATGTGTCATTGCATGGGGAACAATCTGTGGCCCTGCTTCAATGTTAATCACAGCTTACAGATTGTAATATGAAGGTGTTGGGACAAGCTAGAGTAACCTCACCTAATGGAACGAGCTTGGTTCATTGACCAACCAACGTCGGGGGTTGGACCAAGGGGAGGAGGGCCAGAGACTGGCTTGGCAGAGTTGCTGTAGTGAAGGATAGCAGTAGTATTAAGGACCTGGTCAGAGAACCGAGTGGAAACTGCAATGTAATAGTCCTGAGCAGGCTGATCTGCTGTAACTAGGACCGAGTAGGATTGACCAACATGGACATCCAAGGACTCATACGATGTTTGAACAGTGTGAGTCCCCTCAACTTCAACCAACTTCATCATGTGCCCCTGAATCCGGAAGTTGAGTGAACTTTGCAGGCCAACATTTGATATCCTTAACCTGTAAGTTTTTCCTGAAACATTACACGATGTTTTAGCCGCATGCACATGTTAGGCTTGACAACGGTTATCCAATTAAACGATATCATTGTGTATAACCTTGTTCAACTGTGAATGTTGCGCCATTTGGCCCACGACCATTGATCAATATTCCATCAGGAAAATGAAGCTTCTTGCCACGGTCTAAAATTGCCTTCAATGTCTGAAAAATGAGGTATAGTTTGGTCAGGTAGTCTGCTTGATTCTGATTCCCTTTCATGCTTCAATAATGTTCTCATCCCCTACTGACTATAGTTCTCTTTAATAAGAAAAGGCCAATTAAAGGCCTGTTATTACCGTGTGATTTGTTTTGTACCAATCTCCAATGAGAACGGTGTAGTCATCAGCCGGATCGGCGAACGGAACGGGTATGAGAGGCCTGCTGAGGATCCTGATCCCTCCAAAGCCTCCAGCTGCCTTGTGGAATGCAAGGGAAGGGAAATAGTAGAAGCTTCCAATCTGATCTTTGACCTGCATTATGTAAGTGAAGTTCTTGCCAGGAGGGATGGGACATGTGGTTCCGTACACTCCATCTTCATATGAATTTCTTCTCTGCTGAACCCCATTCCTGCATCATGTAGTACCATCTACATTCAACATTCCAGTAAATTATACGTTTACAGACTACAGTTTATAGAATCATTCCAGTTGCAAACATAGGTGATGGAATGGAAGGAGGCTTCTCATGGACATGTTTGAGTAGATTCAAAGTTTTGATGAACTTTTTTTCCAATAAAGTAAAAGCGGTAATGGGTTGGACTGACATCACTTCGGCCACTTTACTTAGGCCTGTAATGTATGAAGCCTTTTTATTCTCTTAATTTAGACGTAAAGGCTTGGAGGCCCATGGCCAAGAGGCTTTACTTAGGCCCACTTTACTGCCACATTTTCTAATTAGGATCCTTCCCAAAAGAAAAATTATCATAATGAGAGATTACACCTTCCGACCTTCACACATATGTTCACATGCCATTTCCTCAACAACAACAAAATTTTTAGCGGAAAAAAGATTAAAAAAAAATGTATTACGCATCGCATAAATAAATGGAAGCTAATTCATTACCACCGCTTGCCCGCGGATTTGGCCGCCCACACTGTCAAGGTGGGCGGTCCAGATCTGCTGTTTTTTTTTTTTTTAGTGTGGTCATCGTTTGCTATATTATATTATGTATCAAACAATGACTCCAGGTAAAAAAACAAACAAACAAACAAACAATGGATTTGGATCCCTCAACTTAACACTGTGGACGGATGGCTAGATTTGCTGACAACTTAGTTTAAGTTGTCAATGCTATCATTTTATCAGCTCTCGAAATGAATATGTAGATATACTAGCTAGCATTCTTTCATAATTAGGCAAAACTGGGTAATGTCCATATGCACTGCAATGAGATTTTGTATCAGTCTTTCCCCCTTTTCAGTTTTTCTTCTTCTTCTTTTCAGAAGACTACGTTATATTTCAAAAAGATGACAATCAGATTTCCTATTTAATAAACCATATTTCTGACGTTGACGAATAACAAACTGTCTTAGCTGCAAATGGATGAGCAAATTCTGCAGACAAAAGTTTCATGCCATTCCATAACCAGTGCCAAAGCCTCAGATAACCTACTCTAACGAAAGTACACCATGCACCAGCCATTTGCTCTTAAGAAGAAACACACACACACACACACACACACACAGAGGGGGGGTGGGTGGCTAACCATGAGAGAAGAAAGGGCTCCGGTAAGCTATTATACACGTTGATAATGAGGTTGTTGTTGGTAACAGAGTAGATATCAGGGCCGGGAAATTGACCATTTATAAGAATCCCCTGCAATATCCAAAAACGAACCAGAAAACACACTTATGTAGAGGCACACATGTATACAAGATCATATGTACTCGTGCATGTCAGAAAAAGAAACGAACCTGTTGGCGAACGCCCAGGGGATAGATGTCACCATACGTAACATTCCAAGTGAAGAACCTATAAGGATCCTCAGCACCAACATTGGCCAAGAGCAAGAAAATGGCAGCAAATGCATAGCAGATTGCACGTCCCCATGGAGTCAGATGCATTTCTGACAATTGTACAGAGACAGGAAGAGAGGACAGAGCTAGAACGAGAGAGATCGACGACTATCACCAGAATGTTGAATACCCAACTATCTTCCCTGTGTGTCTAATGAAGAGGGGGTTGCGCACGGGACACGTTTGAGTACGTGCTAAAGTGATGAGTTGTTAACAGACTACGACACACAGTATTCATGGCTGTCGCGCTCTATGTCTATATATACAGGTAGCCGTCAGGGAAGAGGTTGCCAATTTGAGACTACCACCATTTACGTAATGGGTGGGGTAATGCGGTTGCGGGACCAGTCCTTGACAACATCTGTTCATACAACGTACGCGGATTACGTAAATATTTTTTGCAAAGACACGGATTAAGCAAATGTTTGCAAGTCAAATCGGTGAAGTTACCATCCTATGATACCACCTTCATGCTTAATCACCCAAAATTATAAAAACAATAGCGTGCTACGAGACTTTTTGTTTGGACAATAGACTGTTTAATGGTGTATATATGTATGATCTCGATCGTTCTATTCATATATATAACATCCATCAAATATGTATATGGTGGCAACGTTATCCTTACAACATTAACGTTCATATTGCTCTATAATTGTTGGACCAGTCTATGACAACATAAGTTCATACCCGTCACATTTTTTCTAACGAATGAAACAGCAACACACATAGATTATGAGAATATTTTGTTCAACACACGCAGATTAAGCAAATATTCAGTGAAAAGTAAAGTGGACAAACTTATTACGTACAAAGATACAAGTTGACACGTGATATCACTTTATTACAAAAAGAATTCGATAATAATAATATGCTATAAAACTGTGTACTAAATATACATAACAGGAGGTCCATATGAAATCATTGACTATGTATATAACCAAGGAAATAAAAAAAAAGAACACGTAGAGAAATAAAATGTCACTCAACCGCGTAGATTGCACATGATGTGGTTTCATTGATGGGGAGGTTCTTTTAAGTGGGGAAACTGGGCGTGGCCCGTGATTATTGACGGGACACACGGAATGTCCATGTGAAACTGCTTGCTCTCCCGGCCTAAATTTCTTTTCTTTTGCCAGCCTTACCACTACCAAACGTTTACAGCTTGCTCCTGATTGGGAGGCGGAAGAAGGTTCCTGAGATGGACGCTGAAGGAAGGTCGTCGGGGATTATGCGCAAAAGCTTAGTTTAAACGTTTCTTGGCAACTTTCTATCTATCAACTTGGCTTTGCCAACTAATCTGCAATGAGTAAGATGGCGTTTGACCCGCACCGCTGATGGCAATGTACGTAGAATGAGATCGAGTTCATCATTCCTATTGGGATTGGCTCATGTGCCTGACTTTATTATCTGTATCCATCGTATTCTAAGGGCACTTGGAAAATAGGTTCAAACTTGTGTGAGCTGTAACTTGTTGCCCACCCTTCTTACATAAACATGCAGTTCTGTGCAATATGGTTCACTACTATACTAGTTGAGGTAGTACCTAGTAGCACGTCCTATTATGCGGATCGGAACAAGAAGCAGCATAACCGGGGGACGTTTAGCCTCTGGCTTTATACACACGCACCTGATTCATGCCTTTTTGTTTTGTTTCAAATGTATTTTTAAGCGACAAGTGAGGTAGAGTTGAGCTAATAAGTAGCTGTTCGGGTCAAATGATAGATATTCAATCTTGAATTATGCATGAACATATGCTTTATGGTATAGAATGTAGAATACTGTGACATGGGACTTAAAGGGTGCTCTGTTAGAAGGTTTGAGGAGTTGCACGCGCTGCATGATGTTTCGCTTGAATCACCGGCTCTTGGAAGTAATATGCCCCTTGCTTGCTCTAGTCACCATTTTAGCTAACTGAGAATGTTCTATGTTTAGGCTTTGCTTCCAACAGGTGTATTCAACCCTGTACTCTTTTCCATCCTCTCTACCTATTAGCATTGGGAGCAAGTTAAAGTTATGGATCCTGAGCTCTGAAGTTCCTTTTGGGTAAAGTCCGATCCTTTACTTCAACGAAAGCACAACATATATACAACTAAAAGTGTGTCAAATGTTAGCCACGTCTTCGCTCACCCCTCTTCAATTTAGATGAGAGACTAAAGTGACTCAATTGGCATTCTGTAGTTGCCCCTTTTCACTTTCTTCCGAGCATACAACTAGGTTCTATCTGTAAGAAAGTACCTCCAAGTTCAACCGATACGAATACTCATGGACTGAAATATAGTTCACATGTCCAACTCGGGGGTCATTCAAAGGCAAGCATCCATCGGAACCTAGTAAAACTTTTCCCTCAGCTGTTAAGCCTAACAGACAAATCCATTCTCGGCATTCAAAACGCAGTGTTTAGACCAAGACTGATCTCCTTTTTCCATCAATTTCCGCCTTCATCGCCCAGACATCAAGCACCTCAAACAGTATAGAGCTGTGTGAAAGGAACAATAAAGGGTAATTGTAATGCGTTATCACTGGTTAGTCTCTTAACCAGTCTCTATTCTCCTTCCCCATCTAGTAACATCCGTACTTGATTGTAGGCTGCTTCTGGTGGTGATTAATCATGTGTACAGGAAGATCAATTTTTGTGTGGAAACTTAGGCTTATACCGTTTGATTCAAATATTATGCAAAATGAATATATATTTAGTATAATACTTATATCTTATGTTAACACAAACACTAAAATACTAAACCGAACAAGATTATGTGCTAGATAAAATTGAACTTCAATTTTAAATATTATTTGGATCAAATGATAGGTGTGTAAAATGACAACTTTTTTAACTGTGCACAAATCAATTCAACTTGATCAAATAGCATTGTTCAAACTGTTTAAATCAAACACTCTGAACCGATCGACTCAAAAGAATTTAAATTGATGAATAACAGTTCAGTTTATCAGACCAAAAAAATATTACTCCCTCTGTCGCTAAAAAACTGATCATATTTTCTTTTTGAGTCGTCCCACAACAACTAATCACTTCCAAATTATGAAAGATTCTGTAAGTATTTTTACATATTTACCCTTTTATATATTTTTTATTCTATTTCTCTCACCCCATTTAATTATCTACCAACTCATTTTCTCACTCCTGTCCCACCACTTGACACTTTTTTATTATATTTCTCTCTCCATAATTAATATTCTACCGACCAATTTTCTCTCTCATGGCTCACTCTCTTCTTCCTCTTTTTAAAGGGTAAAATGAAAAGGACACACAATATATAACATAAATTTTTAATATATGTGTAAAGTTAAATGGATCACTCTTTTAAGGACAGACGGAAGAAGGAGAGTACATGGTTTCGGAGAAAAAAAAAGTAAAAAACCACGGCCTGCGGCAAAATATTCAATCACCAAGGGCAATCCGTTTTGGGAAGTGTCAGTCTAAAGATTCATTTATGGCCACACAACGTCGCATAAATTTTCTGTGGATGATGCAAAATCAGCTACTACAGTTTACACGACACTCTACAGGTAGGCCCCAGCACCACTAAGGATCGGGTTTCTTATCCACACCAATCTGTACTTCGGATTACACAACCCATCACTCCCACTAACCAAAACTACCGGCCCTAAACCGACTCCCATGTCCAAGCCCTAAACCCCCACTATGGAGGCTCTCTTCGTCAACCCGTCCCTCTCTCGCCTCAAATCATCCCCCAAATTCACCCCAATCACGCCTCCACCCTTCTCCATCTCCTCCCAGTCCCTCCTCCGTCGAACTTCTCGTAACTACATAAACCTATCGGCCGCCGCCGCCGTTGAAAACCAACAGCAACCACCGCCACAATTTCAAGACTACGACGAGGATGAATCCTACGGCGAAGTGAACAAGATCATCGGCAGCAGAGCGCTGGAAGGTGGGACCGGCATGGAGTATTTAGTCGAGTGGAAAGACGAGCATGCCCCTACCTGGATCCCGTCCGATTTCATTGCTAAAGACGTCGTGGCCGAGTACGAGTCACCCTGGTGGACGGCGGCTAAAAAAGCCGACGACTCCGCTCTCAAGCAGCTCATCGACTCCGACGACGGCAGAGACTTCGACGCCGTCGATGGCGACGGCCGGACCGCCCTCCTCTTCGTCGCCGGTCTCGGCTCAGAAGCTTCCGTTCGGCATTTGGCGGAAGCTGGCGTCGACGTCAATCACGCCGACAAAAACGGCTTGACGGCTCTACACATGGCAGCCGGATACGTGAAGCCGGGTGTCGCGAGGGTTTTGATCGACTACGGTGCGGATCCCGAGGTGGAGGACGAGAGAGGACGCACGCCTCTGGATTTGGCGCGAGAGGTCTTGAAGGCGACGCCGAAGGGGAACCCGATGCAATTCGCGAGGAGGTTAGGGCTGGAAAACGTAATCAGGGTGCTGGAGGAGGCAATATTCGAGTACGCGGAGGTGCAGGAGATAATGGAGAAGAGGGGGAAGGGCGATAAGGTGGAGTACCTGGTGAAATGGAAGGACGGCGGTGATAACGAGTGGGTGAAAGCGGGGTCCATCGGGGAGGATCTGGTGAAGGATTTTGAGGAAGGGCTGGAATACGCTGTGGCGGAGTGCGTGGTGGGGCGGAGAGAAGGGGAGGACGGGAGGAGAGAGTATCTGGTGAAGTGGACGGACATAGAGGATGCCACGTGGGAGCCGGAGGAGAATGTTGATCCTGATCTGATCAAGGCGTTCCAGGTCCAGGATGGGGGTGTTGTGGAGGAGGCCCCTTTACGTAGTGCTGGATCATGACGATGAATGACTCAATTCCAAGGCCTATTCGGCGATTCAATCAGTCCGGTTGGGTAGCCTTCATTTGGGCTCGGGATAGGAAATACAGTTTCTTTCTTCAAGTTGTGCCATAATGCTTCAACTTAAAACTTCAATCTCTCGTACCTATAACTGTGGCGTGACATAAGGGGAGAAGATATTGCAAAAGTTAAAAAGGGTCGTTTGATTGTTTTAGTTCTCAGTTTTTTTGTCAGAGTCTGTCACCAATGCCGAATTGCCGATCACCCGTTTCACCCGTAAGACCAAGTTTTAAGTCATCCTCAAATTTTTGCCAAGGGAACTGGGGGTGATAATTTTTGACTCAATTAGAACAACGTGATGACTAGTTAAATCTTTTGTTACGCACGGGATGCAATGCAAGCCCTACCTCATTGTTATACAATTCTACAACATGCGTCTATCTCACACCTCTAATACTTATGGTCAACTATGCCTTTTTTTTTTTAAAGGGTAGTGTTAATTTTGTAGAAGAATTAGTTTGTAAGAACATTTGAAAGTGGTGATATATCAGCAGGTTAAATGAAAGAGGCGATATCGACCACAGGTAGTAATTTAAAAGGAGCTTGATGACACATCCTTGTGCTATTGGTTGACTTAGAATTTGTGTTACTAAATCTTAGTGGTATATAGGATGACATTATGTAATAAAAAATATATATAGGATGACATTTATTTTTCTGAAAAGTGGGTTCATCTTTCAACATACTAAACAATCAATTGTTAATTACGTCTACACAATTCTGAATAAAGAAACACAAAATTGTAGTATTGTTTTGGATAAAATCTGGAAGGACCGGAGGGAGCTGACAGTCAGATTGCACAGTACAAATAAGAGAATGTATTGTCACTGGATGGAGATCCGATGGAGAATCTCTTATGCTTGACTCAATATGTGGAGGATGAGAACTCAATATATGAGTAGTGGAATTGTGAGCATACCCTTTTCGTCAAATCTAGCATGTATATTGATGGGGAGAGAAACTACCTTCTCTTAGTGGAAGACAATTACCTGATGATTATTTTGAATGGATAATTTTAGGTGAGAAAGGATTATCGGGATTAAAGAATATAAGGTATCTATCTTATATACATAACCATAATGCGATCTTGACACGATATATATAACCTTATATATGAGTAGTGAAATTGAAAATGAATAATCTAATATGATTAGAAGTGGTCATATATAATCATAACGCGATCTTGACACGATATATGTGACATTAAAAAAGGACATATATTTTCTCCTTATCAAATATAAACAAATAAAACTTTTGTTACGTGCATTTGTATTTGATGAGTCTTGTAAAGGACTTAATACATTTTGAATATATAATTGAGATTACATCAGAACGATGGCCCGTTTCTCCCTGTTTTTTTTTTACTTTCTTCCTGTTTTGCATTCATTCCTTTTCTCCCCTCCATTTTTCTTCTCCTGGACGTGTCTTCTTCGAGGAGAACAATTTTGTTTTTCTTTTTTTCTCCCCCTTCCCTTCAGTTGGCAAAGCTATGTTTTTGGGATAATACCATTTTAGTCCCCTGAACTATCCCCGCTTTTTTATTTTGGTCCCTGTACTTTAAAATCCGTTAAATCTGTCCATGTACTTTGTTAAATCAGTCCCTGTGCGCCCAAGGGGCCAATGTGAGTTCTTAGTTCAACCCCAATTGCCGTCGATTGTTTTTGCCGCCGGGATCTCATGACCATGGCTCAGGGTCGTGGGAGACTGTCGACGTCGACGATGGTGATTGTGAGGCGGAGAACAATGGGTTATTACTATGATTCGTAGAGTTTGGAGGGTCCATTTTCGGAAATACCCTTCAAAAAACGACCCCGTGCCCGTCACGTGTCTTTTTTGACGAAAAATCCTAACAGAGGGTTCTATTTGATGACGGAACAAAGTACAGGGACTGATTCAACAAATTTTAAAGTACAGGGACTAAAATAAAAAAAACAGAGATAGTTCAGGAGACTAAAAATGGTATTATCCCTTATTTTTTTTAAGGAAGTCCAAGTCTCTAAGACTTGCATTACCACATATTAATACATGTGATCAAATTTGAGGTTTATGAAATCTAATGCACATTTATTCCTTTGACTTTCATGCAATATCTTTAAAAGTCTCTAATTTTATCCTAAATATTTTAATCCGATTCTGATATTAATGGTCTTCTAAATGCATATGTATCTAGTTAAAAAAACCCAATATTTAAGCTTTGTATTAGAAAAAGCTCTAAAAAATTATTGGGCTTATTTGCCAATCTAATATACTGATATTATGCATTTTAGAAAAAGAAATGTTTTATTTTGCTGGTTTAGCAATTGACAAAGACTCCTCACCTTAAAAACCTTTCCTAAAACGAATGATAACTTTCTCAATGGGATTAAGAGCTGGTCAAATACCGTCGCGTCTAAAATTTATGAGCTTGGTCGTGCCCACTGGTGTGCAGTTCAATGCTGTGTCAGACTTTACCACCAAACTCACAACCCTCGCAGCTGTCAGCTTTCAGAGCGTGCGTCGCACTTTCCCCCTTACACCAATCCCAGTCTCCGACAGCTCAGATCCCCGCCACTCCCGTCCAAAGCGCGTGGACATACGAGGATTAACAGTAAAGGTAAGAAAAAGCGTAGACAATACGCACAAGGGCGCATGTCAATACAGAATTAACCTAGGAATGCAGAAACATTTGACAAAAATTAACCCCTTTCCAGTAAACCGCGTCTCCTGCTTTTAAAACTTGTGTGCCTTCTTCCCCACAGCTAAGCTTAGCCTGTCACTGACTCACTTTCCTTTTTTCGGGCTAAACCCCAAAAACCCCTGATCCCTGTCATTGCCCTAATCCTGACCTGACTCTCCCCCCTTATCTCTAGACTAGATAATAATTGCACCCTTCTCATCACATGATCATCATCTTCTTCTGTTAAGTTTTCAGTTCAGTTACACTTGCATCTTATCTAATGGGGTTGAAAATGCATGCGAAGTCGGACTCGGATGTGACGAGCATGGACGCGTCGTCGCCGCCGAGGTCGCCGCGCCCGCCGATCTATTACGTGCAGAGCCCGTCGCACGACGGCGAGAAGACGCCTTACGGGTCGAGCCCTTACGCCTCGCCGCCGCACTACCGCTGCTCTCCGATTCACCACTCGCGGGAGTCGTCCACGTCCCGGTACTCGGCCTCGCTGAAGAATCACCGGAATATGGCGGCGTGGAAGAGGATTCAGCTCAGGGGTGAGGATGAGGACGAGGACGAGGACGACGGCTTGGAGGCTCAAAATGAGTGGTCCAAAGGTCACGCGAGGGTTTATTTCGCGTGCTGCGCCCTGCTCGCCTTTGTGGTGCTGTTTACCGTCTTCTCGTTGATCTTGTGGGCTGCTAGCCTCCCTTATAAGCCCGAAATCGTCGTGAAGGTGAGTTTGCTTCCGACTCGGCTCAGTGACTCGGTCACTAGCTTGCGACTGTTATATTGCCATAGTCGATTGATTCTGAGTCGAGTCCGTAGCCCATGTCACGTCACGTGACTCAACATCTCGATTATGCCCGTTATCTATTTACCTTTTCTCCCTATTTTCCGGAACGCGTTGATTTTCGTGCGCTTTTTCGATATCTTTGTCTCAGAGGGCTCCGGGCCCACCGGGTGACCCGTCATCCAATTTGATTGACCCGGTGATTTCGGGTCAGTGACTCGGTCACTGGTTCTCTTTTGCGGTCCTGAGTCGACTCTGTAACTCGTTTCCCGTCACCCAACCTGTTTCCTGTTTCGGGGAACATGTCGGGTTCGAGTGTTTGACTGTCTCGGATTTCGTGCATAATATTCACCAAATCTTGGTCTGTTTCGCTGAACTCAGACCACACCGAGCCCACTCGGATTGGCCATAAAATTTGTCTGACTCGTAGAGGTTTAATATAGAATATAGATTAGTTCAATTTTGTATTTAACGGAATTGTTCATGAAATTGTTTTTTTGGTTGCAGGATATGGTTTTCGAGTACTTCAATGTTCAATCGGGCATGGACAGATCAGGAGTACCAACAGACATGCTGACTGTGAATTCGACGGTCAGGATTTCTTTTAGAAACCCGGCAAAGTTCTTTGGTGTCCACGTCACAGCTACTCCTCTTGAACTTCACTACTACCAGCTCAAGCTTGCTACCGGCCATGTAAGTGATACAATGTCACATAATTTTTTACTAACTAATAACACCAAATTAGTACTTTTTTGCCAAGTTTTCTCTTAAATTTCTTTATAATTTTTGTTAAAATTTGTATGAATATAACTATACAGCATAATGCCCCATAAGTAATAAGTTGTTAACCATCGCCTTTGTTTCGATGATTGCAGAAGGCTCTTCTGCAATGTACAGTATACTCATTGGATCAGGCCTGGGTCTTTTAGAACTTAGAACTAGTGACCTTGCCACATGTTAAATATTCATTTGTTGGCGTATTTTAGGCAGGTTAGAACTTAGAACTAGTGACCTTGCCACATGACAAATATTCATTTGTTGGCGTATTTTAGGCAGGTCGCTCTTTTACTTGGTATGAACAAAGATTGAAGTTTTGTCGCTAATAAGTAATCTAACCTTTTTTTGAGACCAAACAAGTTGTTGATACAAAAATGAGGGTGAGAATAAATAGATCTTTTGGGAGTTTAAGTGCCTTATTTTACATTTCTTCTTGTTTGTATCTTAGAATACATGTAATCCACAATAACACTCGATAAATTGTGAGTCAACATATTTTAGTACCACTTTTGGTGTGTATACTTCATATTACATCTTATAAAATCATATAAATAGTTCAAGGTATTCATGCTGTTAGTTTGTCCTTATGTGATAAACAATTTTTTGGTGGTTTGGGGGGGAATAGCCAGAGAGATAGCCAGAATGGGAATTGGATGATTGGGAACTTCTACTCTCGAACATCTCAGGAGTAGTCAAAGGAAGTACGGCGGGGAATTTGTAGTGCTCTACGTTATTGGTTGTATAGGTGAAGCAAATGCTTGTGTTAAAGAATATTTGCATCAAGGAGAAAATAATATTAGCTAGGTTGTCTGATTCAAGCAAGTCTCTTCTACTACTAACAGTCCAGTGCCTTAGCTTCTGCCATGAGCATATGAATAAGATGTTTTTGATTGTGGTTCAACTGGGGAAAAATTATCATCCACGCTTTCAATCTTGAATTGGTTTCTTCTCCCAATTCGAACCGTCTCTACAACTCTAGCAATTCTTTCTATTGTGGCAAAAGAACACATTTCTAGCTGTGATTGTTGTTGCCTTGTTGGTGGGATGGGAGGATAAAACGGTGGTTCAATGTTTGCACCCGGGCTGAATGAGGTACAAGGTTGAGTAGGGGGAGCTGCCTTGGAGGTTGTGACTCGTGAGTTTTCTATGAAGGGTGTTGCTAAAGGTATATAACGTTGGGTGTTTTTTATGTAGTTCATTTTGAGTTTATTATGTTCAATACTCTCTCCGTCCCACATAAATCGATTGCTTTCTTTTTGCACGCAGATTAAGGATTTATGTGATATATTGTGTGTTTTCCACTCTAGCCTTACAGAGAGGAGGGGAGGAAAGTTGGCTAGGAGAGTCTATGTAAGATGTTAGACTCCTGTGGAGTCTAACACTGCAGCAGTTGAATGTCCAATCGATTAACACAGTCCTCAATTAGTGGTTTAGTTTCAGTTTTGCGTTTAATTTTGCAAAGCTTCTCTAACTTACCGTGTCTTCTTGCACACACAAGAGTGTGCTGCTTAATGGCTAGCCAAAGCCAACCTGGTCTTTTCATCCTCGGAGGCATAATGTTGCATAGACTAGTAGCAATGTGATCATTACTGGCTATGTTATTTATCTCCGTAATTTTTTTGGTTTGATAAATGAATCACATAGGTGGAGAAGTTCTATCAAAAGAGAAAGAGCCGCCGGACAGTAGTAGCAGTGGTTATAGCAAATCAAGTGCCGCTGTATGGTGCTGTACCATCCTTTAGTGGTGCAAAAAGCCATCTTCCGTCTGTATCTGTGCCACTGAACCTGACATTCGTAATGAGATCAAGGGCCTACATCTTGGGGAAGCTGGTTAAACCAAAGTTCTATAGAAGCATCAATTGTGAAGTCACTTTCAAGGGCAACCGACTAGGCAAGTCCATTAGTTTAAAGAACTCTTGCATTTATCGTGAATGATTTAAGCGTCTTAGAATCCTATAAACGTAGTTCAGGCATTGTTCTCGGACATATTGTTATTTTCTAGTTTTGCCCCCTGGTCTAGTTGCCGTTAGCTCGTACAAATTTTAGATTTCCCTTTCGGTACATAAATGATGTTGATGGTATATTGGTAATTTGCACCAAATTATGCATTTTTTACTGTACTGAAAATCGTTCTATTGAAGTAAAAAGAGTTCTTTATGTTTGATGTAAAGCTAGTTAATAGATTTGTAAGGATGCCAATCTCTAAGCCACCGTGTGTACGTCCACGGACAGACTTGGATTTATTAAAAGTCTGATCTTCCGAAAAGTAGATCAATAACGTGATATTTAGTTTTTTTTTTCTCGTCGAATCAAGTGGGACTTTTCATATTACATGTAAGAGATGGTCGAAAAAATATGTGTCTGTTCTGGACCGTTCCAAGCGTTCTGCATATACTTCTGTAGAAGGATTGTGATCCTAGTTATCAGTACTGGACCAGCACCCGATAATGGTTCAGGGTTCATTGGTTGAACTGGTGGTTCATCCCGTTCAACCAGCCTTAGTGATTGAAATATTGTTTAAATAATTCTGACTTAAGTAGTTGATATATATTACTGGAAACCGTATCCTGAAACTGTGAATCTAATTGTAAGAATCCAATGTATTGGGCTCGGCTTTTAGATAGGGGCCGGCTTGTCCAGATTTCGTCCGATTTTTTCCAAAATTAAGGTGGTGTACCTGGTTCTTGTAGGTTCATATACGTTTCCCATCCATTTATCAAATCAGACAGGTGGAGAGGCCGGTACATGGTCTAACTGGTTCAACTGGTCGCTCCAGTCCCCGTTTTGTTAACTATGATAATGATCCTCATTGACGGGTGACGATGATCAATGATTTTCTGTTAGTTTGTTGAAAGGTTTTTGGACATAACATGGTGAAACCATGAGTGACGCCCATCCTTGACTAGTTTGCTGGGGTTTTTTTGCTTTTCAAGGGAGGATGGAAGAAAAAAATTGTGATTTTATCTGAATTAAGACATTTGCATTGAAATAGTCTCATTTCATTCACTCCATTGTGTTCTAAAGTGGGTTCGATCACCATAGCAAACATTGTCTGATGAATAGAACATGGGGGAAGAACTCATGGTGTTAAACCACCCAAGCTTACATGTAGCATTCAGAAATAACAGAATGAATAACGAGCATTTATAGATGATTCTTGTGAACCCCACTTTGAAATTCTCAATTATAATAGAAATTTTAGTCCGGCAGTTTTTTTTTTTTTTACGTCTAGTGCTCCAATAGGTTTCTCATACATTTTACCTCCCCCTCCCCCTCTCTCTCTCTCTCTCCACGCCTTCTGAAACCGAACTGAGAAATAAAAAGAATGAAAAATGCAGTACGGCAGAGATATGACCAAAAATGAATTTTCTTCGAAAATATAGGAGCAGACTTGGGATCTTATGTCGACTGTGAGGTTATGTTGGTCCTTTCTCTTTTACTTGACTAGTACTATTACTGTGTTTATTGCTTATGAAGGATAGACCATAGGGTATTATTCAAACTATCCAAGTAACTTGTTTGCAATGCTCATAGAAGGGTTGTTACGCTCATTTAAATTGCTTACATATGCTCAGGACCCATAGCTTTAAGCGAGTAGCTGTTAATTAAATTCTCTCTCTGTTGATTGATGGTTTAGGCTCATATACAGTTTTGAATGATCGAAATATGGATACCATTGGCGCTTTCATAGAGTAACGAATTACCAAACTAGAAGGTGCCTTAGTCAAATATACAACAGCAAAAGAACAAAGATCATCACAAACAAACTCTTACAACCAGGAGAAGAAATCAAACTGAAATCATCACAGACACAAACAAATGAACAACATCACACATTTTCATTCAAGTTTCATTCAGTTGTCCTTTTTCTCCTCTGCATTCTTGTGGCATCCAGGCAACTTGTCCTTGATCTTCTCCAGTAATCCTTTCTTCTCCTTTGTTTCGTCACCTGGGGAATGCACGTCTGCTGCACACTCAGGCAAAGGCATTGGAGTGCCCTCTTCGGTTTTCTTGTTTTGACCAGGAAGTTTTTCTTTAATTTTTTCTAAGAAGCCTTTCTTCTCTTCTGGGCGAGTTCCTTCTGTTTTTTCCCTTTCATTGCCTTTTGCCATAGGAACTGATGTGTCTTTTCCATCCGAGTCGTTTTGTTCATTTTCACCTAAAATTTTTTCCTTGATGTTCTCTTTAGGACCCTTCTTCTTCTTCTTCCTCTTCCTCTTCCTTTCCCCTTCGTCTACTTCCTCATCACTGGACTGTGATGTTCAGCATAAAATAGAGTAAAGGCTAGAGACAAATAAGGAATTGACTATGCCTGTCACTAATTGCTGTTACATACGAACAAAACCACAACTTGGATTAAGAGTGTTTGTTCGGCAACTAAAATGTAAAGGTGATGCAAATATGCAATGTCGTGGGTTTGAGTACATATTAGTTATGAAGCGTACCGAGCTCGAGTGACTATGAGAGCTGTGGAGCTCTTCCATGAGAGAGTGCTTCTCTTCCTCTTTCTTATTATTCAAAACTAAAACATCTGTCGTTTCATCTTCTGTCATGACCATGTCCTCTTGGCGTTTCTCATCTCTCTTTCCCATGAAGTCGAACATTCCGCCATCCCCAGCTTCTACGGCATGTTTTTTGGTAGTGTCTCCTCCATGGCCTGGAAAGTTAGGTTCTCCCATCCTGCTAGGTTAGCAAATGCAAGATAAATAAGCTAAACAGAAGAAATTGTGATGGCCCAATGCTGAACTAACTGTGAAGCTTGTAGAATTCTACTTAGATTTTGGATGCTGTTTTTCTAGTGTGAGAATTGGCTTCTATAGGAGGATTAAGTAGAGGAAGCAGCTTGACAAGAGGCAAATTAAACTAAGAGTAGAGATAAATCACCGAAGCCAATGCCTGTAGTTTGCACAGTTATCGGAGTTGCATTTGAAAGTATTTATTTCAGAAAGATACCTTAAGCGACATTGCGTGCAATCTTATACGTGTATCATTGGAAATTGGAGAGGGTAATAATAGTCGGTTTGTACAGTACATAATCTAGAGTTGCACTGGGTTTAGGATACTATTATCAGGAAATAGGTAGGGTGTAATAGCAACTTAATATCTTATGTGACCTGCTACAAGTTCTTGATTATTGAAGACCTTAGAAGAGGCAGACAGAATGTATACATTGAAGGATGTAGCCAACCAAGTTGCAGGGAGACAAAAGGAGATGTGCATCAAAGAGGTCATGGGTTACGAGGTCTCGAATACCTCAGATTCTGCTACCAAGGTTTTTGTCTTTGTATTATAGGATAGAGTTGTTCAGTACGTTTAGTTTAAAAATTATGATGCTTATGCTATAATGCTACTATTAATTCCATAAAGAATGATCAAATTTATCTTGGTTTAGGTTTTTCAAAAGTGGCCCATCTTCTCCCTTGAATGTATATAAAACTATTTTTTTTTGGGGGTGCAAGTGCATTAAACTATGTGCGTATAGAATCTATAATTTCCAAATATATTTTTTGGGAATTTGACTTTATAAAGCAATATGGTTTCAAACATCAGCTGTTTGGGCATTCATTTAGAAGACTGAACTTGTTATTGATTTTTATTTTAGTAAAGTCGTATCCCTCTCCACTAGCTGACGCTTTTAGAGCAGGCCATAGTTATTGTTACTCCAAAAGAGGGAAATCAATCAACTTTCTGTGATGCTATGGTTGATATCCATTTGCTTTAAATTGGTTTGGACCTTATTATGAAGCTGTCTAAGGCTTGAAGAAGTTGGCATTTAATCCTTTGCTGACTAAATTCCACACAGCAGCAGCAACTGTTAAGACACTCAATAGTATGCCTAAGCAACCTAGCCCCAAGTTAAGAAACCACATTGCACTGCTTCTTTGAGGTTTCTTCATGGCAATCCACATGAAACATGGATAAGAAAATGTCAAAGGCAGTGCGATCCCTCCAATGAGAGCAGCCAGGCTTCCCAAGAATGGGAGAGCCACTGATACGAAGTATACCAATCCTCCAAACAAGACTCGAAAACCTGATCGAAGCCACCTTGAGCATCTCTTGTTTTTCTTGTTGGTATAGCCCCGCTCCAAATTGTCAAATACTGGCATAGCATAAATTTGAAATGTGCTTAGGCAGTTTAGCACCACTAGCAGGTATATAAGGCCCACAACAAACTTCGACATGGTGTTTCCATGGAACTTCAAAAGTGCACTAAACATTCCTCCAGTTGCAGCTACCTGGCATTGGTAGAGACAATTGTTATTGATTCTGCAGTATTTTTACACGTATTGTTATTGATTATATAGCAATAAAAATTATGGGAATTAGCATGTTACCTTATTTCCATAAGCCCAATATCCACCTACTGCAACAGGAAAAATGCACATTGCTACTAGCAGATACGACATTATCACTCCTTTCCACATAGGCCGGTGTGATGGATTTTGTGGACTTGAAGGCATGGACCCCTGCAGTATTAGCAATAAGCCATAACAATAGTCAGTGTCAGATTCAGGATACCCAATAGGCATCTCTATACTATTTATTATCAATCCGGTATTTGTTATCCAAAAAACTTAAGAGGAACAGCATCAGGGTTGTTTCCTCTTTCAGGAAGTGAACTTTTTAGACTGCACAACATGCTGTTGCCTTTGTAGAGAAGTAGGCTTAATTTAGATGCACAAAAGCTGAGCTCGAAACATGGACCCCAAGCAGACACTATGAATGTAATTGTAAGGATCGATGATAGCTACGATGAGGGTTTTTTTACCTGTATCTCTAGCACAATATTGTGACCTCTGAAGGCAAGAGCAACTACCCCGAGTGCATTCAAGATACCACAAACCCTGCTCATCTCTGAGGTTGCCGCTGCTGGTGGGCTATACGATAGGTCATCCGACCTACCCTTGCTAATGGAAAAAATCCAGATCAATGAACAATATCCGATGGCTGTAGTAGCACCAACCAATGAGACCCCAGCTAAAGAATTCAAGTTGGGACACACGAGAGCAACAGCAATAGCCAAACATGTGAAGGCCAAGAACCAAACTGCCGCATTCAAAGCCTCATCCCCACACATGATCTGATAAAACAATTTCATGGTGCCTCCCCCAGTTATAATTAGCATCACGCATGTCCCACCTGATAGGTACATTACAGGGAAAATGCCTAGCAACTTCCCCAGTCTTCCACCTGACAAATCATGTGGTACATTATTAGTCTTTTAGTCTTCATTATTGGTAAATATGTCCAAAAGGACCTAAACGTCGTTAGTGAGAATTGTAACTACTACTAACCAAAGGCGGCTACTGAGAGGTGGAGGTATCTGCTGTAGCGGGTTCGAGGGGCTGATTGATGAAGATGGACTAGAAGCCATATGGTGTAGAGTTGCCATACGAATGCCGCTGACAAACATATGATAGCCCAAAACCTGCACTTATTATGAAATTCTTCAGTAACTAGTACTTAAATGATGTCCTTTTTTCGCCTGTTTTGCTATTTTTTTGTTCTATATGCCGCTAAAGATGCATTAGTACAAAAAATCAGCCTGTAGCGGAGGTTCAAACATATAGCAAGGGGAGACGCAGTGAAAACAATTTCTACTACGTCACCGCTAAAATGCTCACTGATTGATAAGAGTCTAGGATCACTGTCAAATTATCCTCGTGTAACATGCATGCTGTGTGATGAATTATTTCTACCCAGCTGGTCGATTGCAGAAGTTGCGTTTCCTACAAAGTTGAACAGCTGAAATATGGTGATTTGGTTCTAAAGGCTCTGTCTGCAACGATGAAGCGGAGACCAAATATATACTGTTACTTTCAGTAGGCTATGAACTCACAAGGGACGGTCAACCTGTTCATATGAGTTTATCGTGGGCTGGACCTATGCTCTAGCTACTTGTTTTGTCGGCCTCCTCTATATAGATATGTACTAGTAGATATTGACGGAGATTGGTATGATGAACTTACCATCCGAGGGCTGCAAATGCGACAGGAAGTACAAGAACTTGAATTCCTATACCAGAACATACGAGATGGAATGCCGAGGTCCAGGCATTTCCCTTTCTCGACTCAGTTATGGGTAGCCAAGCGTCTTGTGGGTTTGGAATTAACTCTGTGTCGTAATGATGGCTTGAACCCAGCTCTAAACAGTCTTGGATGCTTGTGCACGTATTACATTGTTGCTGGCTTTTGGCTGCTGGAGCGGTGAAGTTCCGGTCGTCTCCTACAAATGTTTCAGCCACTTCTCCCATGCTCGTCTTGCACCCAAATCACCACCAAGTGCGAGTGCGGGAGCAAAAATGGGAGTGGCTGATTCGGAGAGCGCCAAGAATTTTGTGACTTAGCAGCTTGTTCCTACTTTCTTCTTCCTCTTTCTCGGCGTGGCTGGCTATATATGTAGACATACTATGAATCTTGAGGAAGTAATTGTTCAGTGCTGGTTGGTGTGGATGGTGTTGCCAAAAGCAGATTGTTTAGTGGAACCTTGGGGACCTAATCTGTGACATAGAAGTCCTGGGAGTAATTAAAAAGTGGCCACGCATGAGATGTCACTCAAGAGTGACTTAAGCATTGTGACGTATATTTAGGTGGCTTGCTCACGACCTCACCCAGGTCCATTCGCAGAGACTGGAGGAAGAAATTTAGTTTAGCTAGGGGATCAATGTGAATTGGGCTTAATTTACTTTAGAAATGGGCTTGTAGTCAATAAGATGGGTTCATATTTAATGTAGATCATGTGGTTCGCCAGCAATTTTTTAAGGAGTATAGGACGAAGATCGGGGAAATCTTTATTTATGTAGTTGTTTTTGGTGTATTATACAACAATTTGCTACTTGACTCCGGGCGCTTGTCAATTCAACGGTGCAAAACTTGTTAGTATTATTATATTAATCTGACATCCTGGAGAATCTTCTCGTGAAAAGCATGTTTCAATCTACTGCAGCAACAAAAGAAGTGATACATCTTGCCAACAGAAAACAAAGATAGCAAAACGGGCCATATAATGTGTTCGTTGTGTTTCCGAATGTGAGATGGGTTGTTCGGGAGTAACGGTGAACGCGGTTTGGTTTTGAGGTCAAATCACAAATCGAACTGTTACATTTCGGTTTTAAAAAGTTCAAATCGAATCAAAACACAAAACCTATAGTTTTGGAAAGTTTAGTTTAGTTGGTTTAAATATTTCGGTTTAGTCGGTTTGAATATGTTTGTATGTATTTTAAAAAGTCGTCTCTTTGCACATCTACTATTGGATTTAAATATTATTCGAAATTAAAGTTATATTTCATCTAACAATAAAAGTTAAGTTATGCTTTTATTATAGATGTAAGAGAAAGAATGAGTAAATACACAAAAGATATTGATGACAAGAATTATCTCTTTAACTGCTTTTATTATTATTATTTTACACTTTTAAAGTTTGGCTTATATGAATTTGCTCAGTACCGTATAAGAAAATTATCAATGATGTCATTGAATAAATTAATATATCATAGGTCGGTTAGGATCGGTTTGTGAGTTTTTTTTTTCTTCCAAAAAGTGACCCGTAAACCGAATTGAATCGAGGTTGATTTGAGACATATGAAATCGAGCCGTTAAGATTTTTGGACGGTTCGAATTAGATCAGTTTGAGCAATCCGCATTGATTTGAATGGTTTGATACTCATCCCTGTTTGGGACGATTGGTCCTAACAGTTTTAAGACTATTGAATACATAGTTAAATCTTCATCTCTTTCCTCTGCTCATATTTTTATTGTCTTAACCTCCCTGATCCGTCGGTACTAATTGATTGGGTCCTCAATCACGTAATATTTGCTCCAAAATGAGATATGCATCCATTTGTACTACTTTTGCCTCTTTACCTCTCTTTTAGTCCATGGATTCATGGAAGAGTACTTGGACTGGCCGACTGGAGCTACTCCACAAACGAATAACTCTCCCCAGTAATGTAAGCGCAAAGCAGGCGGAATGGGAATGGGAATAGAAGTAGTAGGCCGCCAGATACCCAAACCTGTCACCTTCCTGGAAATAGGCCTCTTCATACTCCTTTTATAGGCCCGCAAGCGTTCTCACAGATCCCAACCCAGGACTACTCAAATCAGTTCCGTCCTACTAAATGGAAAAGTTATCATAAGGTCAAGGCTAGACTTGCAGCCTGAACCTTTGAATTGTCTTTGTACCATCTGCCCTGGCCTGGCCGGTGATAACAGTGGTCTATGACATAACAACCAAAGTTGGGGACGAAATTGAAAAGGTTGACCCTGAAATTAACTTTTTACTAACAATTTTAGTGCAAGGAAATTTGTTTGGTGGCCACTACAAAAAGTCAATTGACTGTAAACAAGGTAGACTTTTCAGAACATTACGATAGCACTGCAACAAATCCGAGCGGCTGAAGGACTTTTCGGAAGTCATTCTATGACTACCAACAAAACGAACCTCTGCTGATCTAAAAATTGGTTCCTTGGGCCGTTTTAACTAATCTTTGATGTAACTTGAACAAAAAACGAGATCATGAAAAAGATGAGAAGTGTTATAGTTGACACACTACAAGTTCTAGAAATGAGCGAAAGAAGTCAAAATGACTCAAATAACATACGGATGTAGTAGTAGAAACAAAGGAATAAAGAAGAAAGGTTACAAACATGTAAGTACGGTTTAAGAGGGACAAAGAATAATGAAAATCGCAACGTTAATGGGTGATTGAATATTTTGAAACATGCACTCGCGTTATTTTCAGAAGGACGTGGATGCGATTGCTCCTCATCTCCTATACACGGGCCATTTTCTCATGCGCAAAGGGGGGCTTCCATTCAGGATCAATACAAGAGAGCAGCCAGCACGAAAACTAAAAAGTCCAAGCTTTAGGGTCTATTTGAAAACCATTTGGTTTTCAAAAAAAAATTTCCATTTTCGTAAACTGGAGAAAAAAAAAACGCATTTGACATACAGTTTCTTTTTTCCCTTCAGTTTTGAAAATCAGTTTTAAAACATGGTTGTTTTTTAAAATTCTCATTTTGGAGTTTTGGATTTTCAGACCACCACCAGCCCACCGTCCCCCGCCGCGGGCCATGCCGGCCACCGCTACCGCAACCACCACCAAAGAAAAAGTCAAAATAAAAACTAGGTAATCAAACATCTATTTGTTTTTTTAAAAAATAAAAACTAAACTGATTTTAGTTTTTTTGGAAATAGAAAATCAAAACTGTAAATGATTTCAAACGCTATACCTAAGACTCCACGTTTGATATTCGAGCTCCACAATAATCTATAAAGTCATTTAGAAAAGAGATTAATATTTTAAAACACCTATTATGCTTGTCCACGCCCAACCTCATATCTCAAACAAAATAATATGGAGTAATTTATTGTTGAGACATTATTTGCACCAAAATGATATGTGATCGAAAAAGCACAGTATGATTTAACAAAAGACATTCCCGAGCAAAAAAAATCATCGTAGGCCTTTCAAGTTGGCGAATTAAAGTACTAGTGGAGTTTTAAATGGACTTCGATGTGGTCTCTAAATGGACATTGAGATGGACCCTATTCATCGGTGCGTATGAGTACCATTCGATGCGTGCATCCACCTAAGCCTGTGATTTTCCAGAGAAAGTGACCAGCGACCAGCATGCTCAAACGTGGTAGCTAGACCAAACAGCCTTAAGGGGAAGATTCAAATATACTATTTGATTCCAGGTTTGATATTCGAGCTCCACAATTATCAACAAAGACATCCAGAAAAGATGAACTTTGTTTTCACACCCAATTTCCACTCTCGTTTGCTATTTATGACTTACAGATCATACCAAAAGTAGATAAAACGTTCCTTTCAACTCTGTTTCTCAAGGTATTGTAAATTGCAATCCGATATTTTATGTTGAAAATGCAGGTTAGGTTCATTAATTTAGATAGACATCATAGCATGCTCAAGCGTGGTAGCTAGACTAAACAGGAAGATTCAAATATAGTATGCGTTTGTCTTTCATTAATCGGCGCAAAAATTACATCATTTGTATGTCATATCATAACCCAAAAAACAGAAGAATGAGAGAAAAGATAATAACTTTGAAATTACAAACTTGCTTCCTTGTTAGATACAATTCCCCGATTAGTGAGGCTTAAAGAAGCTAACTTGAATGCCAGTGTCAATGACAACGTAAAGGCCTGCAGCAATCAGCAACCCACTTAGGGACATTCCAAGCACGCCCAGTACCCAGTTCAGCCACCATATTGGGCTATAAACCCTTGGCCTCTTTATCTTAAGCCACATGAAACACGGATAAGCCAGCGTCACGGGTAATCCAATCCCTCCAATGAGACCTGCGAAGCTTCCCAAGAAGGGGATTGCCACTGCGACAAAGAAGCAACCGTATCCAAACATGCACCGGATGATCACACGGAGCCACCAACTGCATGGTTTCTTGAACCTGGTGGTGTATTTGGACTCCATGTCGTCAAACATGGGCATGCCATAGATTTGGAAAGAGCTCAATGCGTTAATTATGATGAATAAGCTTGTTAGTCCTAGTATCCATTGCGCCGTGTCTTGTCCGTGGAACTCATACAAGGCCGCTAGCATGCCACCGTTCGCAGGAATCTGCCATTAAACACCCCAAAAAAAGAAATATTAGGAATTTCTGTAGTTTAACACATCTTATAGCAATAACACCAAAAAAGTCATCAGTAGTGTTGTCAGGAAATGTATACATACAGCGCGACCATACGCCCAATATCCGCCTATTGATAGAGGGAACAAGCAAGCTGCTATGAGAGTATAGGCCACCTTGACACCAGCCCACATTGGCACACGCGATGGATGTTTTTCACTGGACGGCATGGTAGCCTGCAACAAACCACATACATCAATATTTGCTTTGGAAAAAAAGTAAATTTGGTGAAGTTTACGTGCCAACAGACAGCATGAAAGAATATTAATCTCAAGTCTTGTAAATGAATTTTCAACAGAGGCAGTAGAATACAGTCGCAGAGTTTCATTAGTATGAACGAAAAGTGGAAACCGCTTCTTTAGAAGCCTTTATTTTCAAGGAACGCGGCTCATGTTTAGTGAATATTCAAAGACTCTCTCGCCAGCCTTACTTGAACTGCCAAAAAGTCAACCTTGATTGTTACTATTAGTGACTTTGACTCTTCTCCTGGATTTTCAGATGACACTTCCAATTCATGATGGAATATGGCTGGCTACTACCTATTTTTGGTTCCGTAAATTTCGTTGGGACCAACCAATATGCTCAGCATCAGCCATGGTATGATAACCATGAACTAATAGAAGGGAATAGATGTTAAAGTACCTGTATCTCAAGAATAAGGTTGTGGCCTCTGAAAGCGAATGCAACTATTCCAAGCGCATTAAGGAGGTCGAAAGCCCTAGCAATCTGCGTGCCGGACCTCACTGGGTTGTACGACACATTTGGAACTCTGCCCTCGGTCACTGAAACCACCCATATGATGGTGCAATATCCCACCGCCGTGATGGCGCCGACAAGAGACACGCCAGCAATAGAGTTCAAATTGGGCAACTGAGACAGAAGCACTGCACCGCATGTGAACACCAAGAACCACTCCACCGTAGTTAATGCTGTGGCGCTGCATGTACCCGTCGCGCATACTATCTCAAAGAACGTCCTCATTGTCGTCCCTCCGATGACAATTAGAGCAACACATGTGCCCCCTGCTAGATACATGATCGGAAATAAGGCTAGCCATTTCCCCAACTTCTCACCTGAAACATTTCAGATGGATACATTAGAAAACCATATTTCATGCACAAAAGGTGACAAATGAACAACTTGTTTAAGAAGAAAAACATAAACAACTGAGGGCTAGACAAAAGAAGAACAGGCCCGAAGTTTATCTCGTCTTCAATGCTTACCAAAAGTGGCACAAGCTAGTTGTATGTATCTGCTGTAGCGCATTCCTGTCTCGACTGACTCATGGAGTTGAACCAGCAAGTATAGAGTGTAAAGCTGCCATATAAATGCTAATACTATGGTTATCATCCCCCATGCCCTGCAACACAAAAACCAAGCACGTATTGGTTTTGATTTTTGAGTATGAAACTAATCGTACATGGAAATAAATTAATATTTTTGACTAATATAATTACCAGCCTAGAATAGAGAGGGCAACAGGGAGCACAAGGGCTTGGATTCCAATCCCAGAACAGAGAGTATGAAAGGCAGCATAGTATGCGTTACCGTTTCTCGACTCGGTGATGGGGAGCCAAGCGTCTTGAGGGTCGAGCTTGGTAAGTTTTAAGGCTTTCCTGATGGGACTACCCAAAGGAGTAAGGAACCGTGGCGTTATATTTCGTGACTTGTTGGGTGTTTTGTGGACAACAATAGGTCCTGGACGATTACTACTAGGACTATGGAGGAGCGGTGACCGGGACAAGGATGGGGAGTGGAACTGTGAGACCGGAGCGGATGTTATGGGCGGAGTCCGAGCTACAGACGCCGGTCGTGGCGTTATCGGAGCCGAGCTTACTTCATCGACGTCACCCATTTTCTGCCTCGATCTCAACCTAGTTAATTAGCTACTAGGGTGGTGTGTTTCTCTCTGAGACTCCTTTGTTCTCACAAAGCACACTGGGGGGAATATTGGTTCATTGGTCTATATATAGAGGAGACGCCAAATGGCTGTGGCTATACCATGTGCTCTGTCCTCATACAAAAATGCTGTTGTAGTAGATGTTGACCGAAATTGCAGACAACTCGTTTTGACGGGCGGTATCAAAGCACAATACAATGACACACAGAGGCATGGAGGTTGACAAATGAGGCTGCAGATCATCTTTTTCTTGCCTGGGGATGCATTTTTTTCTGCTGTTTCTGAAGGCGTGTTGAATATTGGAATTTGGAGCAGTCCTTCTATGACTTTTTTTGGTTGGAGTCCTTCTATGACTTTTGAGGGGCTCCATCAGACCAAAAACACAAACCGGTCGTTGTTGACTTGGTCAAAGACACTTTGGATGAAATATTTGCAGGGGGAGTAAAAAAAATTAATATTTTTTTAGTATGTTTCAAAGGGAAAGACTGGGCAGCTTCCAGTGCTCTGGTTAGGACAGTAACTTTTAATGTTAGTTTTGCTGCAATATTATACATCAAAATTGTCACATCCTTTCCTGTATAACCAAAAAAAAAAAAATGTCACATCTTCTTCTTCTTTTTTTTTTTTTTTGGCAAATCAAGTGTTGACTTTACAATTCTTTTTTTTAATCAGAAACCGTGCACTTTTGAGAATTAGAAATCACATTCACTTGTGCATTACGTGATAAATTATACGCAGACTACTTTTTTTTCTTTAACAAACATTCTTGCTTCTGACTATTTATTGAGAAATGAGTTTGTGTTTTTTAACTTCCGAGTAATTTGACAACATTAAACGTGAATATTCTGAAAGTTGTCAATTGACTTTATATTTTATTATCTTCTAAACCCTGCAAATTGTGACTTGTTAACACATTCATAGCATCTGCACTCAAACCTTTACAAATAATAGAGAATTACGTTTTTTACCTTTGAAGAGAAGAGGTTCGAGAAATTTCAGATTTGTATAGATTTGAAGAGAAGAGGTTAAAAATACCTTTTTGTTGCCTTTGTGAATGGTTAGGTAATAGTCAAATTTTCAATCATTGTCAATTTTTTTTTTAGAGCATGAACGACTTATCTTCCTCTTGACGCCATGCTTACCTATCATCTTTTTTTGGTAAAAAATTAAGTGTCGCTGTTGTTGATGTGAAATTGTGTCTCACTACTTTTTTGTCGCCATGCATAGGCAAGTGGGTCAACGATGCAAACACATTTCTTGATTTTGTGCGATTCTTGTTTTTCATTTCGCTTCGTTTTATGATTTACTTCATAAAGGAGCAAATATAGGAGAAGAAAGAATCCGAGGGTATACGTGAGAACACTTTTCCATAATGTTGACTTTGAAAATTGAAATCAACCTGCTTCTAGACGATATCAAAGTGGCCCACTAAAATCTCACTGGATGTCCAATTATTATCTATCATATATAACGTGCTTACTAGGTTATGCAAGTCATTTATTTTGAGTCCCACTTTTGTCTCACTATTTGCTTCGACTTGTCAGCGTCAAAGAGTAAAAGCTCGTAAAATAATTAACTACACGACTGAAATGTTGAGAAATATAAATTTCACATCGAATAAATAATAAATAATATTTTAATATATAAGTCTTGTAGGTCTCTTATCTCATTACCAATTGATTTTAAGTCGGATGTTTTCACATAATATCAAAACTGGTCGATCTAGACCCAGTGGACAATTCAAAAATAAGTTCATCACTGTCAGCCAGTCAATTTTCGTGTTTAGATATACAAATCTCACATTGGGTAAATAACAAATAATTCAATTGGATGCTTTTACATGGACATTGTATCAACTATTAAAATTTAGTACAATACAATTGGATGCTTTCATATGGATAAATCCCACATCGGGTTAATAACAAATAATACATTTGGATGCTTTCATATTGACATTGTTTCAATCATTAAAATTTAGTACAATACAATTGGATGCTTTCACATGGACATTATGTAGTGCAGAAGAGAATACAGTTAATCAACCCCAGTTTTTGACTAAAATCACGTATACTTTGACCCAAAATTGCTCAAAGATAAAGATTAAAAGAAAAAAAAAAGATGATATATAACACATTGTAACGATAAATTTTAGAATATATCGGCCTTACAAAGAATCAAAGTTATTACAAAGATTACACATAACATATATGAACCGAGGATCACATCTTCTGCGATTCTCAAGGACAAAAAAGTTATATGTTTTACAAAGTTTCCCGGTTTCCCCCTCATTAGATATTAATCCGATCCCCGGAACAAAGTTATTTCACTTAGTGAGGCTTGAAGAAACTGACTTGAATACCAGTGTCAATGACAACGTAAAGTCCTGCGGCGATCAATATCCCACTCAAACCCATTCCGAGGACACCCAGAATCCAGTTGAGCCACCATGTTGAGCTATAAGCCTTTGGTTTCTTAATCTTAAGCCACATGAAACACGGATAAGCCAATGTCACGGGTAACCCTATTCCTCCGATGAGACCAGCAAAGCTTCCCAAGAAGGGGATTGCCACTGCGACGAAGAAGCACCCGTATCCGAACATGCAACGGATGATCACGCGAAGCCACCAGGTGCACGGTTTCTTGAACCTGGTGGTGTATTTGGACTCCATGTCGTCAAACATGGGCATGCCATAGATTTGGAAGGAGCTGAGTGCGTTGATTATGATGAATACGCTTGTTAGTCCCAGGATCCACTGAGCCGTGTCTTGCCCGTGGAACATATATAGAGCTGCTAGCATGCCACCATTTACCGGAATCTGGCATTGAACAAAAATAGAACCAAAAGGCACTTTTAGATCACCCGGCCTTCCTTTGATATGAAACATACACTAAATACATAATTGCAACTGAAAATGGATTATTAATTAGGAGAATGTAGACATACATCGCGACCGTATGCCCAGTATCCACCAATTGCAAGAGGAAATATGCACGCTGCTATGAGTGCATACGAGAACTTGACACCGCTCCACATTGGCACACGCGATGGGTGCTTCTCACTGGAGGGCATGGTAGCCTGCAACAAAATGAGTTCGATTTATCAAAAGTTACTTCAGAAACTTTTTTCTTGCTAAAACTTACAGTATATCAGACAAAGTCTTGCTACCAATGCTGCATGGAATCGTACGAGTTAAGATCTTTAATTTAGTTACAAACCTTCACCTCTAAGAAATTTTGACTCTCTTTTTCATAAAATACTCAAAGATTCCCTCTATCATTTAACATAGCCAAACAAACACTCAACTTGCTACACTTTAAAGTCATTTGTTTAACTAACTTTAACGTGTGATAAGATCACATGCCAATTTGCTATTAATTTACGGAAAATACTGGCACTGCAAGCTAGAAAATAAAGATGCAGATCGATTGTTTTACAGTTTTTTATTGCTTAATTCTTTGCAAATGAAGAACATTTCCTCGATCAGTAGTAACATGAGATCGAGGCCGCAGAGCTTATTTTGGTCTCCAACTGAATAAGATTGAAGTACAAAATCAAAAGGGTTATGGGTATTTAGTGATGATGGATGATACCTGTATCTCAAGGATGAGATTGTGGCCTCTGAAAGCGAATGCAACTATTCCAAGCGCATTAAGGAGGTCAAAAGCCCTAGCAATTTGCTTGCCGGCCCTCACTGGGTTGTACGACACGTTCGGAACTCTGCCCTCGGTCACTGAAACCACCCATATGATGGTGCAATATCCCACCGCCGTGATGGCACCGATAAGAGACACGCCAGCAATGGAGTTCAGATTGGGCAACTGAGACAGAAGCACTGCACCGCATGTGAACACCAAGTACCACTCCACAGTCGTCAATTTGGTGGCGGTGCACGTACCTGCGCACACTATCTCGAAGAACGTCTTCATTGTAGACCCTCCGATGACAATTAGAGCAACACATGTGCCCCCTGCTAGGTACATGATTGGAAACAAAGCTAGCCACTTCCCTAATCTCTCACCTGATGCGTTTCAGATCGATGCATTAGAACAACAATTATTATTATCGTACTGGCTTGGTTTTTCTAGTGTATATATTGGCTGTTCAATCTAGAAAACGTATATTTGAAAAGATTTATTAATGCGGAAAGTCTCTTTGCTCGATAAATAATGAGAATGGGTGTTCATGATAAGTAAATAAACTGTTTTGTTTCTGCGGGTGTGCTTACCGAAGGTGGCACAGGCCAGTTGTATGTATCTGCTGTAGCGCATACCGGTCTCAACTGACTCATGAAGTTGAACCAGTAAGTATAGAGTGTAAAGCTGCCATATGAATGCTAAGACTAAGGTTATCATTCCCCATGCCCTGCAACACATCAAACAGGTATGTTTACATATTAGTAACTTGTCGGTTGGCTTTGTTTGGAATGGAATTTTCACGGCTAAATCTAGAAAGATTTTAGGAATTACCAGCCAAGAATGGCAAAGGCTACGGGGAGCACGAGGGCTTGGATTCCGATCCCAGAACAAAGAGTATGAAAGGCTGCGTAGTAAGCATTACCATTTCTTGATTCAGTGATGGGGAGCCAGGCGTCTTGCGGATCGAGCCTGGTAAGTTTTAGAGCTTTCCTGATAGGACTTCCCAAAGGTGTAAGGAACCTTGGCGTTATATTCCGAGACTTGTTGGGTGTTTTCTGGACAACAATAGGCCCTGGACGATTACTACTGGGGCTGTGGAGGAGAGGTGACCGAGACAGCGACGGCGAGTGAAATTGCGAGGCAGGAGCCGACGTAATGGCCAGTGTTGGAGCCACGGACGCCGGTCTAGGCGTTATTGGGGCGGAGCTTACTTCATCAACCTCACCCATTTTTCCTTTCGAGCTGAGGGTTTCTCTGTTAACTAAGCAGCTGTTCTCACTATTTTCTTCTGTAAAGCTTCTTCTTGTTAGTCACATTGATGATTGGTGTATATATAGATGTCACAGACTTCCTTTTTCACTGTTTTCTTCTGTGAAGCTCCTTGTTATTAGTCACATTCACATATGGGTGATTGGTATATATAAAAATATATGTGACAGACTGTTTACTTCTCGTTCGTATATAGTAATCACGTTTATGCCGTTTTCATGCACTTCGTGGAGTGTGTATGTTGACCAAAATTTCAGACAAACTAGTTTAAAAGAGAGTAATATAAAATCAAAGGGGGTGACCAAACTTGGCTGCTGAATCCTTTTCACCTCTTTCCCTTCTGCTTCTGTAGGCAACTCTTTATGACCGACGAAGTCATTGACTTGGGCTGAATTTTGTGAAAGGGAATTATTAAAATATAAAAATATATGCACAGTTTGTTTGGATCTAAGGACACCAGCAAGCACGACTGATAATTGATTCCTTTTTGTTAAGCCCTCGGATGTGATTTATTTGGTCCTTTCTATTTGTCTCGCGATTATTTTTCGTGTTATAGTCACATACATCACGTATATTAGGCGTATGCCACGTACTTCTACTATTACACATGGAACTTGCATGATTGTTCTAATCGAGTTATCAACAATCACTGTAACTCAAAAATACAGGCATTAATTTGTGGGTTCGGTGGTTTATGGTATCCAAACTTTCTTATACGTAGTCTTTTGTTACTCACGAGATCAGCCCACCAATTCGCTTTTAACCTTCTGCAGCAAGCTTACCCGTCGAGCGGAACCATCAAGAAATAAAAGCAAGAGTGTAATATCATGGCATCAAGCCGAACCGATTGATCAAACTGCATGTTTTGTTCAAATAGGATGCCAATATGCTACGAAAAAGGCACATCCTCGTCGCAAAAAGTTGTCTGATTAAGGTCTAGGTTGATCAGCTTTCAACTTTCGATGAGGCTATATATACACCATCTTCACTACTATTGAATTTCTTCGTTCTCATTTATCGCTAAAAGTAGGCCTTAGCAATAAATAGATTTTGGAATCAATAATCAACCCTGAACTATAGATTTGGTGGGGGCTATATACACACCCATCTTCATTGTTATCAAATTTCTTCGTTCTCATTTATCGGCAATAAATAGGGAATCAAAATTGTTGGTGCAATTCTTAGTTCTAAGTACCCCATAATGTTGTGCATCTTCTTCTTGTAAAAGTGGTACATGGTGTTTTGGAGCAATTATGTGTGTGTAGCTACTCTGTCTTGCACTTTGTATAGTTCTGACTTTATGAGGAATCCCAGAGCCTGTAGTTAAAGGTCACCTTTGTCCTATAAATTCGTGTCCAACTTTACAAACGTCACCATCGGGTATTCATTTTAGGAGGCCGTAGTTCAGCCCTAGGTTGTATCGTCTATAAAAAAAAATTGTGCCTCTTTTGTCAGGAATTAAGTCATGAATGATTCACTTCAAAACCGCACTAGTCCACTTCATCCCATGTATAAAGTGTTA